>JANZLQ010000007.1:7198363-7240515 GCA_026212715.1 Elanus axillaris
CTGTGTCCTGTGCCAGCTCCTTGTGCCCCTCCAGCCTTCTCGCTGGCTGGGCAGGAGAAGAAGCTGAAAAATCCTTGACTTCAGACTAAACATGACTTAGCAGCAACCACAAACATCAGAGTGTTATCAACGTTCTTCTCCTACTGAACCCAAAACACAGCACCGGACCGGCTACTCGGAAGACACTTAACTCCATCCCAGCTGGAACCAGGACAGTCCTACACGTGCGAAAGACTGTACTGCTTAGGTACAGAGGAGACTCCTCAAATATTGAGGGGGAAGCACAAGGCCAGGACCAAAGTGAACCCACAAGTACGATCTCGTTGTCCTAAGACCTTTGTTACCTTTTAGATGTTTAAAGCCAGGTCATTTTAAAAAAGAAAAAAACCTCAGCACCACACAGCTTTTGCCTGTCACAATCACGTTGTAGCTTTCCAAGTGCACAAACGTGCTGAGCATCCTTGAAAATCTGCCCCATCTGTTCTAGCTCCCAAAATGAGGACCAGCAGTTTAAAAATCTAATTTATAGAATTGGAGGGGGGGAAAAAAACCCTTCTGTATGAATTTAAACCAACTGATATCTTTTCCAGCATAACTCTGTGTAGAATTGCAATAACTCTGAATAGAATTATACTGTGCTATAAATCTAGAATAAGAAACTCCAGACATACGCAGACGTTGTAACTGAAAAACAGAATTTAGTCTGCTAGGTTTACAACCTGGAGCTTTGTTCAGTCTTATGCCTTTCCTACTGTTTCTGTAATTGTGAGCTTACATGTTTTAGGTCACTGTGGTATTTCGGCACGTCCGGGGAGTTGCTCTCTAACAATAAGCGAATGGATGCTGTAGAGTCTTGGTTTGATGAAAAGGGGCTGTTAAGTTGAGTAATGTCTGTGCGTTGGGTTTTGGAGCCCAAGGCATTTAACCGTAACTTCCTCCCCTCCTCTGACACGCACACAGAAAGCCTTTGACTGGTGGGAAGCTGGGTGGGAAGATCTTTCGGAGAAACGAGCCACTGAGCCTGGGCTGCTCTGTGCATCACCTCCGAGACACGAGCAAGCTGGCAGCCAGGCTTTGACGGCCATGAATGTGCGTCTAGTAACTGCATGTCTTTGTTTTTAGTAGAAGCTTCTTTTTTTAGGCTTGAGGGAATCGGAGAGCACATGAGCAAGTCTCCACTTGTTCCTAGAAGAGCATCAGCCACTGGGAGTGCGGCCGCTGCCGTCCGGTCCGCTGCAGACATCAGCAGGCACGGTTAGTGCTGCACAGCCTGGCAGACATGAACCTGCCTTCTGGTTCAGATTTAGGTTTGGATCTAGTGGTGTCAAAGTCCAAGCAGGGAACCTTGCGTATCTCACCTTGTATCTTTTACTCTTCCTAAAAACTGGGGGCTCTAGGCAAGAAAGAATTTTTGACAGTTGTTAGGAGCATTCGTGGGGATTTTTGCAAGGCTGATGGTAACTTGCTGAGACTTTGTTCCCAAGCAGGGAAATTAAGGGTCAGTTTTGCCACACCTAACGCAGCATATGCAAGGTAGCTCCAGAGTAGCTTCAAAAGAACGATACATGCGGGCATCGGAAGCAACACTGTTCTGCGCAAGCGCAAAAAAAAAAAAAGCGGTATTAAATCACGCTCGTTCAACCCTGTGCCAAGACTGGTTATCCGGGGCGCAGTGCCATGCTGACACAACTGCTCTCGGTGCCGGAGCCGGCTCGCTGGGAACCAAGCACTGCGTGGCTTTGCCGTGCCGTTGGAGCTCCAGGCCTGGAGGTTCAGTTTCAGCTAAAGAAATGCCTGAGATGGTTGCCCATGCTTAACATGGGTACGTACTGCTGGTTTAAGAAACAGGCTGGAAAACCCAGCATCAGCGATGCATCTGAAATGGGTGTTAAGGGTCAGCGCTGCAAGCCAGAACCCCCGATGGGCTCGTCTAGTCCAAAGCAATACAAGCTCGTGCGGTCCCTAGGTTTTAGGTGAAGCTTTGCCATCGCCTCACAGCACGGACCGCCGAAGTCCCCGGGAGCCTGCCTTCCCGAAGGGCGGAGGGCTGAAATCACCCACTGGAGAGAACGTCGTTCCCCTGGAGTTGTTTGCTCCCTGGCCTGTCCAGTACCGGGCAGTTTCAGCTGAATTCAGCTTGAGGGGACAGAATCGCCGTTTTCCTGATCTTACCTTTACCAGGAGCCCATAAGGAGTCGTAGCCTCCATCTCCCGAATGAGAGCTACTGCTGGTGCCCAGCCACAGCACGCGTGCGGCAGACAGGTCATCTGCAGCGGTTTTTCCTGAGCAGTCGCCTGTGGCTGAGCTAAACAGCACCGGTAATTTGTTTTGCTGAAGGAAGAGAAATAAGAGTTAATGTAGTTTTGGCAACCATGGAAGCGAGTTAACTTTTGAACCCCAAAAGTTTGGGATGAAAAGTTATTATTCGTGTGAGTAACAAAATTTTCGTGGTACAGTACTTGCAGGGAATCGTTTTCTTTTTACCACACACCTCATGAACCGTCAACAATAAATCCTCATTAAAGATGATTTCAGAATATTGTCCTCTCAGTTTTAAAAGCATTTCACTTTGTAAACAGCAGAGCTGATACACTGTCCCAAAACTCTGCCGTCTTTTCCTCAACGTCTGCGGCTCCATCTGCCGGGAGTGGATGTCAATCCAGAGCCTGTGCCAGCTGGAACACCCATCGCTTCCCTGAGAAGCTGTCGGTCCGCTGCGGTAGAGGTGGTTACCTCTTTTAGAAGGAACGCTTTTGTAAGAATCTAGTCATTCCTGTCAAGATTTTGACTATGGTAGTCTTTTTTAGGTGACGTTTCTATACAAGGTGCAGGTAAAACCCTGGGGGATGTTCTTTACGGGCAAATAGCCCGTTTTGTGTGTGATGGCGTTTTCTCACAAGTCCGGGAGTCGTCGTTCCTGCCTCTCGTCCAGCTGGTGGGTTCCGCTGTGGAGCTGAATTGCGAAGCTTTGAGGACGGCCCAGGCCCTCTCTCTTCGTCGCAAGAGTGAAGAGGCTACGGCAGCTGCTTCTCCTTCAAAGCCACCCTTCTTCGCAACCCTCTTTGATTACTGTCTGTCAAGATTACTTGTTAGGGAGCTGTTTCTGTAGCATATAGTCATCGCACACTCACTTCTCCCGTGTATCAGTTTACATCGGTTTTAATCTGACACCGCCCTCAGCCTGTGGTAAAGTCTGATGGCGTGGGAAGGTGTCACCAAAAGAGCACGACTCGGCTCTTGCCATTTGATCTAGTGATTTGTGCCCTGGATGGTCCATTAGACCAGTAGTCAACTGTATTTTTTTCAAAGCTCTTTCATTTCCAGTGATGTGAGCGGTAGAGCAGCTGATGGCATTAATCATCAAATTCTGAATTACTCAACATTCCTTCAGTGTGGAATACTCATCAAGAAACTGCACGTCCCCCCATGCAAGTCAGTCACAGAAACGTAAGCAGCTTCATCAAGGCAGAAGCAGAAGGTCATTGAGGCTGTATGGTCCCCGGAACCCAAGGAGAGTCCGACGAAGCATTTGGTGCAAGCAGAGAGGAGCTTGCTGTGCGTGAGCAGGGGCAGGGAAATGTCAGCAAAGAAACTTCTGTAACCTTCCTCAGCCGGTTCATTTACTCCTAAATTATTTCTGTTGAAGTACCTTGGTAATTTAAAAAAGTGATCAAAGTCACCGTAGGTTCTCAGAGAAGGAAACGAAGAGCTGGAAGTCAAGGCAATACTGTTCTCATCAAAAAATATCAAAGGAGGACACTACAGGCAGGACCTGAAACACAGAGCAGGAGAGCAAGCTCCATCTGGGTCAGCGAGTAATAAAACCAGGAACAAGGGCAGAGTCCAGGTTTCCCGTGGCTCTTGGTGTTTCGTCCCGGCAGCAGCCATCCCTCCTAGTCCTCCTCCGGCCGAAAGCCAGCCGAGACCACTTACGCTGGCTGACCTGGGAGCTGGTCTGGGGAGACCGTGACGACGGGTGAGGCTTGGCTAGGCAAATGGTTTACCCCCTGCCGCGTCGTTCGGGACCTCAGCCCCTGGCAGGGCTGCAGATTGCCTTGGACCAGCCTGCAAGCCCTGCCTGGGCACCGCGGAGGTAGGGCCGGTGCGCACTGGTGGGCAGCCCTGACGGGGAACCGCGTGGTACCTGTGCAAAAGCAGCCGTGCGTCTGCAGCGTGCTGTCCGTCCCGAATTTGAAAGGCCAGCTACCGAGAGCTCATACTGCCAGAGGTGTCCAGAGGAACCATCCAGCAGAACCTGGGGAGGTGTGGTTGTCTGTGGAGGCAGCGATTCCTGCGACGGGTGAGAATCCAGCCACTTCTCCTGTGGGGAGGAGGTCTGGCTGGAGGCTGCCTTCGGTTTCGCCGTTGCCGTCTCATGAGTACGTCCGTCTGGGAAGGTGGGTTCGTCCGTGATGTTGATACCGCGTCAGCATGGCCGGGTTTCCAGAGAAGCACTGAAGTCCCTTAGTTATCAGTTACCTCCCCTTTCCGGCGCTCCTTACTGCAGCCCGACAGCTCATTTGCCAGGTGCATTTATTTTGTCTGCCTGAACAATTTTTTATCCATTCAGTCAACAGACGCTTCCCAGCTTTGTGGAGTCTCTCGGTTGTCATCGCTGTCGCAGCGAGAGCGCTGGCTGACTTTGTCGTGTGCATATTGCTATTGAAGTCAGTCCAACCCTTGCCGCTTCGCAGTGCCACAGCAGAGGCTGTGTGGCCAGTCGGCCATCTGTGATACGTTTCACCAGTTCGGATCAGACAAATCGAGCTTCCTGGGGTGTGATTTTTATGGGTGTTTTGTACCAATATCTTGGAATGTAGTTTCTTTTGCCTTTGTAAGCACGGTGGAGATGCAGTTCCAGCAGTCTGAAAGTGCTGCAGTCTGCACCGACGTTTTCCTGCACCTTTTTTAGATCTGCGTTCTCCCGGCGAGGTTACAGGTTTCCAAATCTTCCCGAGTTTTGGTCACAAGAGTATATACGAACTTAGTCCCTGTAGGAATCCTGTAGTGGAGCCCCCCAGAGCAATCCACAGAGAACGGGGTAAAAAACGGTGTTGCGGAGAAATCTTGAATAAGACGGGAATCTGTAGGTCAGGTCCAGGGTCCCTTTTTGTCTCTGGGAAAGTCACTCCTGGGAAGCTCGTTGTTTCTTGGCATGCGGGAAACGTGAACGTTTTTTCTGACGCAAGCCTTTGTGGGAGCAGTGCTATTGCATTACTAGGGAGAAAATAGGAGATGAATAATTGAACTTTGGAATAATTGCTTCACAAGATGGGCGGTCTGAGTTATGTGCTCATTCGTTGTAAGGCCGTTCTGCTGACAGTCTGTTCTCAGCCGGTCCTAAAAGGGATTGCATTTTTAAAAACCAGGGGCTAAAGTCATTGTGCCAGGTCCCACAGTCTGGACAACTCGGAATGACCTTTTTCCCCGAGGGGAAGGGGGAGGTTCTGTTTAGCCTGACTAAAAAAACCAAAAAAACCCTCTAAATGGTGCTCAAATACACTAGCCTCTGAACAGTGGTATTTATTTTTCACCAATTAGCCATAATATTTATTTTGGTTTTAGGGGGATGAGTAACTTCATTGATGATCTGCAGATGTTTTAGCCCCCTAATTTATACTCCAGTGGCAGGACATTTCTCACCTTCCCAGACACAGGGAAGGTCCTCAAGAAGAATAATTTTTGACCCATCAGCATAATAATTCTGGGGTTTTTTTAACTTCACTTCCACAGATACTCTTTTTAGTACAAAAGTGACCGCATAATTCTCATTCATCTCTAAAAAGTAGGGCAGCGGTATTAATTGCTTCCAAAAAAATTTTCTTCAAAACAAAAACCACCGTGAAATATTTCAGTTGATCGATGAGCGGTGGAACTGCAGTGTTACCTCTGGATTCCTGTCTTGTGGCTGGGCTCTCCCATGGGACATGAGCTTCCCTCGTGCTGGGAGTGTTCTCCAAGCTCCCGTATGCCTGTGTGATGAAGGATATGCAGTCTTCCCGTCCTTCTGAGCAGTAGTAAGACTGTTCTTTCTAATCACCGGCTTATTGTCACAAAAATTCTGGATACTTAAATCCTTTGCGGCCTTTCTTGTTTTGCAAGTGTTGCTGGAAATGGTAAATGAGGCCAAAATGTATGGAGGCATTCGAACTAACAGAGGGAGTGACTATCTCATCTTAATTCCCTTTGGAAACGGGGCTAAAAACACTCGAATCAAAATTCTGTCTTTAAATGCTGTGTAGCGATCTCGCCGGGGACCTCTGCAGACCTCACGTGGTGCAAAGCCACGGACTGTTTTACGAGGACTCCCTGGGGGCTTTGAAGTTTGCTCTTTCCTGTGTGTTTCTCCAGTCCTGGAGGACTAGAGTTGTGAGGTCTCACGAGGTTGTCCTACGGATGGGTGTTTTCTCAGGCCAGCAGTTGTTTTTCATGTAGTAAGTCTTTCCAGATCGCATAAACGTTACATCCTTTCGTGCAGCTGGTGAATTTTTTTAACGGAACGCACTGACTTGCCGAAAGCGAGTATATTTGGAGATATCATTACCCTGTAAGGTAAACTACAGCATTTATGTCTCTGGCAATGCTGTTGACTTTCAAACTTTCAGATGAAAATTTCCAAAGCATTTCTGGGATTTGGAAACACTTTGCCCGTTAATTTTAAGACTGGTTTAGAATCAAAAGTACTATTCACATCTTTAAAGCTAAACACATGCCTACATGTGTGCAGAAACGGAGCCTCGTTGTTCATGTCATTGTCTAAATATTCTGCCTTCCCAGCCTAGAGCTTCAGAATGCAAAAATGGCTTTAAGCCAAATCCTTGAGTGTTTTCCGAGGACAAACCTATGCTGAAGTTAACGGCACGTTTCCTTGAGTGAGAGCTACTGGCAGCAGAATCTTTTACAAAACGAACAAAGCCATGCTCGCCCGCTCGCTCTCCTCGCTAAAATACTCATCCCATGTGTTTAAACTGATTGAAGTGAGACAAACGGTTGATGAAACAAAGAGAAAGGGAATCTGGAATTCATCCCCAGTTAGAGTGGCCAGATGACATGGCAGAGGTGGCCCACATGGGATGGGTGGTGGTGGGTTTGTCTGTTGTTAATGCAAGCTCTATCTGCTTTTCAATCTCTCAGTGAATTTGAACACACTGCGATAACCTTGCTTTGAGGAATAACCTCATTTCCCTCGTTATGTTGATCAAATGAGTGAAGTCAAGCATTCAGATAAATATTTGCAGGGGTGGAACTTGAAATCTTATTCCCCAATCGCCTTCTCTGTTGGCCCTCATCCAAAGGCCCGTAAACTTGAGCGGAGTCTTGACGTGCGCTTCGGAAAGTTGTGTGTGAGGGGGTGTGATGACGGGAAGTGTGGTCGGCGTTTCTCGCTGCGTGGAGATGACTCGAGACTTCAGTCCTCTTCTGAGAAGACTGTAATGGTGTAAGCACTCGAAATAACATACACGTGGCCTTGGAAGTTGCCTTGCTATCATCAGTCGTTTTTTCTTTTTAATTTTTCCTTTTTGTTTTTTCCTCAGGTGAACGAAATTTACCACGACGAATCCCTGGGTGTTCACATAAATGTTGTGCTGGTCCGAATGATCATGTTGGGGTACGCGAAGGTAAGCAAGTCTCTGA
Organism: Elanus axillaris; assembly: GCA_026212715.1. Classification (NCBI taxonomy): domain Eukaryota; kingdom Metazoa; phylum Chordata; class Aves; order Accipitriformes; family Accipitridae; genus Elanus; species Elanus axillaris. Next base: position 7,206,000 of record JANZLQ010000007.1, read on the forward strand.
ACCAGTTCTCCGCCTTCGTCTTCTTCGGAACGATAGTCCACTTGCATTGCACGAAGGGCTGTGGAAGCGGAAGGCTGCTGAGCGGCTAGTTCCAGAGAACTGCTTGCCCTGCTTGGCGTGTGCTAGATGTGCTTGTGGCCTCCTTCCTGAGGCTGACCACAAGCGTCCCTTCTGCGACACAGGTGCAGAACTGGCTCAGCCTGCTCAGTCTCGCAGCCTGAATTCTTGCCCTTTTGAGTTCGCTGGGAATTAAATCAGTTTGCTAGAAGCAATCGTCTTGGTCGACCAACCCAGCTTGCTGGTGCACCCCCTCCAAGCAGTCCGCTAGAGTTAGCTATCTCCTTTTGTCGTTTTGTGTAGACCCCTGTGACCGGGTCACAGCACACTCCGCTACTTTGTACCCTGGACAGTACTTGTAACAGTACATTGATTTTGCCGGTAAAATACGCTCGGAGAGTTTGGAAACAAACGCTTGTTAAGTTGTTCAGGATGAGAGGAAAGCAGTAATGGTGTTTAGGGTTTGATAAAGATTGTTATCTGTTCCATTTGACTCAGGCTTTGAAGTTGGGCAAGTCAGAAGACCAGTTTGATGTTTGTCTTGTAATGAAACATGCTGAGCTTGTGGGCACACACTGTAGCACAGGTGTCACAGAACCAGATGTTTAATCTGTGTTCAGCAGTACACATTTACTGGCACTACCGTGTTTTGCTGTGTGTGTCACTACGTGCTCATTCATCTCAACTGAGTCACGTTGTCACCTTGCAGTCAAGACTACGAGCAAGTTCCGACAAAAGAAAGAAAAATGTCTTTGTCCGATCCTCACATCAAGTTGTGTGTTCCTCCTGCGCCTTGCAGGCTATACACAGAAAGGCAGTTATTTTCACAGATGATGCGAACCCTCATTGAACTGTCTTCGAAAAAACCGCGAAAGATGTACTATTACACGTGCATGGTCACTGTTAACGTACACGTTTTCTTTTCTCATAGGAAGGAAGGCTGTCATGACTTAGAGTGATGGGGTATTAGGAAGAGAGAAGCTTGTCTGAATTTCCTACCTGTAGGAGCTTCTGGGTCTAATGTGTTTCTCTTTCAGTCCATTAGCCTGATTGAAAGAGGGAATCCCTCGAGAAGCTTAGAGAATGTTTGCCGCTGGGCATATCAGCAGCAGAAGTCGGACCCCAATCACTCTGAGCACCACGACCATGCCATCTTCTTAACCAGGCAAGATTTTGGGCCTGCTGGTATGCAAGGTAATGCAGCTGACCTGGAGCAAAACTATCTGGACTTTCTTGGCTAGTGCCTCCCAGAAAAGAGGAAAATTTGAAAATTGCATTGTTATGTGATCCTCAGACAATAAGCAATGTAGGCCTTTATTCAGCAAGTATTTAAAGAAGCGTTCAATTTTAAAGATGTGTTGAAACCCGGTCCTGTTGGGGAAAGCACAGACACTCGTCGTAACTTCCAGTTCCCTCTCCTGGCTTTAGAAAAGGCCCACATGGACAGCCTGAGCACGTACTCGCTACCCGTTGTGGAGAGAAAGTACTTCTCCCACTCATTTTACATACCTCTTAAAAAGCAAGTAGACCTTGCCGTGGTAGGCCTTGCCGTTTCTATCTAACTGTAGCAGATTACGTTTCTTGCTGGAGAGATGTAATTAAATAGCTGTTAACTTTCTTCAAACACCGGGCGTTTGCGTGTGTGTGCGCGGGGATCACTAGGAATGCTCAGTGCACTTGGCGTTCAACATCGCTTTTATTTCATTGTGTCCTTCACTGTAGATTTCTTTTTATGGAGAGCGTACCACCTACTTCGATATCTGCATTAATCTTTAAGACTCGAGGAACTAAAGATAATGGGAAGCAAATTCACAGTATGTGATTTTTGTCAGCACAGGTAAACAGGAGTCTGGGCAAGCCCATGTTTTGGCTGTCCAGCTGGAGATGTCTTAGATATTTGTGTTCGGTACCTCCATGCTTCCTTGACCTTTCAGGGGGAGTTAAGGGTCTGAGTTCTCCTTCAGGTGTGGGCTGGCACGTCTGCCGTGGAACTGGTTGGGTTGAGATGTTAGGCAGACTTCCTTGTCGCCAGAAAGATTTTGCCTTTTACCGAGGAAAAAGCATGCACTCTGCTGCACCAGGCAGCGTGCAGATGAAGGTACTGACACGAACACAGGCAAAACATCCCAGCCTATAGCTCTACCTTTTAACTGAACAGGAATCTTGTGTGGTTTTGGTGATAAAAGCGTAAGTGCCTGAAGTAGCACAGTTGTCCGTGGAATCGATCCCAGTATGTCAGCGCCATTTCCTCTGACAGCGATTGCACAGACAGAGAAAAAAATGACGATCGAAAGAAAATAAACCTAGGTTCTTCACAGGCTGTAAGTTTATTGGGGGATCTCGTTTAAAATAAATTTAATGGGCACAATAATCAGCCGTGATTTCTTTCAATAGGATACGCTCCTGTTACTGGCATGTGTCACCCGGTCCGCAGCTGTACTCTCAACCACGAGGATGGGTTTTCATCAGCTTTTGTTGTTGCTCATGAAACCGGTCACGTGTAAGTCTAACTTTTACAATTAGATTGCCAACAAAATACGGTACTGCACCTCCTGCTGGCTTCAAGTGGTTTAATTTTCATGGCTATATGAAAGCTAACCTATTTTTATTTCCATTCCCTTGGAATGCACCAGTGGTTCAAGCAACGAAGAGATAAGTGGGGGAAGAAAGCAAGCAAGCAAGGGGAATAGAGAGGGGGGACGTGTTTTCTCTAGGGTGAGGAAGAGGTCGCTGAGAAACCTGGAAGGCCCAGGCAGTGGAGACAGTAGCTTGCCAAGCTTCCTTAACTTCTTTCTTCTCATTGACTGAAAGTGCTGATTTGTTAGATTTGGCACCTCTTCAAGAATGATGAAAAGTTAGGTCGGGAGCGACTGCTTAAGCAAAGATCTCTGTGAGCTGTCTGGATGAGTTAATGTCAAGCACTGAGGATCTGATTTTTGTCTTCCTTAAGTAGTGTGGGCTACTTTTTCAGCTCACTGGGAGGAATGTAGCCCAACTGGAGATGACCAGGGCACTCGCATACTAAGCGGTACCAGGCGCATGCCTGGAGAGGTAGCGTGCTAACCATGTTAGCTCTGTGGAGATGCAGCAAGATAACTGTGTTAGCTCTGCGTTTAAATAGGTGCTTTTGATAAATGAGTATACGAACATGAACAGTTCAGTGTCTGAATGAACTGCTCCCCAGTAAGCGGAATTGTTGTTTTCCTTCATCTGAAGCATAAGAAGTCACCATCACCTCGTTAGTTCATTCCTGCTATTAAGAAATAAAACGAAGTATAAATGAAAGAGTATTCGGAGAGTCCTTATGTTTTGGTGTCGGAGTAGATCAGTGTGAAATGCAGGTGATATCTGTAGAATGCAAAGACCAGTTTAATTTTGCATGGTTACATGTGCGTGAGAAACTGGTTTCTTTACAGTTTTTCCGGTTGAAGAGCGGAAGCTGCCTGGGCTCTGATGCCGATTCTTTGTTACAGGCTGGGAATGGAGCACGACGGGCAAGGGAACAGGTGCGGGGATGAGACGGCGATGGGGAGCGTTATGGCTCCCTTGGTGCAGGCTGCCTTTCATCGCTACCACTGGTCCAGATGCAGCGGCCAAGAGCTCAAGAGATACATACAGTAAGGACCCATCAGCACTGGGTGGTGGTTGTTTTACTAAAGGGAACAGAAGCCTTTGCAGCTCCTGGGATATGGGGCCGGCGTGCTGCCCTCTGCTAGACAGCTAAGAGAAGAGGAGAGGCGGTCCTGGCATAAAGGAGCAGGCACAAGTGTCGTAAACGGGACCCTTGACTGTGGAAGCCCTTTCTGTAAACACAGCGGTACTGGGGCCTCAGAGGTTCTGAGGAATGGGATCCTCCGGGCCGGCGTGCCCTCTGCTTCCCAGCAGGGATTCAGCCTTCGGAGGCATCCCAGGAGGCTGCTCTCGGCTGCGGTGCAACAGCAGCGAGACACCGCTCTCTCCAGTCTGGCCTCCTCCAGAGGGGCCTTGTCTGATCACCCCTTTTGCCATACTCTTTTTTTCCCTTCAAATCTACGTTATAAGAGCTATAAACAAGGGACGATGCTTCCTCACTTAGGGCTGTTCTCAAAGCCCGTCGCATCCTCTGGGCGTTGGTAGCAGGAGTCTCTCTGGGAGAGACTGGTGTTTTCTGTAGGTTTTTGATTTCTCTAGGAGTTATGCTGTGAAACTGGCAGGATGAAGCCCGAAACTCAGAAAAGGAACTAGCAAAAGGTGTGGAAGAGAGAAGGCGGCATGCATGCGCGTGTCTGAATTAGGGAGAAAAGGAGAGCAGATCTCTACAGGGCTGCCTCTGGTCTCCCCCCATGTATGTACCTCTTCACCCAATTCTTACTCAGGCTTCTTTCTCCATTGCAAGTAGCTGGTTTTTTCCAGTCAAAACTGAGTGAAAACGAGTTGACCCACATCTACAGAAGAAGCCCTATTCATAACGTAAAGCGTAAAATAGTAACTGATGGAGACCTTAGAGCTTCAAGTGAAATATCGCGGTGCAGGAGCAGCAGCCCAGCAGTATCGCTATTTTAAGACGTCAGAGTTAAACAGGAATGAGAAAAAAGCGAGCCTTGGTCTTGCCCTTTGGCTAGGCAGGGCTTCGCCCCTGTGAATCCAGTAGGTGTCGGGTAAGAAGGCCTGTTCTCAGACTACTGTCCTGTTTCAAAGTGCCATGAAGTCAGTAGAAAGACTCCCTCTGACTACAGCGGGCTTTGTAGTAGGAATCGTACTCCAGGTTGAAGCACATCGAGATGTTGCCCTTTGGCACCGGGAGTGGAGGAGCGTTTGTGTTCTACCTCTGGTGACAGGAAAGTAAAGTGCAAATTTCACCTGTATTGCGAGGGCAGGGAAGGGCTGGAGATGCCTCTCCACAGTCTCCGGTAAATGCAGTGATGTTGCTGTAAGATCTTCCCATCCAGTGCTCAGTGGTGTTGCACTAGGCAGTATTCCTACAGAAGGGACTGCGCTTTGGGGAGCAATAAATCTGTAAACAGGACAGAAATCAGGTTGGAGCAATGGAGCATTGCCTTCCTAAGAATAAGTGCTTTGATCTTGCTGATCAGAAAAAAGAAAAAAAAAAAAATCACTGTATCTTCTCATGTTTTTTTTTTTTTCTGTGTATCTTTCCGCAGCTCTTACGACTGTCTTCTTGATGACCCTTTCGAACATGATTGGCCCAAGCTTCCTGAGCTGCCAGGCATCAATTATTCCATGGACGAACAGTGCCGCTTTGATTTCGGCGTTGGCTATAAAATGTGCACAGCGGTATGTCCAAGGCAGTCGTTGCAATGACAAACGTTCATTCAGCCAGTTGGTGCCTGGCCTTATTAAAGAGTTGCAATATAGTCATTTTCTCGTAATTGAAGAGCAGTTAAACAGATCTATAAAGAGGAGAGAGGTATTTATGGGTGAAACCCAGTCATCTGGGTCATTTGGTTTAATGGTCAAGCGGATGGCAGCACAGTCCACATGACACAGACTTGTGGTAGTGATCCCAAGGAAGAAGGGAAAAAAACCTCATTTTCCTCCCACCTCTGGGTGTCTCCTCCTTTTCTCTTCCCACCAGCTCAGGGCGAGGGTATGCAGGGAATAAGCACTGCCCTTTTCTTTCTGCAGAGTCTTTTGCCCTTGTCTTTCTGAAGATACTGTACTTACTGGTAGCCATGTGTGTGAGATGAATGGACCGGGTGGGTTGAATCCTTATTTGAAAAGTACTAATAATCGAGTGTTGAGTTTTATCTCTCAAATGTTCTGCATTTCAGTTCCGAACCTTTGACCCATGCAAGCAGTTGTGGTGTAGCCATCCAGATAACCCGTATTTCTGTAAGACTAAGAAAGGACCTCCACTTGATGGGACAGAATGTGCCCCTGGAAAAGTAAGTATTGTGTTTTCAATTGAAAAAAAAAAAACCCAACGGTTGCATTCATTTGGGTTGAAAGGCACAGAGGGAAGCAGGGGATTGCCTGGCATCCCCTGCGTGGAGCCAGAGGAAGGGAAAAGGGGGAGCTGTGCTTTCCCACTCTGATATTCCGTCAACCGTACAAGGTTTGCCGTAGTACGAAGTAAATTTTGAACATAGAAATATCCCAGGTGAGGTGTAACCCATTCTCAGCCTCTTCTGTGGCCTTTCTGTTAGGTTCTTTGGACTCTTGTCTCATCTGCAAAGTATCCATAAAGCGTCTTTAGGAATCCGTGGTAGCAGATAATGCCGTTACTGTAGGATTGCTTCTTAGTGCTTGTGGTCCAGACATCCTGTGGCTAAATGTTTGTGTAGGCTTAGGATTAGGTCTTTATTTTTCCCTTTTAATATCCCCATTAGTGGGTGTCCCGCTGCTAATTCATTTTTAATTATAAAATTATGCTCAAGTAAATGTTTGTTTAGCAAATTCCATGTATTTTGAGATACAGAAGAGCCACTTACACCATCTGAGTATGCCCTAGCCAGCAGCAGAACAACACCCTGCCCAGTGACTAGCCCTCTGTTCCAGCCTATTTGCATAAGTGTGATATTTGGCCAGTATAAGGAAAAAAAAGAAAAAATCCCCAAGTAATCCTTAGCAAAAATTTTATCCTGCTAATACTCAGAACATGAAAAAATTCCCTCAAAAAGGTGGTAGTGACTCCGACTCAAATGAAACAAAGACTTAAGTGAAGAGGAGGGTGGGACGTGTTGAGCCCCATGGGTCTGCCCGTGGGAGGGTTCAGGCTCGGGTTCGGCAGTGCTGCCGGCTCGTTCTCGGAGCAGACTGCCTTCGGGGCGGGGGGGGGGGGGATCGGGTCCTCTTGGGCCCAGAGTACAGAGACCCTCACCCCCTTTGTCCCCCGGGAAGTCTCTGCTTGCAGCCTGTTCTCTGAGATGTCCCTTCTGAGCCCACAAGCTCACCTGTGTTTGCTTTTTAGTTTTACCGCGATGACACGTTTGGTTTGGGGTTTGTTTCTGTTCTCATCTGTTCTCCTTGCCCGGTTTCTCTCAGTGGTGCTATAAAGGTCACTGCATGTGGAAGAACGCTAACCAGCTGAAGCAGGATGGCAACTGGGGACCCTGGACAAAATTTGGCTCCTGCTCACGGACCTGCGGAACTGGAGTTCGCTTTCGAACACGCCAGTGCAACAATCCAATGTAGGTCTTCTGGCTAGGTGGTAGTTCCAGTCAACTGGGAATCATTATAGGTGTCAATTTAAATGGTGTTTACGTTTTGGATGGAGTCTGCCAAAATCCACGTTCTGCTCAAGCCCCTTGTAATACGGCGCTTTGCAGGGGGCCAGGACCATTTCTGGAGAAACCAAGAATTCCCCGAGGAAAGCCTTTGGAACACCCTCCCAAGGCTTTAGGTCTATGCGTAAGAGAGTGGGGAGTATGTGGTGTGTGAGCTCAGCAAGCTGCAGGACGAACTCAGATAATTTCCAATAGTAAATCGACTGTTGGCAGCGTATAGCTGCACATGCATTACTTCTGCATTTCAGCCTGTGCCTTGGGGATGCGTGGGCAAGCTCGGAGGTTATACTGCAAGTGCGTAACTGTGCGGTTTCCACTTCTGTCACTTCACGTGTCCTTTTTGCAAAAGTGTCTCTTAAAATAGAGCGTGAAATTTCACCTGAGACAGAAGAAGAGTCCCTGGAGCTAACGTCCAGAGGGTTTTAGAATCTCTTGAATCTTTTCTCTTCACAGGCCCATTAATGGAGGTGAAGATTGCGCTGGTGTCAATTTTGAGTTTCAGCTTTGCAATACAGAGGAGTGTCCGAAGCACTTTGAGGACTTCAGAGCGCAGCAGTGTCAGCAACGCAACTCCCACTTTGAGTATCAGAACAGCAAGCACCACTGGCTGCCGTATGAGCACCCTGACTGTAAGTTCTGTTAGTTGCCTTTGTGACAAGTCAATCCTGGAGTCTCTCCCGCAGCCCGGGGAGGGTCTTGTTCATCAGCCGCGCAGAGACCAGAAATAACCGGGGTGTGAGCGAGTGTAGGTGAGACTAAGAAGCAGGAAAAAAGGGTGGCCCCAGAAGGAAAGAACACGTGCCGTGCGAGACAGTGGTCATTTCCCCAGGCCTAGGCCAGCGAGCTTCCCCTGGCTTTCATCCTCCTCGTAGTGAGAAGATGCTGTAGCAAGAGGCTTGAGGCTCTCGGCTCCTGCTGGACTCGTCGGTGGGTGCTCGTAGCGTTTCATGCACTGCACTGGCGAGCTCCGGCTCTCTGCTGTTGGGGCAAAGGGTGGAAAGCTGCTGCGCTCTCTCCCGTACAGCTCTGCGTCTGCCGGAGAGCTGAGGGTCAACGCTTGATGGCGGCTGCTGAAAGTATTAGCGGTGGTTTTCTAATGGCCCTACTTGAGAAGTCCTTCTTGGTGTTTTCCCACTCTTTTATAGATCCACCTGCCTCAGCCTGATTCTGTCAGTCTTCGGTACTAACATTAATTAACCCAATAATTACCTCGAGGGACAAGGAGAGCTTCAACCACAAAGGCAGATTCCTAGCTCACTAAAAGGTGTTGCGGAGTTGCCGGCATTTCTTCCTTGGCTATCTCCGCATGGCCAAGGAGTTAGATTCAGACATTAACCAGGAAATACGCGTTCAGCTGGTATTTTCAAAAAAGGACAAAGAAAGTTAGAGATCCAAATCCTCTGTGCTTTTCACCCGGCTTTAGCGCTGTCTTCTCGCAGACTCGTTTTTCTGCTGTCATTCTTCTGCATCCCTGTGATTTTGTAAACTCAGCCCTGTTCCCAGCAGGATCAGAGTGAAAGCTGCTTTCGGAATAATCAAGAACCCAGTCCTAGGAACCTCTTGAGAAGGGAACGGATTTCTCTGAGGACATTTCAAAGTGTTAGGCCCATAATTACAGAAAAGCAAATTAGGTGCTTTTTTCCCCACAGCTGTCTGTTAAAGGTCCTTTCTATCTCTGTCGTATTCTCTTCACTCCTTTAGTGGGATATTTTTCCGAAGCACATCTGGATTGCTGTTAATTTATGCAGTTACTTCTCTTTCCTTGCTACACAGCTAATAAGAGATGTCACCTGTACTGCCAGTCCAAAGAAACCGGAGATGTTGCTTATATGAAGCAGCTGGCGCACGATGGGACTCGCTGTTCCTATAAAGATCCCTACAGCATTTGTGTTCGTGGAGAATGCGTGGTGAGTGACAGCTTCCCAAGGTCGTCACTGAGTTTGAGCCATGCTCTGTTACAGAGCAGCTCTGGTTAGAATCAAGCAGAACAGCTCAGTCAACAGCGCAGAGATAGACTTTGCACATGTATCTGAATTAAATGTTTGCAGCATCATACTCCTCATAATGCCTTAAGATTTAAATTAAATTGGAGCAATGGCACAGACCCGTTCCACGGAACTACTCCAACTCTCTTCAACTGATGGTTTCATTTGCCTTTTCTTCCACTTAGTTTCGTGTCTGAAAAGAATTGTGTCTATTTTTCTGCCTTTCCCATCTTTCTTAGTCTTGACGTACAGTGAATATAAAGCAAGAATCACTTGCTGGTTTTCACATGAAAACTATCACCCAGCACCTGATTTGCAAGTAATTTGAGTTTAAATAAAATAGATCGGTGTCGAGTGGCGATTTCCTCTATGCGTTAATTTTGCAATGCCTTCCCACCATAACTAAGATGGACAACCAATGACAAAGCCTTTTCTTTTTTTCCTTTGCTCTTCCTTCTGCAGAAAGTGGGTTGTGACAAGGAGATTGGCTCCAATAAGGTCGAAGATAAGTGTGGCGTCTGTGGCGGGGACAACTCTCATTGCCGAACTGTGAAGGGAACCTTCACCCGCACTCCCAAAAAGCTTGGTAGGAATAGCGTTGTCGTGCATGCGGATATAGTTTCTGGTGTCTCTGGTCTTTCTGTTGTACGTCCTGCTTTTGCAGACCGGTCAAAAATGCAAGCTACTTCAAGGTAGCGAAACACAAGTTGTAAGCTGATAAGCAAAAATAGTTCAGTCCCTGATAAAGGAATGACGTCTTTAAAACAGTGTACTATTTGCGTCCTTCGGAGGACGCGTTAGAAGCAAGCTCGATCAGTTAGGTGCATCGCGAAATGCTCGCCATGCAGAGCGTGTTTAGTTCTTCTCTGTGAACGTTGAAGCCCAGCCAGACGGTGTTTGTGGTAAGTGGGGATACACTGAGTTTTGCTAAACAAAACTGAACTGTTGTTCTCACGGTGAAGCGCAGAAGAAATCGAGGTACTTTTCTGACACTAAGCGTAGCATACCTCTGTCTGTAGGAGGACTCAAGGAAACATTTTTTTCTCACGTTCAAGATGCAGCCTTTCACAAGTTTTTCTTCTCAAACTTAAACCCAAGAGTTTTAAATGGAAGTCTGAATTTCTGTGCATACAAAATGAGCATATGGAACCTCATGCCAGATTGGTTTTTCATGATGCTTTCTCAAAAATTACAGCCCTTTAGTCAAATAAACAAATTTAAAATAAATTCAGCTGAATTCTGAACCAAACAGAAAAATACTTTGGCAGGAATCCTTATTTCTCATACCCTTCAAGTTGTGTGACTGAGATCCAGTGGAACATATGATAGCATTCTGCTAGCTCAGAACTACGAATGACCTGATGACAATTTTCAGACTGCACTCTAGGGTATTTTGCAATACATTTCATATCAGTAATACTTCCAGATCGCCTTGGACTCCTTCAGGCCTTTCTGTTTTGTCAGTTATTTGTTAAGCAAGTGCAGTATCATCTTGTACGTTTTGCTGTGACTATTTTATATGTCAAGGCTTTCCTGTATTGCTTTTTTTGGTTTTTTTCAATCTGGGGAACTTACTCAGGGAGGCGTATCTCCTGTATGACTGGCAGCAGTTATTTCGGGAATATCTGTCTGATAGAACTAGGTGTTTCGAGACAGAGCACAGAAGGGCTAAGGGACAGACAACGCAAATACTTCATTAACAGTTTAGAGGCTGGTAATTGCTGCCGTGAAGCAAGCTTTATTGCAGCATTAATATTTAAATTTGGACAGTGAGCAGACAAATAAACTTAAGACAAAGATAAGTTAATGTGCGACTGGAAAGAAAATACATAAAATATTCTACTGAAAATACTTATTAATTATTGCAAAGCAGTTGGAAAAGTTTGCTGACTGTAAATATCAAATTGCAGCAGAGATCCTTTCTGAAAGGCGTGGTTCCCTGGAGGCTGATGGATTGGACGAGGAATAATGCAAGAATCATTCGGGCTTTGGGACTCATGGGCTTAAGACTATAACTTGAGCCTCATATATAAGCCTGTGTGTTTCTGGAGCTGGCAGCTACTTTGCTTTTCTTAAAAAAGAAAAAAAAAAAGTAATCAGCAGAAATAAGTGCTCAGCCTTCTAAGAGCATTTCCTATTTTTTCACTAAGAAAACGATCGGAATTTTGGGGGCAGAGGGGATAGTCACAACTTTGGATCCAGTCCAGTAAGAGCTTTCTCTAATGAGTCTGCTTGCGGTTGTCCGTACCAATGGTTTGCAGCTCCTGGCTCACAGTCCATGGACTGCCTAAGCCTGCGCTTTGGCTCAGCTCCCTGGGAGATGAACAGGGCGAACGAGAGGCCAGCAGAGGCCGAAGCGTGCCCCTGACCCCGCCACCTTCTGGCTCAGCATCCCTGCCTGCGGGCCACTGGGGACCGCTGCCCGGGCTGACGGCACACGATTGAATGTTTGCACCGTATTTTCCGTGTCCGGAAATTACGACGGTACGACAGTGCTAGGAGAGAGCTCAGGGAAGACTGCTGTTAATCAGCCACTTGCTTGCTTTACGAAAGTGATAAAGTGTTTACGAACTGTTCCTTGTTTTACCCTAACTTTTACCCTAACTTTGACAGTCCAGTCATTAAAAAGACTAACTGACCTCTTCCAACAGGAAAACATTTAAGCAAGAGGTGCCAAAAAGAATTCAAGTTTCTGGAAAATGAAATCTGCAAGTATCCAACTTAAATCACCTACCTGAATTTTCACTGGTCTGACTTTCATTGACTGTTAACATTTGCTAGATGTGTCTAATTCTGCTTTAAATGCATTTGAGCACGTGACGTAATTTTACACTTGTAAAGACCATCTGGCCGACAAATGTAGTCAATGAAAGAGCAAGACCTGGCTCCCATAGCACTAATGACAGACGTTCTGTTTAAGGGAAGACAAGAGGAGCGTTTACACTGCCCAAAGGAGCTCGCAATATTTCCCTTTCTGAAACAAAGGCGTCTAAAAATACTCTGGGTAAGTTTCGGGTGCTTGTAGAAAGAGAGGCATCCGTGGCAACTCGAGAGTTCTCGCTGCAGTTCTCGTCTCCGTTCAGACGTTGATAGATAGCGCCAAATCAGGCGAAATCTTTATGTTTCCTATGCTCAGAAGACCATCGGTGAAAAGATTGGCAAATGCTGTTTGCGCAGTCACTCGTCAGCCAAGACGGTGATTCTACATATTCCTAGCTCTTCTCTTTCTTCACTTAGATCTTCCAAGGCGCTGTAGTATGTCAGGTGCGTGACAAACTACCGATGCATTTGGTAGTCCCAGGATCCCCAGGATGTAACAGGATTACTTAAATGCTGCGTCTCGTGTTGGCAATGCACAAATAATAAAACTCTTCTCACATCTACACTGCTTCCATAGCAGGGCTGGATTACTCGGGAAGATTGCAGAGCAGAGGACAAAACCGAGAGAAACTTACTCAACTCCTATAAAAGGGATCTACAGAGATTTAATGTAATTAGATCTGCAGTTGGTTAAGAGAAAATAATAGGAATATGAAAGTACAGTGCACTCAGAGTGCTTACGGTGCTCTTGATTAAAACTTGATATAGAAGCATCCGTTGACAGGTCCCTAGGAGGGATTTCAGCCTTCCTAACGACAATACTTCCCTAATGTTACAGCAATTACCTGTGGTTTGGACTGATAAATAATTGAAATTTAAAATAAGAATCATTTTCTTTGGGAACAGCTTTTTACTTTTAGCTGTAGGGAGTTGAATTCAGCCCTGTCACTTCAGCAGCAGCAATTTAATTGATGCATTTTACATGCCCAGTTGTAAGTAGTTTGGGCTAACTCCCGTACAGACAAGCCTCTTCTGAGATGTAGCGACAACACGCTGTACTGCGCCCACCGTTCTCCACAACTGGATGTCTCAGAAGTAAGCAGACACACTTAAGACATTAACATCTAACACGGCAGTAAGTAAACTGAAATCTAACAGCCAGGCTGATGAGCGATTTGGAAAAAATAATCGGGAAGACTTGTGCTTCTCCCCCTCATATGCTGAGGAACACAGGAAACATATTTTTTGCCTGAAGTGTCGATTGACACAGCCTGTAGCAGTGTAGCTAGTCAAGTGACAAATAGATTTGTAACTGGTTTCTCTTCTCTCCCTGAAAGAGAAAAAGCACAAGGAGGTCCTGTCAAATACGTTACAAAACTATTTGCTCAGTTTCTTTCTGACACTGCTGCTCAGTTGACGATGGATGCCCTCTTCTGCAAGCAGAAGCTCGGTCGTGTAGTGCGCTCCTAACCGTGGCTATTACTTTTTCTTTCCACCTCTGCTTTCTCCATTGACTACTACACATGCCAAAGGGTACCTTAAGATGTTTGATATCCCTCCTGGTGCTCGACATGTGTTTATCCAAGAAGACGAGGCTTCTCCTCACTTTCTTGGTAAGTGTTTCTCCTCAGGTTTGGCCTTGAGGCATGACGTGAAGCATGGGGCAGTCATGCAGAAGAACCTGAGAAATGAGATAACCAAATGAAAGTGTTTGGGGTAAATATGTGCATTCAAAATTGCATGTTAAGGACCGGGTCCTGCAGCATAAACTCAGCAAACAGACATTTACTTCTCATTTGAATTCTGCAAAATATTAAACCGATCCCAATTTGCATGTTTACTAACAAAAGATTGTCATCATATTTAAATGGGCGCTCCCAGGGTAAAACCGATGTATTCTGTTATGCGAATCGAATTCAGTATCTTTAATTATTCTCACTTGCTGCAGATCATAAGCAGCAACTATTTTAATGGAAAGAAGACTGGGGAACTCGTGATATACTTGTAGTCCATTTCCTTTCTGATTTTTCTCACATACGACAGTTCATACTGTTGTCAATCAATTAGTGTCTTGCTGCTTAGAATTTTCTAATGCTTAAGGGATTTTTAGCTCACAGGAGAGGGGTGAGATCTTCCATGGATTTGAACGGTCTTTCGATCGGTTCCCCATGTGCTAGGGCAGCGTGAGTTGTAAACCCTTCAGGCAGAGATGGATTAGTTACTAAGAAGAAGTAGGAATAGAAAAGAACGAAAAAGAAGAAATCGTTTCAACTGTGATAATGTCAAAGGGGAAAACGTGGCTTTTGAGGTCCAACAGCTTCATTTTGGACCAAGCATAGCCTGATAGTAATTTTCAGAGAAGCATAGCTTCGCTTTGGCCGCAAGTGGCTTCATGAAGCTGCCCACTAGGTACTGCAGAGCTCCTGCACATGGATTGCTGTAGTCATAGGAACCTGCGAGATTTCTCCATAGGGTTTTTTTTTTATCATGTTTTATGCTGCATTGGAAAAAGTAGTACAAAAGAAAAAGTGAGAGTCCATCTGTCAGATTTCTCACGCATTGGCTTCTAGTTGGAGCATAATAGTAATAATCTCCGCACTACGTGAATTCTAAGGTGTGGTGCAGGAACCCCAAACCAAGTAGTTTCCCGGGGGTTCAAATGCCTCGGCTCTCTGCTTACTGATTTCAGCATCTGGTACATACGTATGTATGCAAAAGGAACTGAAATGTGATGAAACAGTTGTCATTTGCAGAATCTGAGGAAAATAAGAAATGCACTTCAAGTCTGCTGAGGTGTCTGTTACGCTGATAGGCGTTCCCCGTAACGCTGATTTTTGGTCTTGCGCAAATCGGGAAGACAGGCAGTTCTGAAGGTTTGACCCCAGCTCCTTGCTACTACCTGTGCTTCTTGGGAGCTAGGGCTAGTGTGGGAAACGTGGGCGTTAACGTGGGAAGAAGTGCTTCTCTCTAGTTCTCTAATTCACGTGGATGAGCAGCTACAAAACGGAAGGTACGACGGGCACCGTTTTCAATCCTTTCAGCAATTAAGAACCAGGCTACAGGACACTACATTCTGAATGGGAAAGGGGAGGAGGCCAGATCCCGATCTTTCATCGACCTGGGCGTGGAGTGGGAGTACAACATAGAAGACGACATCGAAACTCTCCACACTGATGGGCCCTTGCACGATGCAGTGGTTGTGCTGGTAGGTTGCGTGTCAAGCAGCGGGAATACCGTGGGTTTGTCTTTTAGAAAAAGCGCGTGGCCAGCGTGGAGCTTGTGCTGAGATAAACCAGAGCTGCGTAAGGCCTCTCTGAAGGACACGAGACAGCTGATAGCCTGAAGCCCTTTCCTCATTAAGCTGTAACCCTCCACGCAGCATTAATAGGTCACTCAGAAGCCAAATATTGCACTGTCGGGCATCAGTGGGACACTTCCAGTGGACCAAAAAGAGGCACTGCGTGTCAAACCATGTCTGAGACCAGCCCTCCCTACTCTTCGGCCAAGTCAGTGATGTGGCCACACCTTCCTTTCGTCCTAGATGACGGTGTCCTACTTGGCCAGCTTAGAATGCGAGCCTAGAAACGTACCTCATTTTAAATGGCTCGCTGTTGAGCGTAGTATTGTTAGTTCTAACCGTGAAGACAAAAACCACATTTTTTTTTCCCCAGTGAGTTAACTAGTAGTTTCCATGTTTCCCCTAAAAGCCAGGCCTTGGTTTGTTTACTTTGCAAAGTAATAAATAATAGCTCTGGTTTTGTACCACTGTTTACATTTGCTTATTAATAGATCATTCCTCGGGAGAATGACACGAGATCTAGCCTGACTTACAAATACATCATTCATGAGGATTCAGTACCAACCATCAACAGCAACAACGTCCTACAGGAAGAAATAGATACTTTTGAGTGGGCGTTAAAGAGTTGGTCGCAGTGCTCCAAACCCTGTGGTGGAGGTAAACAGATGCTGTAGCACCTTCTAGTAATGAATGACACATTACTGAAAGTGGAGAAGTAAAAGGTGGGGGACGTGAAGGCTTTAGAAATCTTGGCCTTCCTTATTTTTTAAAAGCAGTTTGTTATTTTGGGTACCCAAGCCTAAAATATCTGAAGTGCCTGATTATTCAGAAGTGTCACACTGTCAGCCTAGAAAGAAAAAGTCCTTTTTAGGTGTTAAAATTCGCTACCCGGAGCCACTTTGGAGCTGCAGACTCGGACATTCATGCTACCGAGTGTTCACTGTACTTGTGGTACGTACATTACTCTTAGGCAAAGATTGGGGAATGCGAATGTCAAAATAACTTTAACTCTTACATACCGCAGTGGAGCAGGTGATGTGTTCTGGTAGCAGAAACACTAAAACGAGATTTGGGTTCGTTCCCAGGCTAACCGGTGACCTCCTGCTTGGTGTTAAGGCGGTAATTTCTCCCCTCTCCGTGCCGTGCTTTGTCCGTGATGCAGAGGTCAGACTAAGGGGTCGTAATTGTCCCTTCTGGCCTGAAAAACCCATCACAGTGTCATCTTATAAATAGCATCCACGGAGCACTGTGCAGCAGTCTTGTGCCTGACAACTGAACAAATTGGGAGCATGTTTAGATATTTCATGAATATCTGTCACGTAAAACCATTTAATAGGCCAGAAAACTCAAGTTTAAACCAAAAATTCTAACAAGGGTCTGCTTTGCCTTTTTTTTCTGACATGTTTTCCAGGGTTCCAGTACACCAAATACGGGTGCCGCAGGAAAAGTGATAATAAAATGGTTCATCGCAGCTTCTGTGAAGCCAGCAAAAAGCCAAAGCCCATTCGTAGAATGTGCAATCTTCAAGAATGCACCCAGCCTCTGTAAGTGTGTCTTGCATAAAGATGTAGACGATCGCTCCTTGTTGGTAGGTGTGGAAGTTAACCCAAGCCAAATTCGCTAGGGTGCTGACAGCTTCCTAGACTGGAGTTCCTGTGTTTCGGATGGTTTTTTCCCACCCGTATAGGAACGCTTACTGATCTTACTGAGCGGTTTCATCACAAAAATACTGTATACTAAGGGCTGCCTGACCTGGCAGTAGCTTGGGTAATAGGAAAAAGTTGTGACGGCATCTTACTTCTTTTTACTTCCCAGCTGGGCAGCAGATGAGTGGGAATACTGCACAAAAACCTGTGGGAATTCAGGCTACCAGATCCGTACTGTACGTTGCATTCAACCCCTTCATGACGGCGCAAACCGCTCCGTCCATTTCAAGTACTGTAGCGGAGATCGCCCCGAGAGCCGCAGGCCGTGCAACCGAGTGCCGTGTCCCGCGCAGTGGAAAGCCGGACCCTGGTCTGAGGTAGGCGAGCAGCGGTCGTCAGCGAGTAACGTGCCTTTGCTGATAATCGCCGAAGCGCCTCCGGAGTCAGAGCTGTGCCTGGGCTCAAAGCTCTGGACTGCACCAGACAGTTTTCCAAAACCTGAAAATCTGCAGCAGGTAATGCCTTCCAGCTTCACAGGCTTCGGTGGCTCTGGAGACTTCTCCAGAAACCGGCGAGAAAAGTATTCACGGTATCACATACACGATCCTGCAGAACAAATGTTGACATTTTGCTTGGCTTTCTCCAAGTTTCCAACTTCTCGCTTCCCAGCTTCTGAGGATAGTGTAACATTTTTTGCCGACTCGGACCGATTTGGAATCACAGAGTTTCTGCAAGTGTTGATATTGTTATCATGCCTTGGGAACAGAGAGCTGAACCCTACGGCTAACTCGGTGAACACTTGAGTTTTCTCTGCCCTTTGTATTCTCTTCATGTTACACTGTCAAGATCAGGTATCGGGCTACAGGAAAAATAGGTAGCAAGATTCATAATAAGCACTAATAATAAATTTAATGTAACAGAAACCAAGAACCAAGGAAAAAACCATCATCCTCCTCTGCATATTTCTCCGTAACGTCAGCCGTCACTAAAGTCTACTTTCAAAACAAATTGCTGGAATGTATAGCTTGACCTGAAAGCCAACCTTGGGCTATTTTAGACACCTTAAGTTTTTGCACATTGCTGTGAAAGCTGAATGTCCTGAATCGTCTTCTGTCTGTTTCATAGTGTTCTGTGACCTGCGGGGAGGGAACCGAGACCCGGCAGATCCTGTGCCGTGCCGGTGACCAGTGCGATGGAGAGAAGCCAGAATCAGTGAGGGTTTGTAAACTCACCCCCTGCAACGGTAAGAGAGCGTCGTAAAATGACTGTTGTAGATGAGGGCAACGATTCCTGTGTCGGTGCAGCCCGTCTAGATAGCACAGGGCTGGGTAGAGGTGTTAGACACAGATTTCATCCTTGAGTGAACTCCAGTGAAAAATTAAGAGACCTACAGTTGGTCTAAATAAAAGCTACGTTCATCTCTTGCATGCTAGAAAATACACCCCTTCCTTGGAGATTCTCCTGATTTTTTTCCAGTTGAAGGCACCCTGTTGTTTAGTCCAGCACATTACTGATGTCGTAGCTCCAAGCGATGGGTGCTTCTCGCACGCCAGGGTCTCTCTTGTAACCATGCTGAAATAGGGGGTTTAAACATGAGTTGCATTTGCAAAACTTTGTGCTAGAGGTGAAGGTCAATCCGAAGTAGTAAACCCTGTTCAACCTCTAAATCCCAGGATAAGTTTCGCAAGCCTGCCAATTGAGGAAATGAAAAAAACCCAAAAAACATAAAAATGGAACCACAGAGCATTAATGAGGTTCCTAGGAATCTCGTTACATGGTTCTCCTGGGATTTTTTGAACAGATTTTTAAGCATTTTATGACAACAAAGCCTTTCTTCCTTTGGGTCCATGACTCTCTAAGATTTGGCGTTTATTTGTTTTTTAAAATCCCTCATGGTGGTCCTAACGCTCTGATCACTAGCTGGTAGAAACGATAGAGTAAGAGTTCTTAGAAGGCACGGCGTGTTTTCGCACAGGGTGAATCTAACTGCTTCCCACAAGTCTGGTAAAGGTGTCTGCTTTTGCTCTTGCCTTCTGCCAGTGAAAGAACTCGCAGCAGAAAACAATTGTGGGAGCAATGGAGAGTTATAAAACGTTGTAGCCACTAGGTGGGAGCAAATCACAGTCTGTGAGACTGACCAAGTACAAGGCTTAAAATCCCGTTTTTCACTGGTGATAAAAGTATTTCTGAAACTGAAAGAAATCGGGGCTACATCTTCGCAAAACAGTTCACGTAGTTTTGATCTTGGGCTTTAAGCACCGCCCTAAAGAATCTATACTTTAAGCATCAGCTGGGATTTTCTTGAATAGCCAGCGTTAAATTCCTACCTTTCAAAAGCAAGCAGCACACCGTCTTCTTTTTCTCCGTGTGGGAGTACTCTGTCTCTCCCCGTAAGTAATGCTCGGAGCCAAGCGCCACTGACCTGTAAGAGCCAGGAGCCGCTCGTATGGCTTACAAGCGATAGCTGGCCTTGTACGGGCCCTTTGCAAATGGTGGTTGACCCACATGGGTTAATAGTCCCTGTATTTGTAGGGTTTGGGACGTTTCATATGCGCCCCATCTCGCCCGCCCCAGCGAGCGAAGGATTCTGTGGTCAGGTGTAGGGGATTGCCTGACAGCGTTCGGAAACCCGAGGGACACTGCCTAAAGAGAGAGCACCCAGCGACGCCTCACAACAGCTATTAAAGAAACGTGAACTAGTGCCCGCTGGTACAGCTGGCCTCGATGCAGCAAACTTCGAGCACGACCTGAGCTTTATGAAACCGCTGTGAGCGACGAGGGCACGGGCAGCTACGTCCAGCCAAGTCCCTCCTGCCTTTGCCAAAACCGCAGGGTCCCCGGGGGTTCTGTTCCACCCACCTCCTCTCTTTGAGCTCAAACCTCTCCACTCTGCTCAGGGGTTTGGGCCATAACTTTTACCAAGCAGTAAGTAGCTGGCCGTATTCTTTCAGGCCAAATAGTCTCTCTTTTCCGCCACGCTTTTCTGATGCGGTTTCTACCGCGTTCTATGTTTTGGGAGAATACAGCTAAAACAGCGGCGATAGTATTCTGTAAAATTTATGCAGATAAACTCTTTATGCATGGTCATTCCTTTGCTTTTAAATCTGTATAGCCTCGATTACTATCTTGATTTTCCGGGCTTTAGACTTAGCAAAACATTAGTCTGCATCAGGTGGTTTTGACAAACGATTTACTACCGACGTGCAAGATTGCTGAGATTGTTTAATCTTAATGGAGTTGTCATGAACATTTGATGCAGATGGTGTGATTTCTTTTGTGCTATGTGGCAAGTTAGCATTTTTCTTCCATTTCATGAAAAAACGTGTGTCTGCATACGGGAGAAAAGCCACCAGCTCTTCCACCATATGCCTCGGCGGAGCTGAGTCCCGTAGTGTGGAAAAAATGAGGACACCTCCCGTAGATATTTCACTTAAACTTTATAGGTTTCTGTGATTAGAAGGAGACAGGAGGTAGGATTTTATCCTGCAGGTCCGTAGCAATAATCTGAGCAGCAGTCATGTTTCTGTGGCTGTGCCAGATTAGAAGAATGGATTTTGTGGTACTCGGACAAATAAATGAGCTCCACGTAAGAACCTGTATAGAACAGACCCTCGAAAAGTCTTTATACGAGCTGTCCCTGCTTTGCAACACAAGGTACAGAATGAAGAAGAAAGCCCGTGTTGTTTTAAATTTTAGTCCCTGAATACCAACTTCCAGCAAGGTTTCTCGATGGCGTGCTGTCAGCAAGCAGTGTACTTAGAGTTACAGTGATGCCTTCTGTAAGAGTTGTCTCGCTTCTGAAATCTAGCGTGAAAATTTTTTAGGTGATATTTAAATTATACTCTAGTAGCTTCGCGTTCTAAAGATTCCCTACGGAGCCGATACGCTTTCTTGTGTCTTCTGCTCTTAGTTACCGTGAAGCAAGTAACAAATTGTGAGAAGGAGAACTTTTACCGTGAACATCAGCGGAAGGATACAAGCACTTACGTACTGAATAGGAAATGGTTGACTAGGTTGTGCAGAATTAACCTAAAAAATAAAAAAAAGGGATTATGTGAGTATACGGCTTCAAGATTGTACTTATGGAACCTACTGAAAGTAGATAAGTACAAAACCAAATCTTTGCACTATCGCACGAGTCGTGAAATCTAAACCATCACAAACCGGTATCACAAAAATTGCCCATGAGCAAAAAGGACCAAATGAGATGCACTGTCACTATGGAAAGGCAGAAATAATTGTTTGGTGCTTTTTGTTTTGGTGTGTCACTTCAGGTGATGCTGTTTGCTTTGACTGATAGACTGACGTAAATCACAGTGCGTTAACAAGAGGACTGCCATAATTTTCCAGATCGGGTGCTTTCATTTACACAGAAGCATAAAGATTGCTCTGTATATGATGCAAAGATTTGTGTTTCAATGTTAGCTTTTCTAGTTTAGATGAATTATAAATATAGCCCTTGAATTTCCCATGCTAATTTCCTGCTGAAAATAGTCTTAGAGCGCCTTCATGGAGTACCTGTATTTGCATGCAAAGCTGCAGGTTTAATGCTAGGTTTGTCAAGAACCAACAGACGTCTACCCAAGGAAACACGTGGGGATTAGGAGCAAAGAAAATTTTTGTCTTACGTGCCACAGTCATATAATTTGCTCTTTATAAACAAGGTCCCACAACCCCACTGATTTACTGAGTTCAGTGGAATTGAGCTGATTTACGCTGATGGAGTGGTTGGGACGCAGTTAGTATTTTAAAATAGGAAAATTGGTTGCCTAACCTACTGTTGACACGTGGTGAGGCAGCAGCTGTACACAGGTGAAAAAACACCGCTGTACAGACAGCTGATTTAATTGCAGAGCTTAATAAGTGGTGTTACGTGCCCTCTGTTGCTCATGAAAATGTTGACTACGGAATTGCTAACTGCGAACGGAGGAGTAGACATGGAACAGATCTTCTCAATGGCTGGGGTTAACTTTTGGCTTTTCACATGGTAATTTTGCATACTTGTATCTTAAGTAAAGTCCATCAGTACCATTTCAACCAGCCGTGATTATCTTAGGAAGATTCTGCTAATGGAAACTTTTTGTTGGTCTCTCTCTGAAGCATTTGAATCGTTACTGGACGCACCCGGCTACTCATCTGTCCCCACCGCCGGTTCTGTGTCCTGTGTGCGTTACGTGTCTGTAGGGTCCTGGCCTGATTCGGGAGCGCTGCCAGGGCCTTAGCACCCCATGGAGGAGACTGGGGAGACGCGGACGCCCCGCGTTTCTCAAGAGTCCCGGTCGCTGGGCTGAGTCCCCCGTGGGAGAGCGGCAGGTTCGGCCGGAACACGAGAGTGAAGCGCACGGTCTGGTTTGAGGGTCCCTGTAGATAGATGTCGGTGGGGAGGCAGTCGCCCCTCGCTGCCTACAGGTGCATGGACTTTAAAAATAGCAAGGTGCTCTTCGGTATTCCGAAGGTGTTGACCCTGCTGCGAGGCTGGGCGAGGTGACCTTCCGAGGTGCCTCCTGCATTACTTTCTTGGGCGTTATTCTCTCGGTGGCCAAACTACACAGATAATTAACAGTATAAATGAGCGGTAGGTTGAGTTAGACGCAGGGAGGAGAATAGAAAGCAAGCATTAAATCTCCTCATTTTTTTTAAATCTGCAAATAGTGCAGCTCATTTCAAATGCCCAGAGCCAACCTCCCATCTTCTTCTGTGCCTTGACCCAGCTCTGCTCAGATAAACTTAGATAAACTCTCTAACTGAGAATTTGACTTCTTCTGTGAAATGAGAGTCACGTTTTAATTTAAACGCACATTCCCATACAGAATACCAAACTACTCCGGGAGCTTGTACCTTGGTGTAGTCAGTACAACAAGAGACCGCAAGATGAAGAACAGGAATTCTCAACGGTGCCACCTGCTCGTGAGAGTTACAAACTCTCAGTGTTTGTCCCAGTCCTGGTAACAGTAAAACTCAGGACTTCACCTTTGAGCTCATGTGACAGTCTGAAGGAGCCCGGCCGAGTACTGATGTGCTCTCAGCTCAGTATCAAAGCCTTATTTTTATTCTGACTTCTTGCTTTACTGCTTTCCTCTCTACCAGTTTTGTCCCACCTGATCACTGCATCTCTGTTTGTGGCACAAGCATCCAGCAAATGCTCAAAGGGACGTTGACATTTGGGGCATCTCTAATAGATCTTTGACCTCTTTAAGATCTTTTCCCTGGCTGGGAAAGGGAATGCCACACACTTAACTTAAAAGCATCTTACGTCTAACCGATCTGTTAAAATTTCTCCATTGGTTCTCCAGTTACGGTTAGGTCACTGAAAAACTGCAACTTTATGCAAACAAAACTTTATCCAACTATAGCAGCTTATTTTAAGACATCATATAAAAGGCATCTTTGAGAGGTAGTGCTTGGGATGTAATTTCTTTAGGGGAAGATTTCCTTGTTTTTAATGCTGTTATAGATAACGTCCTCAGGCCAGAAGTGAAGGTGATTTGCAGAGGGTGGAACCACGCCTGGCCTGGTATGTGGGAGCTCTGGTAGGTTAGCACTGGAAATTGTTGCCTGTGGCCCTCCGCAAACACAACAAGCCTTCCCACAGCTCTTCGTTTCTGCTGGGCACAGAAGCTGACGTTCTCAAAGGGCCCGCCGATTTCTTTGCTTCCCAGCTTAGGGTGGTGGTGAGTTCTGTAGGGCTGAAGCATCTCAGGTTGCCCATTCAGAGTAGCCCGTCGTTCGTGAAACGTAGGCAGAACGTTTATGAAACGTAGGCAGCCCGTCTAAATGCTGCCCTCCAGGCATTTTGGTGCTCGCCACGAGGTTTACAACCAACATTGCATCTGTTTTGCAGACGAGCCCTGTATGGGAGACAAATCTATCTTCTGTCAGATGGAAGTGCTTGCACGTTACTGTTCCATCCCTGGCTACAACAAGCTGTGCTGCGAGTCCTGCAGCAAGCGCAGCAGCACCCTCCCGCCGCCGTTCCTTACGGAAGCTGCTGAAACGGAAGAGGGAGTGATGTTTGATCAGCGCGATCTGCCAAGGGCTTTGATGATGCCAACGCCTGTGGTGCCCCACTACGCACAGTTCCTGCCTGGGAGAAGTTCTCCGGGCGGGCTTCCTTCTCCAGGAGAGAACGCAGATGCGCACGACTCCCCGTCCAACGCCAAGCCCAAAGGTGCCGAATTTCCGCAATGGAGAGCTCCTCAGGCAAGGAAGACCTCTAGGCTGTTGGCTTTGCTACAGCAGACACCTGCCAACAGCAGCAGCAGTCTCGGTCCTCGTAACGCCCTTGCGTTGGCCGCAGCCGTTTCCGTGGTGCCAGCTGGTAACGCCACAGTGGGCGCTCCTTCTCCATCGAGAACCTCACGGAAGAGCGAGAAGCACGCAGAGAAGCGATGGCCTTCGAGGTCCTCCGCTGTGGAGAGCTGAACGTGAATGCCTTGTGGAGGATGGCCGTTGAAAGAGGCTTTGTTTGGCGCTTTGGGTTTAATTTCCTTACTTCTGGACGCTATGGTGCATGCTGCTTTCCACCAGCGGGACACTGCAGGTCATCGACTCATCTTCCTTGTAAATACAAAGAACAAGAAGTGCTGGTTCACTTTCTAGTTGCTCCCGTCCTCCTCCCATACTGCGTTATCTGGCTACCTTGAACGCACCGGAGGAAAGCACCAAAGAGTATTCCTAACAGTGAGCAGAAGTTGCTGAGGACATCAGTCAAGCTCTAGTGCAGAAAAGTGGCCCCGACCTCGGCACTCACCTCATTATTTCTGGTTTTAAACACTCACAGGTAGAAAACGCCCCACTACAAGAGGTACCAACCGTTTACAACTATACAAAATACTTTTGCGGTGGAACAACTGAATCCGTAAGACTTGTTTTGCTAATTTATCTATATAAATGGATATTGTACGAGCAAATTTGCAGCTGTTGTGTAAATACTGTATATTGCAGAAAATCAGTATTATTTTTAAGAGTTTTGTGCTGTCAGACAACTGTTTACCTATGTTGCATTCTGGACAATTGCTAGGTGCCTGCCGTTGAGTACTGCCTTATTTACATTCCAAGAGTTGATTTTTAAAGCAGCATTATCATAAAAGGAGGAGTTCCCTTTTCATATGAATGACATCTCCTGACACTAGGAAAGGGCTTTTTTTGAGGATCAACAAGGTGATGCTTTCTTTCGAAACGGGGGGAAAAAAGTGTCACCCTCGAGGTGTGAGTCTACTTAGAGCCACCCGCCCATTAGAAGTCGGTTTAGAAAATTCAGTGTAATTCCAGTCACAGGTTGGAGAAACGATTTTACGCGCCTGTGAAGTGACCACCGACACCGGCGGCGTACGCTGAGCAGGCATTGCTTCAGTTCAGGAGTAGCGGTGCCGTCCCTTAAGTCTCCTTTTGGCGAAGAGGTCAGACCAGTGTAGGAAACCATGTATATACTGTAAGTACTGTAATGTTCACGAGTCAAAAATTAGTTCTGTTTTCCAGATGATCTGTTTGTTATTTCCGAAGCTGAAAAAGCATCACAGAGGTAGAACAAGCGCTAACAAGAAATAGCTGTGGCGAGACTTAAGATAGATTTTTTTTGTTCCCACTGGAAGCATTGATTTAAAGGTGAGAGAGATATTTATTTTTCAGCATGGTTCACCTCAAAAATCTCCACAACCACGATGCATCTGACTGCAATAATGTACTAGTAATTTATGTCAATAACCATCTTGTTCACAGGCCACCCAGTCGCACTCTCTCCTGTGTGTTGCTGTATAGTACTTGTATATAGGATTGAGAACTAAAGATATTTATTAAAAGTTGATTTCCTGATAGTATTTTATGTACTAAATATTTACACTAAAGGCAGTTGACTATTCTTTTTGCCAAGATAAAATAGAGAAATGTAATTAGATACCTGTACATGCTATGTCATACGGATAGAACAGAAATTTAAGCTAACTAAACTACTGTAGAGAAATGGTTGATCTTATTCTTTAAAAACAAAAAAGTCTTACGACAGTTTTTTTTTTTATTACAGGCATCTTTAATTTCTAAGTAGGTTATTAAAGTTTCACGTGCAATTTTTGCTTCCCTGTAAAAAGTCCTCGTGATCGACCCATTTAAAAGAACAGTGAATATGTACCTCTGCGACGCTATAAAGTAGGTTAGCACCCCGGAGATTGAATTCTAGGAACACGTGTAGCGGTTATGCAGAATCACTAGGAAGAAGTAAGGAGGAGAATTGTTGTCGGAAGACTTTTAAAGTAAATGAGAATGGGGGTAGGTTAATCCTGCTCGGGGAAGTGGAGGGTCACACTATGCAAGACGCATCTTGCATCGTGCCGTGTGTAATCTAACCCGCTGAAGTACTGACTCGACACCTCTGAAGAATTGCTGCTACCTTTCTGCACGGCTTTTGAAGGTCCAAGAAACTAGTATTAAGCAGATTGTACAGACAATCCCTGAGCCTCAAACAGACAAATAGGGTGTGTTTGTTCCTTTAAAATTCCCCCAGAAGTCAAATTCTCCTCTCTCTCTATCTTTTACATATATACCATGTGGGTGTAGATAATCCTTGTACCTTTTTGATTTCTTTTCTACCAAGCTAATTTCTCTTTCTGTAAAGTGTACACTACTGATACTGTTTGTTGTATTGGGGAGCACGTAACAATAAAATCTTTAACGTGACAAGGCTTTCTCTGGTTTGATTCACGTGGGAGGGTCTGGTTTTTTCATTTTTAAGTTTTGTCTCTTGCAGTTCAACTGCAGGGCCGTGTGCTTTAGGCATGACCTTTGCCATCTTGAAAAAAAGTGCGTTTGAATTAAATATTTAATTTGATTTTTGAAAACAGATGTCCTGCTCTTACTGTTGGAGAGCGCAGGTGGCAGAGAAATTGGGGGAAAGGAAGGAGCACGTTTCCAGTGATCCAAAGACTTCTTGGTACCCGCGTGGGCATCCAGAGAGCAGCTCCAACCCTTTTGACAAGAAAACCCAACTTTTTGGGCTTTGCTTCTTGAGGAGGGGTATCTAAGGCGTTCTGTGCCAAACAGGAGGCAGCTGCCCTCCTCTCCTTTGCCTAGAAACGTATTCTGAGCTGATGAGAGGATTTGAGCCGTTAAAACCAAAAAAACCCCACCCCACTGATCTTATTTTAGTACAGGTGCATGTTTTAAAAAGAGTTCAGGCCTTAAATTTTGAGACCATCCACCCTAAAATGCATCCTTTGATACAACTGCCGTCCTCCTCCTTTGACGAGTACAGGCTTGCGCCTGTAGCTGGTGTTTGCCCGAAGTCTCCGCTTCCCCGTGACCACGGGACGTGTGACACGGGGACAAGCGGAGATGCCTCGGGCTCACCCGCGTGCTGAAGGTTGGAGAGAGCTCGTGTCACCCTGCCCCGTGCTCCATGCCACTGCCGGAGCTGGGTCCTGCAGGTCGTGCTCCAGCACGGCGACGACAGGGGGGTTCTGCGGTTCCAGTCGCCCATTTTCAAGAACAGTGGATCCGGACTGGAACTTCTGAAGAAAAGCTCATCTGGTAAGAAAACGGGGGGTTTCATCTCAGAGGTGGAGTTGAGGGAAATTTTGGGATTCTAGCTCAATCTGGAGAAACTTTGGGATTCTAGCTCAGTCTGGAGAAACTTTGGGGTTTTAACCCAGCAGAGGAGAGGCTGAGAGAGAGATGCAATCGCTGCACGTATGCACATAGCAAATACGAACAAGGCAGGAAAACAGATGCCCATGTTTATGATCCAGCAAGTCCCTACGCAGCAAGGAGGGACCCGTCTCGCGCATGTACCTCGGCAAGGCTCTGGCAGCTGGGGGTCCCGCAGGCTGCGCAGCGGTCTGCTGAGGAGAGGAGATGTCCACCCAGGGACCACCAAGAGGTAAGCCCACCGAGCCGTAAGCCCACCTGGAGCGGGGAGGGCTTTACCGCGCGTCGCAGCGCCGCAGACGTGCAGGGCATTCGCAAACCCGCAGCAGAAGCCTGGCTTTCCTGCGGCAGCAGCCTTTGCCTCTGCTGCAAATACGTACGCTGGGGCGTTAACTTCGGGTGTGGTGGTTGACGCCGGAATTTGCCAGTAGTGTTTTGGTATTTGGTCTGTCATTACTGATTTTCATTGTAAATGGTGTCTGAAAAACATTAAATGGGGTTTTAAAAAAAAAAAAAAGCAAACCAGAAAATTAATACTAAAAAGGCAAATTTTCCAACCCGCTGTGTTGACAAGAGAAGTTTGTATCGCTGAGTTGGGCTTCAGGTCTCAGCTAAACCTCTGGTTTACTACATTCTGCCAAGAATTACACCCTCCGAGCATGTTCTTGACAGTTTTAAGCTGGGAAAATCGCTCTGAAGTGTCTAGTTGAACTCAAATTCTTGTAGAAAAGACTAATGCTAACATGTCATAAGCAAGAGTCTTAAAAAAATTCTAAGATCCATCCAAGCACCACTTGAGAGTGCTAAAAAGCTCTATTAATCTAAGTTCAATGTGCAAGCTGTTAGGGTAAGTGGCTCGCAATTGGCAATAACGGCGGTTGTAAACTGCCCTGGTTTTCCGCTTCTGGAATGGCTCTCGGGACGGCAGTACCCGAGAGAGACCCATTTTAATGGGAAACTGCAACTTCAACTGTTCTTGTAACTTCAGCGTGTTGCCAGATGACAGCTTGTGAAAATACTGCTTAAAAAAGTCTGCGAGACCAGCAGGTAGATGTTCATGTGACAAAATTCAGGTGTTAGCTCTTTAAGGGTATTGGGGAGAGGTATCTTTGAGGAGACAATTTGAGCCTGTCGTCTTCTGAATTGTAATTAAGGCAGAGATTCTAGCAGCTTTAACCAGCATCTTGGGAAGACGCCAACCATCTACAGGCCAAATAGAAGAAGTCCTTCTCAAGTTTTTAAAATGCAGAAAGAAAGGTCAGGCTTAGGTAAACTGATACTAACACAGTGCAGAACGGATCTGGTTTCTTCCAGGGGCTTCACACATTCCTGAATTATTCACGTGGGGTTTTTCCTAATTCTCTGAAAGTAAGATGGTGCCCAAGGCAAGATCTCTCACGTGGCAGGTGTCGTACGAACTGGCCCTTATTAATGGCAGTGAAAAGGGGGGGAAAAGTCTCTGGTTTAAGTTTCCTGTTAGGGTGAGGGGGTGCTAAGGGCAGCGCTGGGACCGGCATACCCTGCCGGGTGCTTCGGCAACAGCTGAATGGGAAGGGGCAGCCCTTGGGTGAGGTGTGCTCCTGGGGCGGGCAAGACCCTGGGCAGGAGGACAGCGCTCTAGAAGGATCAGTCAGCAAAATCACATTTTATTATTCAGACATATAAATCGCCTTCTGCTGACCCACAGAAACATCTGCTCTTGCTTGTTTCTTGCGTTCAGGCTCTGAGCATTGGTCGTTGTTGGAATGATTGAGTTTTAGGACCAGGTGACTGTGCTGATGTGGAGGAGAAATCCTCATCCCTATTGATGGAGGATGTTGTTTTCTTTTCATAGATGAAGGTGATTCCCAGGCTGCTCTGAGAGATACTTCTTTCCTTTTAGTTACAGGAATTTGTCGCACTAGGTAACATTTTCTAAAAAAAAAAAAAGCCTGGGGGAGGGAATTTGCATTTTCTTTTTTGCCCTATTTTGTTTTCAGCCCACACCAATGCTGTGCATTTCATTGAGAGACCCATGGATTGCTTAGTCCTCGGGGGGTGCCTCTCAGGATCTGTTACCTTTGGAGTCAAACCAAAAAAAACACACCAGGGATGCTTACAGCACTCGGAGTTGACCACAGTTTGAAAAGAATCTGGCTGGCCTCACACTGAGCGAACCCCAAACTGGGTGGAACGGGTGAGTAAAGGGCCACGTAGGTGCTACAAACCAGAACACCTGGGGCAGAAGCGGAGACGTGTTGCCCGGGTACAGCTGAAGGAGGTGCAGTAGTTCAGGGTGAGCAAGAGCCCTTTGTTTGTTACTTGGTATTAATTTCCAGGGGTGTCTGCCGTTTCTTTTGGGTACAGTGCATCATATTTTCGCCTGTTACTTAAACTCTTGTTCCGCGTTGTGAGGGAAGTGTAAAACCCCTTTGAAATTTGACAGGGGATCAACCCAGAGGTACACACATGTGCCAGAGCAGTGATTTATTCTGTAGGGAAGTCACAGCTACTCCTTTCCTTCCTTTTAGGATGACTGCTTTACACTAAACATTAAGATTGCATGGGTATTCGTGAAATCTAAGTTATAATAGTACATTTAAATAAATACATTTAAATATTTTCATGTGTTTCGTGGTATGCAGGTCCTGGACCCAAATACTAGGACTTCTACGCTACAGTCACCCTCAAAAGGGTGCAAGAGGAACTCTTAGATTCTAGTACCTTAACCACCTCTGCAGAACCTCAGGCAAGTAATACACAGACCTTCCTGGGCTCACCTTGTCCCAAACCATTGCTACGCTGCTCTAAGAGACTCTTTTTCACGCAAGAGCTGCTCTATGAGAAAAGACCCTTCGCACAGGAACTCACACACATCTTAATAAATAACAGCATTAAAGAAAAAAATTAAAAGCCAAAAGTAGCAACTCAGAGTTGTCCTCCTATTTCCTAGGAAACCTAGTGCATGGGGACAGGCATGCTGGAACGGATGGACCGTGTATCCCCGGATCTTCTTTCTCTGTAGTCAATAATGGACACTTAAAGAAAGAACATATGGGCAAAGGATGCACAGGATGGCTGTCTGTTCCCTGGTAGCCTTCTCCCTCCCTGTGTGGTGTATTCCTGACCCATTGCAAAATTCTGGTTAGTTAGACTTAACAAATCTGGAAGCGCAGGACCAAATTCTTTTTCCCCAGTGGTTTTACATCATGTACTCCTCAGGTGACTCAAGTTATTTCAGTGCCAGCTGAGGAGGTTTATGCTTCTGAGGAAAAGCAATTGCTTTCAACTGTGTTTCTCTGGCAACGGGTTATGTTTAACACATCGTTTCCCGTGACTTGGGAGAGAGGTACTGCTATAAATCGCTGACAATAGCATAAGAAATCTGTTTAAAACTGAAGAGTGCTTTCTGAGCCTAAGTAAATGCATTTTGAAAGTCCTAAGAGGCTTTCTTAATGTCCCATGCCATTTGCAGTGGATAAGAATCACTCAGACGTTCGCAAAGTGTCCCGATGGACTCAGCACGGGGAATGAGTCATTAGTGAAAAGGGGCTAAAAGCAAAGTTGTCCGAAGTAAAGTCCCTTGTGAGAAACACACAGGGAGCTCGCCCAGACCTCTGCAGTCAAATGCAACTGCGAAGCTTCTCTCACCTAAAATAAGAAGTATGCATGAAAGGCCAAGAGCATCTTTACAGGAGCCCCAGCCTTTGCCTTTTGGGTGCTGCACAGAAAACGCCTACAGCTACACCCGTCTCTTGCTCTCTTCCTGTGACCTTCCTCCGACTCCGAGCACTCGGAATTTTCCTCCCGAATGCGAGTCGGACATCGCTGCGGTGGCTGGTCTTGATCTGGGGAGACCTGGAAGGATACAGAGGCATGAAAACTGGTCCTTTCAGGATCCTGAGTCCAGAAGGAGGAGGAATTGAGGGCGAAGACTGGTTTTCCTGCCGCCTCACTCCCTCTCTGCGCTTCAATACTTCCTTCCGATTTGAGACGAGACCCTGCCGGCACGTTTTCCAGGAAGCGATGGGCAGTGGTGGCAGGGGTGAGAGCCAGGCTCGTGCCCCGGGAGGGGACAACCTGCCAGCAGGACTCGCCGCCTTTTTCCTGGGAATGCCCTCATCCTCTACGCCTTAGGCTGCCGCCGTGCTCTGAAGAGCATCTACGCGCATTCCTCCCCTCATACTGCCCCAACTGCGAGTTGGATCCGGAAGATGCTGTACAGTAAGAAGTATATAATTAATACATATATAAGGAATATAGCAAATATTCCTTCCTTTCCAAGACATTCACAAAGCAGGCCAGCCCATCACCGCCACCCCTCCAAATCCCGATTTAATCTCTGCCCCCACGGTGCGCTCGCTCAGTTGTGTGCGCGTGGGGCAGAAGAGAGAGGAACCAGGAGGTCGGGTTCCCCTCCGAAGGTGGAGCGTGGCGGAATCCCTGTCTGCTGCCAGCAGGAAGGGAGATGCCCCCTGGTGTTCCCGGGAAAGCGGGGTTCATAGTGGGTGCGATATTGAGTGGGGCATTGACAAAGCTGGAACACAGAAGAGGAAAGGAGGGGGATAAAGGATGGGCTGCCCGCTGCTTTCTCTTTTGTGTCTCTCTTTCTGGAGAGAAGCAATCAAGAGCACTCCCGTCACACAGAACGACATGGGAACTTCATCCTGAAGGAGCAGAGAAGCTCTCTTTCTCTCCGGCAAGCCGTCTGGCTGAAAGGGAGTATGAGAGAACCTCGCTGGTGACCGAGTAATTGGTTCCCATCAGCTGAGAGAGGATTTCTGTGCAGTACAGATCAGCACATTTCCCTCTTCACGATAAAGTCATTCCTACCTCGAAGTGCAGCAAGATGTCCCGGAGCGCCGTGGGTCAGGGCATCGTGGGACGCAACCTCCGCAGTCCGTGACTACTCCGTGATTGCGACCTGTTTATTCCACTCTGCTGCAAACATGATGTACCAATACCTTTATGTTCCACAGGACTCTGGAAGCAGAGATAATAGTGTCTTGGTAAAAGAATCTTGCCTGCCGATGCGGCATTGTCTCTTTTTTACACATGAAAGGCATGGCACCTGCAGGTGAAAATAAGGAATTAGAAAATCAGCATGTGATTGGAAGAGTCTATGCTCCTGGAAGAAAACTCCTTTTCATATTAAACGATAAAATGCAATCACTCTGCATTATGTGTGTATTTCCTCCCTAACATGTTAGTTTCCACAAAAATATATATAGATATTGCTTGTAAACTATCCAATAGTATTTACTTTCATAAAGCACTCAAAACACACTTAAAAGAACCTGGCCTGAAAATACTCCTGATGCTGTGAAGACACTGAGTAAAGCACGTCAGTTTGTCTTTCTTTGGATAAATGGCTTAAAGAAGAACCAGCATCGCCCTTGCTGAGTGCAATCGCTCCTGCCTGTGTAGAATGATGTACACGGTCTTCCTGAAAGCGTTGTCCTTATTCGACGAACGTGCAACTAACCGTGTAGATACTCTTTCAGTCTTTCGAAACAATATGGTCTCGGGGGGGGGATAAAATTCAAGGTTAGATGTTCAAGTTTAGCTTTGGAAATTCCTTTTGGAGTTATGTCCCCAACCCCCTGAGATGAGCCCTGCATTTGTCTTTGGCTCCCAGT
Organism: Elanus axillaris; assembly: GCA_026212715.1. NCBI lineage: Eukaryota > Metazoa > Chordata > Aves > Accipitriformes > Accipitridae > Elanus > Elanus axillaris. Next base: position 7,239,285 of record JANZLQ010000007.1, read on the forward strand.
TTGCTAGGGCAGCTGAGAACATGGGGCAGGAGAAGCGGGAGCTCTTTTCAGCTGAAAATCTGGGAGCTGGATTGCCTAATCCCACCTTGTATGGGTAACCAGAGCTCCCTGCCCCCCCTTCAGCACGGATGCAGCCCAACGTGTGCGTGTATTTTCACGTCCCGCAGCTGAAACGTGCTGAAAACACACAGGTGGAAGACGTTTGCCGACGTGGGCATGAAAGAGGTGGCTGGGGCAAGGCCGGCAAGCGCTCAGTTGCGTTTTCCTGCCTCTTTTTTGCTCAATTCCCAGGCACCTGCTGCAGAAATCCCCCTGCCCAAGGGTTCTGTCCTCATCCCCGGGACGTGGGCCCCAGCCAGCCCGTGTCCTGCCCTCCCCAGCGGCTCCCAGCACCTGCGGGAAGTTGCAGCTTGGGACTGAATCCCACGCATCGCTGCCTGCAGCCCAGGAGAGGATTTTAGGGGGTGTTTCTGGGGCTGCAGGGCCAGGTCCGGCTCCTCTCGGCCCCTCCAGACACTGAGGCGTGAGCAGCCAGGGATCCTGCCAGAGCCTGTGCCGGGAGCCGGCTTTGCCAACCGTGGCGAGCAGGACCCCGGCGTTTGGCGTTCGCTCAGCAAATCTGAGTTAAATACTGTTTTGCTGCATTCGGAGCTGTCGTGGGAGGGCACGGCATCACTCCCCTTGGGTTTTGCGGAGCACCCGGGCCTGGCTCCGGGGCCTGGGGGAGAAATGGGGAGGAGGGGGCTCTGTCCCCCATCCTGCTGGTGGTGGGAGAGCTGCCTTGGGGCGGGTTATCCGGGCAAACCCCCTTGTTATTCTCTCTTAGCAATGGATGGATGGATGGCCTCTTGCATCAGCACCCAACGCAATCATGTCATCGCACGACACAACCATCCACCTTTTATACCCGGGGGGGGAGGCCAAAAAGCAGCCATGGCTGGGTACCGGAGGAGGAGGAGGGCACCATAATGACTCCACCAGCATCCTCCCACGCAGGGGCATCCCGGCCATGTGCCCCCACTGCGGCAATGATGTCCCCCATTGCGGCGATGCCCCCCAACCTTTGCCTTCTTGTTTATGTGCTAAAGAAAAATAAATAATAAATGGCTGCAGAGGCACCTGAGCGGAGCGGCAGCCTGAGGCCCCGAGAACCTGCCCCGCTCTCCGGCCCTAAAAGCAGCCAGGGCCGCTGACGGGCCGGGCCGGGGCCGGGCGGGCGGGCGACGGGACC
>JANZLQ010000007.1:7251666-7321549 GCA_026212715.1 Elanus axillaris
AGAGCTAATTCTCCCCACCCCCCACCCTCCGCCGGCAAGCTGCTTAAGTTGGTCCCAGGGAGTGCAAGGCTGCAGTACTGACCAGTTCGTGTCCTGGGGGGTGGTGGTGGGGTAGCACTAGATGCCTCTGGCCCAAATGGCTTTGTGGTTCCAAAGCACACACATGACAACACTTCCCCCCCAGCAAGGACCACTGCGTGTGATGGGGGAGAGCATCTGTGTTGCTGCTGCTGAAAGCACCAATCTAAAGGGGCTGGCTGCTTAATCCCTGTGCAGAGCTCTGGGTTTTTATACAGATAAGGCATTTGCCACTATGAGCACTGCCCTGGAAGAGGGGTGAGTAGAGCCATTTGTATGACTTGCTTTGCCTTTTCCTGATTGACTCTACAAATGGCTGTCAATTTAAAAGGGCTGAAATAATGTTGTAAAGGTTAGTTGTCAAATGCTGCTAGTTGACACGGTTGCCTTGCTAAGTCTTGGAAACTTATATGCCAGGAATCAGAGTTATGTTAATTTTGCAGTGGATGAAGGTGCGGGAAGCCTAGTATGGTGTTTTAGAACAAGTTTTGTGTTGGCTCTACCTCTAATAGTCCACACTGTATTTCTGTTACTGCTAGCAGTGTAACAGTGTTCAGATCAAACACCAAATGTGCACAAATGTGCAGAGGAGAATTCAACCTGAATTTAAATGTTATTTTGAAGGGAATCAGCTTGAAAACTTTGAAGTTACATTTGGCATGTTTTAGGTCAAGGACAACACATTTTAGTCTAGTAAACTACTCATTTCAATCAGAATAGCTTGCCACAGGCTGACTTTGTCATTGTTTTTTCTCAGTGACTAGGAGAAGTTTTACAGGCTCTTATGTTGCTTTTATATCAATAGCAGACTACCTGCAGTAGGAGAATAGTATCTAGAGCTTGAGGTACCTTTTTTATGTAACTCTAGCTACAGAAGACTAGTGCCTTGTTCTTGAAATCTGAACCATTCTCAGGGGCTGCGAAGTATGAAATGCCATGGGATCAGTTTTCAGTATTTTGCTGGAGAAAGGGTAATTACTTGGAGGTAACTCTCTGCAAGGGAGAACTAGTTTTGAGGCTTGCAATTAGGTACCTGTAAGATGGCACCTTAAACCAAAGGAATAGACCTGTGCTGCTGCTTCTCAAAAGGAAATTCTTAGCAAGGTAAGCTTACTTGCAGTCCTTGCTGCTTGAGGCAGAGCAGCAATCTGATTCTTTTTCCTTATGCCTATGACACCTCCCAAATCTTGGCTTAGCTTACCTCATGCCTATTGCACATCCTAAATTCTGTGGTGTGTTAATGTTAATCTCTTTTCTTTTAATGAACATCTCAGTAAAACTGATTTGTTTCTGCAGAAATCCAGGACTCTTGAAGGTTAGAAGTTGATTTTATATACCATGTGATTTGGTAAGCAATCTAACTATGTAGACCTCAGAATAAGTGTACATCCTGCAAATCCTCATATGACAGTTTTCTGCCACCCTCATTCAATCTGTTTGCATCTGGACTTACACTTCTGCTGAACGCACTGAGGCTGACGATATGGTGACATACACCAGTGCTAAAGGCAGAGGTACTCACAGGCTTAAGAGGGCTTTGGAGAGACAAGTGGGTAGCAAACTGCCTGGGGCAGTGTGGCTGTTGCTACTGTATGAGCTTGCAGAGCTCCATAAAGGAGGAACAGGAAGATCCGGAGAGGGCTGGTACAAAGCTCTAAGCTAATTGAGCTGGGTCAGCTGCTTCTGTGGTGTTGCTCTACTGATCTTCTGACCTGTGATCTGACCTCATCAAGCTATATCAATGGGTAGTTTCTATGTGAATTACAGTGCATGAGAAAACTGACCCTGAACTTGCAGTTCTTTATTAGATGAGGATGTCTGTACAGTACAGCCATTGCCACTGAAGAAATACAATGGGACTGTGTACACTGGCTGTCGGTGCTCGTGGGACTGAGGTTCCTCAAGGGTAAACCGAATGTAGGCTGAGTCTAACAGGGTCATGACCAACAGGACATCTGTGCTTGACCCACTGACCTGCTGAACACCCTGAACTCCTGCTAACTGAAGGCGGGACTTTGTGTGTACTGAGTGAGAATTCCATTGTTTATATGGAAGTTTAACAGCTCGTAGTCTGGTAGTAGCTGATGCCGGTATTTGATGCATTAATGCCCTTAAACCAGGACAGGTGATTATTTAATTGTGTAATTTAATTGTGTAATGACAGGTGACTTTATAGGCTAAAATAATTTCGCACATGGCCTTAAAATTTGAGGATAAGCTGTTCTGAAAATTTTGGCTTGACCTTTCCTTGTGGCAGGATTACTTATCTTGAACCTGTTGACTAGTTCCAGCTTTCTGGCATGGTAAATCAAAGGTATCAGGAGTCCTGCATTGACAGAGAAGCAATTGTCTCTCTTGAAGGAAATCATTAAGCCTCTCTTTAGAAGGGAAGAGTTACTGTCCTGTTTGTCTTCAACTGTCACTAGAATTGAAGCCTACAATCCTGAGGCTGTTTGATTAAAATGCTACTAGTCATCAGGTGATCCTAGTCAATATGGTTAGAGGGTGCTTGGTTTTGCTGCTGCTGCTGCTTTCTAGTGGATAAACCTAGGTTGTTAGAGCAACTTGCTGGTAGCAGTGTTATGATATGGCTGGTACAGGTTATGTTCTTTGAGGTACATAATCAAACTCAGAGATGAAGACAGCTTAATGGCCCATCAAATACACTACACTTCAGCATAAGCTGCTCTGAATACTGAAGCAAATGCTATCAGGAACAATCGTGACACACTTGAGTTTCAGCTATCACTTCTTGAACAGAATTGGCTTTAGGGGAGTGGAGAGACAGCTTCGTTGAAGATGTGAACTTGGGTTCATTGTGATGGAGACCTTAGAGTGCAGGTGCAAAACAGAATAAACTCTTTTTACAGCTGAAATACATATGCCTGGTTAACTTGCAATAGGTGCATGCAATGGTAGTTTCCAGTAGCTATTTTCATTGAGGTCTTAGAGTGGTGGTAACCTGGTGAGATAATACTTAATGCTAATCAGTGACAAAATGGAAAGAGGAGATGACAAAGCAGGACAGCTTACCATGTTACTAGTGCTGCATGTTGCACTCCCCTTGATCCCTGACAGGATGCCTTGTACCTGGAAAAACACAGGAAAGGGGATATGGATGACTCTGTGGGGAATAGCCTATGTTTGGACAGAGAACCACCTCAAACTCGACAGCTTGAACATCACAGGTTACTGAGAGGTAACCTCTTGGCATGATAGAAGTTTATAAAATTTCTGACCTCTATTAGAGGTATTTATCAATGTTATCCAGGTAAGGCTTAAAATTTGAGTTGTGTTAATTGCTCAGTACATAATGAAATCAAGTCACTGAGGCAGTAAATGGGAATTCAAGAGTGACTAAATGGATTCAGATGAATAGAGCAACTCACAGAAAGAATCAGTGGATTAATCTGTAAGTGAGTATTTAAAGTAACTGTGTAGATGTAGATGCTGGTGTGTCAAGTCAATAAAAGTGAACAGTTAGCAAGTAGGAAGGAATAGGAAGAGTTTAGTCCATTTTCTTCATCTACAGTCCTTCTACAGACTATTAGCTCTTTCTATAGAGGTGCTAGTATGCAGGTTAAACCCTTGCTAGAAGTTGAATAGTCAGTTTTTTCTTCTGTTTAGTCTATAGTTATTTAAGATTAAAGGTAGTGCCTCTAGACAAATCTGACCTTTGGTTGCAGCTAAGCATTAAGGATTTGGCACTGACTTGCTGCATAGCTAGTCCACCTATTTTGCCCTTTGTCGAGGCAGACTGTTCTGTTTAATTTTTAGTGAAGCTAAAATCAGATATTCCACTACCTGGGAACTTGGGTGAGGAGGTAAAATGCTATTTAATTGTAATAAGCTCTTGGTGACCCCTGGTGTAAAAAGCAAATTATGTAAACTCTACAATTAGTTCATGTTAAGTGTGCAGCTGGCGGGGTTTGAACTAGTACATACCAAGCTGGGGGGGTGGGGAGTTAAAGGATGTATTTTTGAGCTACAGTCTCCAAAACAATGTCAGTATTATTAGACTTCAGGTATTAATTGCATGTGAGAGTAAGTCACCCTAGAAGCAGCACTAGCTTAAGCCCTGGCTGAGAACAAGCAGGGCTTGTAGCTGTTGTTCCAAGACTTCCTTTTACTTGGAGTAGGCTGAGTTTTTCTTATGTAGGTGCAACATGTTATTCTTTTTTTGGTGGGAGTTCACACACACCTTGACTTGTGTGTAATCACAGCAAATATCTGGAGGGAGGGTGTTGGTCTCATAACTCTGGTCCTGTTACTATAACTTTTGTCAAAAATGAATGCTTATTGGGTAGCTTCATCTGGTTTTGATATATACTCCCCTTCCGCCTTGATTTGTAAATAAAATACTTGTGTTCTCTTGTATGTAGACCAAACAGATTTTCAGCATGAGTATGGTATTCAGGTGGGTCTTCCAGCTAAGGAGAAAAAACAAATATACTCCAGATCATAGGCTCTGTTTGCTTTCATGCTTATCTCATATTGGGCAATAACACTTCCATGCTAAAATAGATTTAAATCATATAATTATATAGCTCTTGCTCATTTTTCACAATAAGCATACATATAATCTAGTGCAAAGAACCTTTGTGATGTGCTATTTGCATTGGTATTGTTTTGGTTCAGGCTGGTGGCAGCTCACGTGTTCTTAGGTAGGAGAAAGGAAGCTGGGAAGGACAAGTAAAATTCTTCATTCCACTTCAATGCTTCTAGATAGAAACCAATTTTCTGGGTAAAATAAAATAATAAGTAAAAACCCCATATATCTTTCCAAGTTTTGTTTTTATAATGTTTAAGAAGCCATGCAGGAGGTTGTCATAAATACTGCCAAAATCTCTTGTCCAAGCCCTTGGTTTCAGGAAAAAATGCTGTCCTGTTAGGACTGAAACATTAGTCTTTTGATGACTGGGCTGAGGATAGCACTTCAGGAAGCTGTCACAAGCACACTGATTCTTTAGTTCTCTTAATTTATGCTTGTATAGAGGTGTTTGGGATTTTTTTGTTGTTTTTTTTTTTTACTTAATGCTGGCTTTGTATTCAGTTTGCCATAGCGAGAGTAACTACTTGTTGGCCAATCAGATCAGAATTTTTAATGCTGGACTCCACCTGGAAGCTTGGCTGCAGGTATCTCTACCTGCATTTGCACTTCCAGTTCCTATTCTGCTGGCATGAATTTTGTCATCCTTTGTTGCCCACACAGCAGTACCTGTCTCACAGTAGGCTTCTGTAGTTACCATAAAGGACAATTTTAACTTGGACCCAAACCAAGATGAATTAAGGCTTTTAAATGGACAGAATTTTTTAAGTGTTATTGTTAAAATAGAAGTAATGTTTCAGCTGTGTCTGTGTTTGATCCAAGGAGCACTCTGACAGTCTGAGCAAATTGTTCTGTTTTGAGAGCTGAACCCCTTGCACTATTCCCAGCTCTGTCTGGGTTTTGCTTTTGAGGCAATGCTGGCTCTTCAGCTGCCTCAAGCAGTTGACAGCGGGGAAAGGACAGGTGGGAAATTGGGCTAACCTGCTTAATTACTTACTTGGGACCCTGCCTTCTCAACAGCATCATTCCATGTCACAGAATGGGACTTCCTGCAGGGACAAGGACATGCTGTGTGAGGAAGCACTTAACTGCTTCCTTAGAGGCTTACTGCAGAGAACACAATACAGAGCAGATTGGTTTGCCATATGTCTTGGCAGCTTGTGCCTCTGCAGCGGACTAAAACTGAACATGTCCACGCCATATTTCTGTACAGATTAATAACTTGGTGTCAGTGAACCTTCGGCTGAGTTCTAGTCATTTACTCTGCAGTGATTACAGGATCCTCTGTGGCCCCCCCATTTGTGAGGGAAGCATAAACTACATCATGACAATTCCTGCTTCTCTCTACCTAGTGAATTAGCTTGCAATCTGACCAATGGGCTCCTAAATTACTTATTTTGTTTGCCAATTTTATTCTCCACTGGGACTATCTCATGGTTGTCCCACCTTTCAGCTTCTACCTAAACTGTGATTACACTTGCTTCCTCCTTCTACCTACTTCCCCAATTACTCTGTTCCCTTTCAATACTCCAAATGACATAGCTGTCATTTCCACCTGAGTGCTCTGACAAGAAGTGACTCATGTGCAGAGCCTTAACTTGCACATACGATCAGATGATTCAGCTTTCTGCCTACCATCCAGGCAATATTAAAGGACTAGGGATGGTAAAAACCAGCTGCTGCTGGAAGGTGGCAGTTTAGGAGGCTGGTCTCCCATTAGTGGGGAATTTAGTGCTGCAAAAAGCCTGGCAGTGATCATTTAACTGTTCCTATAGCTTAATCCACAACACTTACTGCTAAGTGCTCACTGGAGCATCTCTCCAGTGAAAAAAGCTCAGAGTAGTTCAGATGATATTTAGTGGGGTCCCTGGCCGCTTACCCATGACAGATGGGAAGCTGCTACTTACAGGTTGGATCTCAGGAGAACTTAATTGAAATAGTTTAACTATACTGAAATCTTCTCAACTAGGGACTTACTTTCCCTTCTGAATTCAAGAAATACATTAAAATGGACTAACACAAGCAAGGTCTGAGGAGGTAGCAGAGGGTGCCAAGCATGTCACATTCAGTGTCTGGCTCGGGAATAGTGGACATGTTTGATCAGCCAACATAAGTGAAGGAAAAGAGACATCTGACAGGCTTGCTAGCCTACTTTTAGAACACTGCTAATGCTTGCTGCAGTCGGTGGCTATGCATGTACTGGTGAACAGGGAGAATGCTGTTCTTGCTGTATTAGCTTTTTCTCTACAGTGCTTTCTTTGAAGGTTTACTGCTCCGTCACAAAGACCCACTTAATTTAATGAGAAACTCCTCACCTCTCTGCTTAACGCATGTCTGAATAGCCGAGGCGAGGGGGAATGAGTGCACTTGGCTTTCTGCACAATTCTGGCTTGTTTATTGTAGCAAGCCCAGTACTCTTCTGGATAGTGCTAGATTATGCAGTGAGGTGGGGGTGAACCCTCTAAAGGGAAGATACTCTAAGCATTAATATCTTTGAATGTGTCCTAAGCACCGGCTAAATTGCACTAACTTACAAAAGGAGATTTCTCAGAGTCCTTGTGTTTTCAGTATAACACTACATCAAGAGAATACGAGCGCTATCGGGGGCATAACAGAAACACAGGAAGCGTGTTCCAATACCTTCACTTAGCCTCAGTAAGAATTGCGATAGCTTTCAACTAGGTACTGTCCAATTTCTAAACAGATGTTCTTTCACATACGTGCTAGGATTCTGACTTGGCAGCTATTAATTTAAGGCTTGGGTGTAAGTCTCTGTTATCATGACCAGGCCAAGCCTTCTACTGAATGCGTTGTATAATTTCCTTGCACTCTACTCGACTGAGAGCCTTCTGATTATTTTCCCCTGTGCTGCTGACATTAGTAGTAGTGCCGTCCTTGTTTCTCAGCCTGCTGCTGGCCAAGAGAACTGAGGCTAAAAAGATTCCTTGGATTCCAGTTGCAAAAAGGTCACTAATAGATGCAAAACTTTAAGACTTGGGTTATGAGTGGTCTTGGGGGAATTCTTGTGAAGATGACAAAAAGCCATTTCCAAGTATAAGGGAACTAAAATCTTATGACTTGCTAGGCTTCTTAATAAAATGGCTGGATAAGTGTGCCTGTGTGTGGAAATCTTACTTTAACCTCATTTCAGGGAACAGTTGGCTGAGATTTTAGTTAAAATTTAAAACAGCCTGTGACACATCAAATAGAAAAACTTTAAGTTTGGAAGCTTAAAGCAAAAAAATAGGGCTAAAATGGCAAGCAATAGGTAAGCAGCTGAATTCTCCAAGAATTCATGTATGTTATGTTACAGCTATCATAATATAACATGCATGCAGAAAACATTTTCTGTGTTGAGTTGCTACCAAAGTGTTAAGTAACTGTCATTTTACTGTATACCAAGGACTTGCTCAGCTGATGTTAAAAACAGTCACTGTATCTGTTTATGCTATCAATCCCCGTTCTCCTTGTGCAGTATGTCATACAGCTTCATAAGGGATAAAAACCAAGTAACTGACAAACTTCCACACCACATTCAGCTGTTAGCCAAATGAGATACTTCAGATTTTGAATGTTTCTGGGCAAACTGGTGGAAGTTATCTATGTGCTTGAAAGGATAAAATGCATACATTACCAGCTTAAGGTCAACTAATAGCAAATGGTAGAAAATGCTTACCTATAGCAAGGTTTTGCTATGGTAAATTTTCAGCTTTACTTTTCCTCAATTAGTGTGGTAATAAAATCCATGTTTGACAGGAAAACTGTGTAATATTATTTGAATGTCAGAAGAATGAAGCAGGGTGGAAAAAATGATATATTCTAGAGAAACGTAACAAACTTGCTGTGAATGCCTCACCTTCCATTAGCATCTTCTGATTTACATTTGAGATTTGGCTTTTTGGTGAAAGGTTTTATATTCCTCACTCAAGTGGATGAGTAATCTGCAACTAAGTCTTGTTTTGTTTATTATAGCAATCTTACTGCTAGCATTGCTTTTCATAATTAGACAGGATAGGAAAAGTTTAAGATCTTTAAAAAAAACCCCAATAACCTTTGACAAAATATTTTCCTTGGTCTCAGCTCAGGCTACCCAGATAAATGACAGTTAGGAGAGGATAAACAGTTTAAGTCCATTCATAAGAGCTTGGTGTGCAACTTCAAGATTGGTATGTCTCCCTGGGATTGCTCATTTTAAAATGAGAGATTTGCTTCTCATTGTATACTTGTTTTTCTTCATGGAAGTAAACATCAATAAGAAAAAGATTTTATATTGCAACTTGCTATTTTTAGTGTGGCTTTTCTTTCACAGCTTCTATGTGACATTCAGGGCTTAGTTTGAGATAAGACACTGAGGTATTTCATATAAAATATCATGAAAATACTGAGGTATGAAAAAGTAAATAAAATACTTAAGTTCTGCTACCTTAATTCATAAATACCCTCAGAGTTTGTACTTTGCAGTTAAAGTCTTGTATTATACAGACTGAACACTTCTGCTTATATGGGAAGATGACATTAAGTGCAAAATGAAGTTAAAACCTACCTTAAACCAATTTCCATGAAGTTAATAATACTCTGATGGACTCTTGACTTAGGAAAAAGGCTGTCTTGCTTGTGGCATTTATCTTGGCAAACCCAGGTGCTCCAGTTTGTTAGCAACAGCTTCTGCACTTCTGCCTGTCATGTGCTTGAGCCTCAGTCTGGAACTTGGTGTTTGGCTGTTGCTGAAGCCTTGCTCTTTCACTGGAAGAGAAAGCAAAGATGAGCCTTGCTTGCAATGAACTGCAGACATACATCCTGCATGTCTAACCTATTGAAATGTATGATGCTATGCTAAAGTCTTTCTGAAATTTACAGCAAAATGGGAGAATGTATTGCCACATTTTACCTTTTTAGATTAAATGACCCCTTATCTTACAATATTTCCCTGTAGGTCATACTTTGGAGCCCTCTAGTCTTTCCTGTGACTTCCTATAGACTTTATAGAATCATACAATTGTTTAGGTTGGAAAAGACCTTTAAGATCATCGAGTCCAACCATCAACCCTACACCACCATGCCCCCTAAACCATGTCCTCAAGTGCCTTGTCTATGTGTTTTTTGAACTCCTTCAGGGATGGTGACTCCACCACTTCCCCAGGCAGCCTGTTTCAGTGCCTGACAACCCTTTCAGTAAAGAAATTTTTCCTAATATCCAATCTAAACCTCCCCTGGTGGAACTTGGGGCCGTTTCCTCTCGTCCTATTGCTAGTTACTTGATTGAAGAGACTGGTACCCTCCTCGCTACATCCAACCCCCTTTCAGGTAGTTGTAGAGAGCGATAAGGTCTCCCCTCAGCCTCCTTTTCTCCAGACTGAACAACCCCAGTTCCCTCAGCCGCTTGTCATAAGACTTGTGCTCCAGACCCCTCACCAGCTTGCTTGCCCTTTTTCCTGCACTTGATCCAAATCTGCATTGAATTAAATCGACCAGAACTAAATGCAATGAGCCCTGAGTACTGAACGGCATGGAGGTGTTTCATGTGTTCTGTAAGCTGCTGTCCTGCTTACATGCTGTTAGGTTGCCTGCCGCTTTTGTACGTCATGCTGCTGTTGCCTCCCTTTCAGCTGGTAGCTTGGTACAAACCTCGGATCCTTGTCTGTAGTACTACCGCACAGTCAGTGGTTCCCCTGATTTTTTCCTGCCTCACTGCATACCGCTGTGCAGTGTGTCCCTGTTGAATAGCAGTTTGGCTTTAACCTGGTGTCCATAGGAAACGGTCTTTTGTAACCAAAGCAGCTGGCTGGCAATCGGACCACTTTCCCTGCTATTGCTTTCTCCAAACCCATCAGTTTTTGTTAAGGCAGATGTCACTTGTAACCACTTCTCGTTCTCATACTACTTTACATAGCCCACTTAATTCTTAAAAATAGCTGCTAGTAGCACTTCACTGAGTTGGGAATGTTCACAGTTGATCTTTTTACGGGTTTTTTTTAGGCAAGAACAATTTGTTTGTCTTGGTCAATAGCTTTTTCTGATCCACTGAGTCACAGGATAATCCACGCATTTGTCTCTTCCTTATTTCTAAGTCACTTACAGAATGAGGTACTAATTTTGCCATCCTTCAGTGGCTGCATTTTTCAAGCAGGATTTTCTAACTTTTCAGCAGACCAGAGATGCTATCATTTTCCAAGGTCTCCAGGAAATTTCTATAGTTGACCCATTACTGAGTATAGAGCTCAGGACAAGGGAAGAACAAATTTTTTAGCACTTAAGACATTGGATTTTCTTTTTCCATGACAACATGCTCTGTTCTTCGTGTCTCTGAAGGGTCCTTATCTTTGTTTCAGCTTCAAAAGCCTCAGAGAATTCTGCGATGACATTTCACACACACAAAAACCAAGACAACAAACCCAGATGGTTGTGCACAAAGGTGAAGCAGTGCTGGCTGGCTCCAGTGGTTACTAGACTTCCTCCGTGTGGCCCACAAAAATAATTGTATTCATGTCATAATTACCTTGAACTGTTACTGTAAAAACAGAAAATAGATTTTCCATATCCAGTGGCATGCGATTGTCCTGGTTACGCTATGAGACTTTATACTGCATATTTGTATACGGGTGCTCTTACTGGGATTTCAACAGTGTATGAGCCTCACTTGTTTAAAAACCCAGTGTGTGGGACTGGGCAGTTTTTCACTAGTGGAGCCTCTTGCTTTACTTCTGTGCAGATTTTCCCCTGATATATTAAATAAAGTAGAGAGGCCATGCCCTTATCAGATTTGTGGAAGCAAATTACTTTTATTTATCATTTTGTAATGTTTACACATTGCATTATTTTTTCCCTTTTCTTAGATGACATATGTTTCTGTCTTCTGTGCCTCCCTCAATTATTTATCACTGTCTGTTTTAGCTGGCAAGTACCTTGTGAAAACACAAGGCACTGCCTTCATTTCTCCTTCCAGCCAATCCTTTTCCACCTCAGCTTCAATATGATAAAAATCCGTGTACCTTTTCCATTTCCTGTAAGCTACGGTATTTGTACGGCAAATTCACTGTGTTTGCCACAGCCACAATGATAAAAAATTTCATTAGTGCAACTGTGATCAGACTACATAAGACAAACAGTTTTGCCTTGAGGCTGTTTGCAACTTCTTGTTCATCAGTTATGAAGAAAAATTATTCCAGAGTTCATTACTGAAAAGACTGAAAGCTGTTGCTTTACAAAACGTTGTCAGAAAAAGAGAGAAAATCCAAGATACATGTCCAAAGAAAAATTAGAAAATTATTCCTCCTGCTTTTAGTGTGATAAGGTACCATTTCAGTTGTCTTAATGAACAGAATTATAAGTAATTAATTCACTAGAATACTGCCATTGCACAGGAACAACCCACAAGGGTTTGTACTCCTGGGTCCAAAGCCTCATATTAGTACTACCTCCGTAACAATTTGTACTTGTAAAAGCCTAGCAAAAGCCTGTGCAGCCCGTGAACGGTTGTGTATATATGGTGCAAAGCTGCAACAGAACCTGAACCATAGATGTTCCTTCTCTGTTCTTGCACAGAGGAGCATGGCATGGAATGACAAAGAACTTCTCCCTCATACCACCAGAGAGCCCTCAAACTCTCTATCATAGTTTAACTCCAGCCAGCAACTAAGCACTACACAGCCGCTCACTCACTCCCCCTCCACCCAGTGGGATGGGGGAGAAAATTGGGAAAAGAAGTTAAACTCGTGGGTTGAGATAAGAACGGTTTAAGAGAACAGAAAAGAAGAAACTAATAATGATAACAACACTAATAAAATGTCAACAGTAATAATAAAGGATTGCAATGTACAAATGATGCACAGTGAATTGCTCACCACCCGCCAACTGACACCCAGTAGTCCCCGAGCGGCAATCACCACCCCCACTCCCCCCAGTTTATATAGTGGACATGACGTCCCATGGTCTGGAATACCCCATTGGCCAGTTTGGGTCAGCGGTCCTGGCTGTGTCCTATGCCAACTTCTTGTGACCCTCCAGCCTTCTCGCTGGCTGGACATGAGAAGCTGAAAAATCCTTGACTTTAGACTAAACATGACTTAGCAACAACTGAAAACATCCGTGTGTTGTCAACATTCTTCTCATACTGAACTCAAAACATAGCACTATACCAGCTACTAGGAAAACAATTAACTCTATCCCAGCTGAAGCCAGGACACTCTCAAAAAGCCAAACTACAGAAACCAAGGAAGGAAAGCCACCTCTACCTCATCTGCAGGGCTGCTTCATGACAGCACAGGTCTGCTTGGTCATGGGGACTGAGAATGAACACAGCATGAGGCAAAGGCCATCTTCCCCAAGCTGGAGTGTCTTTCTTGCAGCACTGCCTCTGGGAAGCAAAGGATTACAGAAGAAAATTAGTGTTAATTTACAATAATAGTAGTAAAACTGAATACACTTGTGGTTATCCTATTTGCAGAGAAATGTTGAAGAACAAGAACTTAGGTGGAACCTCAGAGAAACCAAAACAAAGGAGCCAAATACATGTTTACTTTTGTTAGAGGATGAGAAGGGGCAGATGGCCTGACTTCTTCCAAACTCTTGAGGTTGGGTGTATTGCTACTCTGTGCCAAAATTTTCAAAACCAGATGGGAGACCTACCAAGAGCACAAGTATTCTGCTTACTCTGCACAAAGCAGAACTCCCATTTTCTCCCACAGCTGCATTTACTGTCTGAAATCCAGCAATTAGCCTAGTGTAGCTCCATCCCTTGCTTCATTTGCTCCAAAAGCCTAACAAGTGTCAGATTACTGGCATCATCTGCTCTGTTTCTTGCTATTTCACTTCCCCTGCGTTAAACCAAGCTCCTTGCTTACTCTCATCAGTAGCCATCAGGAAAAGAAGGCTTGACCACAAGAGGCCTCGCATTTCTAACTTGATTAATACCATTGGTTGGCAGCTTCAGAAGTGACTTAGAGCTACAGAGCAAACACTGGCGTGTTAGATTCCTTGTTACAGATTTGGGCCTCATCCAGCAGCGCATGCCAAGCCTTTCCCAGTCAAGGACACTCCCGTGGTAAGCTCTGCTTGTCATCTAGATGGTTATCTCCCCAGGCAGGGAGAGCTTGGGCTCCTGCTCCTTACTACCTGGAGAAACTGGCTGGGAGAAGACGAGGAAAGTGAGCAACAAAAAGTCTATTTCTTCTCACGGGC
Source organism: Elanus axillaris (assembly GCA_026212715.1). Classification (NCBI taxonomy): domain Eukaryota; kingdom Metazoa; phylum Chordata; class Aves; order Accipitriformes; family Accipitridae; genus Elanus; species Elanus axillaris. Next base: position 7,265,471 of record JANZLQ010000007.1, read on the forward strand.
CAAGAGGGAGTGTGAGAGATGCTGAGCTTTAAATGGGGTTTTAGTGACGCAGCATCTCCTGGGATTTATAAAGCACAGCTCCAGATCTGTGATTAAACAAACAATATAAACTCCTGTTGTCAAATACCTATGTTTGAATTCTGCCAACACTCTTCATCTTGGTCATGTTTGTATACAAACGCATGAGTGCCTGCTATCTTATAAAACTGGCATTAAAACACTTTCCGCAGCAGTTGACTCATCTCTGGCTAGTTAAAACAATTGGCATGTAATAAATTTGAATAAAAATATTTTCAGTTGGTTTGAAAATATGTTGGATAAAACCAATAAAGATAAATAAACAGTCTTTCTCCATAAGGACTGCCAAAGAGAATATACAACTATTACAGCTAGCTTGTATATACTGCTTTGTTAAAAGATACAAGCAGCCATTTTATTTTGAGAGATTTCAGATTCTTGTCTATCTACCTTAATGTGCAGACATTTTAATAAATATGTAAAAATACAGACCCATTACAAACATTGTACTGCTGTTGACTTCTAAAAAGGCAGAAGACACCAGAACACGATCTTTTTTTCACTACTGCACTTGTTCCAAACCTGAGGCATATCAGAATATTTTTTTGCTGCGCTTGCTAGCTGGAAGTAAAACACTTGCAGAGGCTTTCATGTTGTTGAATTTTATTGACAAGCAAAATACAGAAAAGCTGCAATGCTTTCCTGAGAATTAGATGTGATTATATCAGGGAACAACAGGCAGAGACAGAAGGTAAATTAAAAACCCTGTTAAGTAAAATCCAGCAAGAAGAAAGAAGGAACACCACCTGCTCTTTTAGCGTTGGTACCTAACACTCATTTTCTTTTCCTGGGGAGAGGCCTGCCCTACATGGAGTGACAACAGAATGTCACCTTTCATCGTTACTCCACAGATGCAGGGAAAACCAGCACACGCCTCATCATCAGGTATCTGGGGAGGCAGCTGAAACCTTAGCTGCACAAAAAAAGGGCCCGCTCTGCGTTTCCTTTCATAAGGAAAGAGGTCTACCCAGCGCTTTGTTCCTTCACATACAAGCTCACCATGATTTGGATACTTGTGCCTTAATTTAGATTTCATTTATGCTAAGGAATTTGTAAGGGTCCTAAAGGCACCTACAGCCATACATTACTTTTATGCCTTCTGCCACCAATTAATTTTGCTGTTCTTTTAAGTTAGGAACACCTCATCCTACTGCCTCTTCGGGCATCTCCATCTGGTAGACAAAAATAAATGTGGAAAAAACATTTGAATGCTGTTTCCAAGTTAAGTTATCTGGTGTCAGCTGTAAATGTCAAGATGACGGTGTTGGCCTGTTAACTAGCCTGATACCGTTTCTATGTGAGTTGTATAATATACATGTTAGAAGTTTGTCATTGTTAAGATTTGATTTAGAATTTCAGTGCAGTGTCTCGTATAACTATAGGTTCTACAGGGCAAGAAAACAGACTGTGGCCTACAAAGTTCATCTCAATGAGTTAAATTTGGAAGTAAGCATGTTTGGGGCATACAAATTCTGTACCTGCATTAAATTGGTTCTTTCAGCTTCATCAAGTGGTCGAATAAAGTCTGGCATCCCATGTGTTCAAGCCATCACACCAGCAAAAGCATTGCTACTACAACACAGCAGGCGTAGATACTTGTAGCTTGAAACTGAGATTATACAATATCAAGAAAGTTTAGACTTGAAAAAAGTCTCTTTTAGAAAAAGCTTGTAGTTTTTGCCAATTGTAATCTAAAAATATAAAATGGGAGAATTTACTTTACAGTGTGAATAAACCATGTGGGAAAAGTATTACTCACATTTTATTGCAGGAAAACCACAACATGGAGAGATTATGAGTTCCCCAAGATCACATGGGAATTCAAGAACAGAGCTAGGAAATGAATCCAACTATCTTGTACTTCAGCATGTTTTAAACACAGTGTAGTCCTTCATGTTTGCAGACTCATCTCCTGATGTATGTAGCTTGTAAGCTGGGAAGTAAAATCAACTGTGGTTTAATACCAGCTGTACATGAAAATATTTCATTTTCAATGAAACAGGATTGCATTTGGATACATTCAGGCAAAAGGTTTGTGCCCCTTCAGAAAGCTTTAATTTAATCACCCTTTTTCATGGCTCAGCAATCTCACTGTTGCCTAAGTGCCAGATTACTCGAGCTGTTGAGTAAATGGATTTCTCAAGATTTCTGATTTTTTTTTTTCTCAAAATAAACTGTTCAGGTTGTTGGTTTGTTTACTTGACACAACGAGGTTGGCAAGTTTACATCCTGTCTGGCTTTCTTCTCCTTTGGGAGAAGGAGGACTTAATTTATAGAGCCTGCAGAAGGAAGAAAACCTTCAGTAGTCTTACTGGTCACTTTTGTATGCCTGTGTTGTAAAATCAAACTAATAGTGTTTGTTGCTTTTCCTATCTGGGGAGGCTCAGGACATGGACTGTTAAAATAAGCCATGGAGGGATGAGTACATAATACATAAGCTTTGCACGTATTTCAGCACACAGTATACCCGAACTAGTCACATTTCTTCAGATCAATTTCAAGCATACTAAAATGACCTTTGTAAAAATATCTTTTAAGGCACATTGCAACTCAAGTAAGAAAATGGACTCAAACTCTTCATTCGATTGGCCTCATGCACTGAATTTTAATGGGACATACAAGTACCTCTACTTAGAAGGCAACGTCTCCTATGTGGACTTCTACCTTCACCAGCCCTCAGTAGCAGCTGTCTTCATCGTCTCTTACCTCCTAATCTTCCTGCTCTGTATGACTGGCAATGGAGTGCTTTGCTTTATAGTCCTGAGGAGCAAACACATGCGTACAGTCACAAACCTTTTCATCTTAAACCTGGCTGTCAGCGATTTACTGGTGGGAATCTTCTGCATGCCCACCACCCTCCTGGACAACATCATTGCAGGTAGGCTGGTTCGCACCATGCGGTAGAAAGGCCTCGAGGGGGACTCACTTGCATTTCTGAGTGCTGGCCTCCCAAGGGGCCCCGAGAGTCGGGTGCATATTTTGGAGCACACTCTATAGGCATTTCAAGTCACTGGAAGTCAGAGGTGAGGAAGACAAGCCTCTAACCCACCTTCTGACTGGGGCTGTACTTGCTGATGTCCACATCCCTCATCTTTAAAAAGGGATTCTCCCATCACCAGGTTGTATGTTTAGGAAGACTTGGCAGGTGCTAAGAGCCAGATGCAGAGAACAATCAACTGTAGCCATCGGTTCCCTTTCTCGTCTTGAGTTCTCATTTTAAAGGGATGTTAAACCACAAATGTTTGCTTTGCTGTTTTTTTGGAACATCAGAAACTCACCCAAGGCATTTGGCAAAGCATTTTTTTTCATAACCTCAGTCTCCCCAGCCCCTGCTATGGCCTGATAGAGCAAAATAAATGTATTAGTTCTGGGGTGGAAATTTCCTCTTATGCATATAAGCATAGCGCTGCAGTGAGATGGTGGCAATTTCAATTGTCTGTGTCCTTCCAGGATGGCCGTTTGGGAATCTGGTTTGCAAGATGAGCGGGATGGTCCAAGGAATCTCTGTTTCTGCCTCTGTCTTCACTCTAGTTGCTATTGCCATAGACAGGTAAGATGATGCAGAGACTGTAAACTGTCGCTTTCATCTCCCTCTGGCCACTGGACCATGCTGAAGCTGATCCATTAATCCATACAACACTGCAATAAATTGGATGTATTTTGCTCCTAAGGCTACTGAGCAAAACAAAATGTGGCCAGGTCTAAAGAACAGCCATAGCAAATTGGCCCTCTACTGGTATCTCTTAAAGATGGTACAGCTGCACTACATCTGCCTGCCTAGAATTGGTTTGTTCCTGAGCTATTAAGCTAGATAGCAGAGGCATTAGTACCTGCTTTGGTTAAGTGAAGTAGCAGAAGCAGCAGGCTGATACAGAGACAGATCAAAATGAGGAAATTTTAACAGCAAATGTGACTTTTTAAGATTGTTTTTACCAACACAGCTCTTAAACAGAGCAGCTAAATGCAACTCCACGGGTTTATGCAGGATGAGAAGATGATTCCATCTATACTTTCTAAAAACCATACAATTCAAAATGTGTGTGTGTGCTTGCCTCTTTGTTTAAGCATTTCTTAAATGGCTTCTCCACATATGTCCCCGGGTGTCTTGGCCACAGGTTTCGATGCATTGTTTATCCATTTAAGCAGAAGCTGACCATTTCAACTGCAGTCGCCATTATAGCAGTCATCTGGATTCTGGCCATCGCAATCATGTGTCCTTCTGCAGTCATGCTGCAGGTACAAGAAGAGAAGCATTTCAGGGTCATCCTTGGCAATGGTAATGAAACCCGCCCTGTATACTGGTGCCGGGAGAACTGGCCTAACCCAGGAATGCGAAAGATCTATACAACGGTTCTGTTTGCCAACATCTATCTGGCTCCCCTGTCGCTCATTATTATCATGTATGCTAGGATAAGCATTGCTCTCTTCAACACAGCAATGCCCGTAGTGGGAAAACACAGCCAGAGGCAGCGGCACAGCGTGTCTAAGAAGAAACAGAAAGTCATCAAAATGCTCATTATTGTGGCTTTGCTTTTCACCCTGTCCTGGCTTCCCTTGTGGACTCTGATGATGCTCTCAGACTATGCCAACCTTTCAGATATCCAGTTGCAGATCATCAACATTTATATCTATCCCTTTGCTCACTGGCTGGCCTTTTTCAACAGCAGCGTCAACCCCATCATCTACGGTTTCTTTAACGAAAACTTTCGCCGAGGATTTCAGGCAGTCTTTAAACTTCAGCTCTGCTCCAGGGAGATCATTCACAGGGAAGTCTATTCTCAGCGAGGCCAAAGCAATGCCATTTTGCCAGCTGCCAACTACCAGACGCCCCAGGATCAAGCTTGTCAAAATGCTAAGGAGGATAGGAAGACAGTTAAGAAAGGAAATTGGGTGAATAACCAGCAGGATTTGATAATGGAGGATCTAGAATAGCCTTGCAACAATGAAATTAAATGAAATATGCTATGAACTACCAAAACAGTTTATGCCTAGCAGAGTTTATTTATTGTGTTGTGAAACTCATGCTCTCTAAGCCCCTTCTGACAAAAAAGTCAATGTTTGTGTTTTGAAGGAGATACGTAACTTGCATAATATCTGAACATTTGATGTAAGTAGGAAACCAAATTCAGCCCTTTGTGTTACCAACTTAAATCAGAGGCACCTCCCCTGCAGTCCATGATGACTCATTGCTCTTGAACTGGGCTGGAGCAGAGACATGATTAAAATGGGATTACCTTCCATTTATTGTGACATAAGAGAAAAAGAGAACTATAGTTATTGACTTGGATACAATTACTCTGCATACTCACTGATGAAGAGGACAATATTAATTCATTTTCTTCTGTGAATCTCTCAGAGCAGCTGAAACAGGGTTGCTTGAACAATATTTACGGTAATGTTTCAGCATGTAAGGCTAGTTGTTGTTAATACCTACAATTTTCTTCTGATATCAGAGAGCAAAAACATCATTGCTGTTTTTAGCATCCAGCTAAACTGTGGAGCTGGAAAAAGGAGGGAATCACAAGACTTGCCAGGGCCCTGAGCATACAGCCCCTCTGGGCGCGTTTGACTTTTGGGGCTCAGAGCAGCTCCGAGCCAGTGCGTCTGAGGGTGCCCCTCTTGTTGCATTAAGAAATAATTTCATCTGTAGACCAAAGTACCTGCTAATGAGATTTATAAAAAAGTCCTCCACCAAAAGCAAGACTAATCCAGTAAACCCACTTCTTGATTTAACATGAATTTCACTTTGTTTGGTGATGGGTCCTTGGTACTACTCTTTTAGCTTCTTCTGTGAAGCAAAAACCTGTTCCTTGAACTTGTCAATCCATTATTCTGCTACCCTCATTAACTGAAATACTGGCGAGACATGCTGAATATTTGAACTGAACTCACCGGTTCCTGGGCTTCTTGTGGTTGATACTCATATTGCTTCCGCGTGGACATTTGGAATGCCAGCTGGTTCCTACCCAAACAACAAGTCATCACTGACATCTTCAGCCACATTCCATTTATTCCCCTTTCTGGTTGCCCCTCTTGTTAATTCTGTGACAGTAATTATTGTTGCAGCTAGGGAAGTAAATATGAGTGAAAATTTGAGAAATAAAGGATTAAAAATGGTTTTTGTGGTACATTTTGCGGGGGGGGGGGGAAAACTCAGTTCTATCTGGGGGATAGAAGTCACCTAAAAAGACTGCAGTTTCAGTAATAGCAGGAGATAAAACACCTTTAGGGTCCATTCAATCTGACAGAACTCAGCAGGTACAGAGAGCAACTTTGGAAGCATCTCACTGAGGCTCCTGAAGTCAGTGAGAAACGGGGTTAGCACAAGGATGAGCCTACACAGATCTGCTACTGGATTAGAGCCTCACCATGCCTTATCCTGGGACAGTTTATAGAGGCCAAATACCAGGTAAGGTCATTCCCCTATGCAGTCCTTCTTCAGGTAAATTGGAGCACCTCTCAGATCATGACAAATTTGCACAATGAAGGAAAACTGCCAACTTTTCAAGCTGTGTCATCCCCAACTATGTTCCTTACCAGAAAATAAGGAAAACATTTGGGGAGTAATGAGAAGAAAAGCTGCTGGAACAGCTCTGATTTTGCAGATGGTTTTTATAATGCATTTTATCTAGGCTGGGATTTTCAAAGGATCTAATAAAATATAGATGCCCAATCCTGTTGTGCTCTGTTGAAAACCCCACCACAAAGGTTTTCGGAGCTCCAGGTATTCCACACTTCCTGCACTCCCTCCATCCAGTCCTTTGTCCTTCACTTGTTTGAGAAAATGAGACCTATTTTGCCTGTCAAAGTTTGCCTTGCCTGGATTCCCAAAGCTTATTGCTATGCCCATACTGGCACCGATATTATCTAACATCTTCATCAGCGACACGGACAGCGGGATCGAGTGCACCCTCAGCAAGTTTGCCGACGACACTGAGCTGTGTGGTGCAGTCGATGTCCTGGAGGGAAGGGATGCCATCCAGAGGGACCCTGACAGCCTTGAGAGGTGGGCCTGTGTGAACCTCACGAAGTTCAACAGGGCCAAGCGCGAGGTCCTGCACATGGGTCGGGGCAAACCCAAGCACAAATACAGGCTGGGCGATGGGTGGATGGAGAGCAGCCCTGAGGAGAAGGACTTGGGGGTGTTGGTGGATGTTAAATTGGACCTGAGCTGGCAATATATGCCTGCAGCCCAGAAAGCCAATCATATCCTGGGTTGCGTAAAGAGAAGAGCGGCTGCTATACCTTTTGCAGGGCATGTCGTGCATTGGTTTGAGAGTAATATTTAATATGCTCATACTTGAGGCAGCCTTCTTGTTGTAGTGGGGGGCGGGGGGGGCCCAAAAAGCTTTTGCAAAAGATGTGTTTTCCTGATTAAAACTAAGGACCAGATGAACTCCAGAGATCCTGTCCAAGTGGTATCATTTTGTGCTTCCAAATGATTCAGCAATGTTTCGAGAATATTTTGAAGTGTAAGTATATGCTCATGTTCATCCCTGTTCAGCAAAACACTCGAAAAAAATGTACTCAAAATGAGTGCAAGGAAGACATAAAAATGCCCCGAAGAGTTTGGCTCAAGCTGGTGATTCTCAAGACAGCCTTAACATTTTGCTGCAGAAAAAGGATGCTGAAGTAAAAGGCATCAAATGGTTTGCCTTCACTAGACACGGGCCTGTGCTAAATGCAGAAGTTATGCTTGTAAGACAATTTCAAAATTAAAAAGTTCTGCTTTTTAAAAATTGGATTTCAGAACATTCTCTGAATACCACCCTGAAACAACAAACCCCGCTGTGACAGATCTGTAACTACCTATAACACAAAATATAAAAAAGTATGTAAAAAATTATTTTAAAAAGCAACGTTTCATTCTGGAAACACTGTCTGATAATGTAATTAGCCTTAGCTGAAGGAACTGAAGGGACGCTGACAAAAGGAAAAGAAACTTCTATAGGCTGACAGGATGTCGTGAAGTATTGCAGTTTTTTCAGGAGTACAGTACACTTTCCAGTTGGACACACAGCTTGTCCTCTGGATTCCTGACTTGTCACAATTAGATAATTATTTCACGTACTGCTTTTTCTTTTATTGCGATTTCCAGTAGCACTAATGAAAAGTCAGCATGTTTGGTTATGGGCTTCACAACCGCACAGCTGTTTAGATGTCACTGCACTCTCAATAGGTAGCTAAGAGTTTAATTATAAAACCCCCAGGTTTACCAAACTGAGCTGTTTTCAAGAGACACCCTTATTTCCTCTCATTTCATGAGCACAGAACAACTCCCACTAGCACAAGTTCAGGATTATTCTAACACCTGACCTGCCTCAACCCTCTCCAAGTGTCTGCTTTACACTTATTAAAGTCACAAGCTTCTCCAACAACTGCTCTGTTTCACAAAAGCAGGAATAGGCCTAGGTCTCTACTTCAGTTTCTACTGTTCATGCCCAGGACGCTCACAAGTAGGCTCTTAAGACATACCTAAATGGTTTTTTCAGCAGCACTGACCGATTCAAAAATGAGAGTATCTGGTGGTACTTCATTAGACACTTGTTTTTCATATAAGATCTATACAGGGAACTTAACGCCACTTGCTTGTCCTCAGGACCAGTAGCGTTCGTGAGTTATGACCCATGGCTCGGAGGACCACAGACCTCAAAGCACAAGAGATACGCCTATCATTTATCAACAAAACCCGAAATAATAAACACACGCCTTCCACTCTCAAACTGAATTAGAATCAAACATCCTTTGTTTGCCACAGGCAAGGTACTAATTTTCCAGAGTCTCATGTCTTATAACCTGCCTGGTCACATTACTCCTAAATGCTTATAATTCCCACACATGAAGCATCCTCATTAGCCTAAATGCCATTGGTTCATCTTCTTGTACTGCTCTGCTTTTAGACAAACATCTTAAATTACTGTTAAATAACTTGGAAATCCAAATCAACAAATCCCTAACTGAAATCTGTAAGCATATTTCTTTATCTACATTGGGGCCTGATAGCATTTTTAAAATAGGCTCTGAATGCAAATAGACTGCATTGTTCAAACGAATAGCAGTTTTAAATTATTATGAATACATTTCTATTTTTTGTGGTTTGCTGGACATTCCTATGCTGCCTACAGATGTAATACAGCAGAGCAAGCCAGCTATACAACACTGTTTTCACCAAATTTGATACTGCCATATAGGCTCTAGAAGCTGTGGTTAAGCTTCTTTCCACTCCTCCCTCCCTCTGCAGGCATCCCCATTTAGGTAGAATAATAAATTGCTGGTATCTCTGTTCTAACTCCCTGTAGTGGCAGTGCTCCCACAGAACAGACATTTGGACTGTATTCAGGATGAAGAAAACTTCAACAAACGTGTGGAACTGGAAGAACATCTCTTTGGAAAAATACAAGAATAAAGAAGTGTAGGGGAGTCGGTAGTTAATGGACGAGACAATAGCCTCAAAAGAAAACTTTCTCTATGATGAAGAATAATACGAAACTGATACTGGTTGCATCAAGAGCTCTCTACTGACATCAAAAGGCAATTGCCTGGAATAGGAAAAAGATCATGTTAAAATAGAGATTGGTTTGGAAGCTGAGGCACATTACTAAACAGGGAGGTGATGATGATAGATGACAGGGATATGGTTAAAATCCTCAATATATCATGTTGCCTCAGTTTCTGTTTTAAAAAAAAAGTTTAAGTGTGTCCTCAGGCAGGACACAGTGGACGTGAAGAGATAAAGATCATTATGCAGCCATTACAACCTGCAGCTGAGATACTCTGGTATTGTCTGGCAGCCTCTTCAGAATCCACTAACTTAAGGAGGTTGTAAAGGACAAACTCCCAAATGGACAGGTATAAATACATCAGCTTATCCAAAAAGGTTTCTGAAGCGGGTCCAACAGCAGCTGAACTGCTAAGGCCTTCACGCTTCCCCTTGCAATACAGGGAATGCTGTCAGCTGTGAGACCACCTCCATCATTCTTCCTCTGCGGATTGAGTGACTTGTGTACTTTTTAAAATCAGTGTCTAAATTATGATTATTTTATCGCACACTGATTATTAAGAATTTGACCTGATCCACAGAGGGTCCAAGTGACTGAAAAGTCTAGATAAATGAAAGTTTGTGTAATAAGAACGCTTGAAATTCTGTGTAATGATAAGCTACACTGCTTGCTAAAATCTTTATATAATGATAAAACTCTAATTATAACTGCAGTCCTGTGGTCAGTTGTTCTCGTTCTACAAAGGATCCTCAAAAGAACCTGCCTGTCCCCACAGCATCAGGTGACAAAGCCCCAGAAAACGACCCTCCCCAAAAGCTCACGGGGATTTGCAAAGTACAGATCACCTCAAACTCATCGCGCTGCAATCACATTTAAAGGCGGGACCAGGCCCTTGCTGTGGGTGTGCTATGTCATACCTGACTTTACTGACCTTGCTTGACATCAGACCTTCCTCATTGTTTCTGGCTACCCTGGCAATTCCCAGGCTGTGGCTGACCCTGGGCAGGACCAGCACTGCTCTTCTCATTTGGACGCCGTGGGGCTGTGCCTTTGTTTGGGAGGTCCCTGTCCCACTGTCACTCTTGGGTCCTGGCTTGCCTCCCTTGTGGGGCAGCCTGCCTGCCCCTGCTCCTCCCTGCATCCTAAAAGGCAACGGTCATGTATAAACTGCATTGAGAAGAGTATGCGTTTTACAGTGCTTTCTGTTTACTTGAGTGAACTAAGGAAGGGTACTATGAAGGAAATAACTTTAAGTCAATGACAGACTCAAAAACTGCATTCAAAACTTACTTATCAGTTGTTCATTCTCAGTGGAAGATGCTTCAATTTGTGATCACACCAAGGTCTGTCCAAGGTCAAATCGACTAAAATATTTTTACCAATTGCATCAATCATGCAAAATATCCTCTTCACTATAGAAGTGATTGAGTCCTGAAAACATTTGACAGCTTATAAGAGCAAGTAATGAAAGTTATTTTACACAGTGCTAGCTTTAGGAGAGGGTACAATATCCCTGCTCAAAGACAGAAATTGTCCAAAATCAGCAAGGATTAAGCGTTGCATGGAAGATGGCCAAACAAAATGTAAAAATACAATATGGGATTACTTTAGATAACAATACTGCAAAATAGATCTGGGGGTTTTGGAGAGCAGTGGAAATGTAGTTACAGTGATGGTGTTGCAAAAAGAAAGGCTAATATTAACTGCTGGGAATATTATGAGGACTGTCATTCTACTCCTTTCAGCACTAGTATGATTTGCGTTGGGCACGGCAATTTCAGAAAGATGACAGCAGACTCAAAAGAAGTCTAAAACACAGCAAGAGGGAGAAGAGGCTTAGAGAGCATCACTGCAAGAGAAGTCCTTAATCATGGAAAATCTTTGACTTCATCCAAGACTTGTGCTTTGTAAGATGGGAAAGGGGTGAAGGACAAAATACAATATCTTTCCAATATTTAAGGATTCTTGTAGAGGAAATAGCAAACAATAACCTTTTCTTTGCATGGAGGGTACATACAGATGGAAGATACTTAAATATGGAACGGTTTAAACTTTAAACATGGTTCAGATCTGGACCTAATTGGTTAGAAAAAAAATAATCTATAAATCCCTTATTGAATCTCCCCCTCCCAAACAAACCCCCAACCCAAAACCAAAAACCCCCAAACAGTTAAAAAGTTACATCTATTTCATGGAGGGGCAATAGTTCAAGCAAAAATTACAATATCAGCTTTCAAGGTCAGTGTAAACCCTGTTGGGATTTTTTTGTTGTTTTTTTTAAGAAAAGAGGGTACAGAAAGGGAGTGGCTGAGCTAACCCTAAATTTCTGCCTGTGTGCAGAGATATAGCACAAGAGGCAGAAAGCTGAGACCAGTCTAAAGGAATGTATACACATTCTTAAGGGTCTAGTGTTTTAGCCAGGTGGGTGACAGGGGGTATGGCGTGGCGAACCTTCCTTTGCTCAAGTGGGAGAAGCTGGTGGTTTTGGAACCAATGGATTTTAGCTCTCTTGTTTGTAGTGACTCACCTCTGTTGGGACATAAACTGCAAAAGGAAAGCAGAATGAAAAATAAAGAGCAGTAAACAATGCAGATGATAACACAAGTAAACTGAGCACAAAGAGACTGACATTAAGGATATAGAAGGGAAGTGGTTTCCAAGAGAGGTTTTTGTGGAGGGAAGGCATTTGGCAGCTGTTTGTATTTGCAAAAAGCAAAATAAGGAGCTTAGCAATATGAGAGAGACAAAAGAGATGGGGCTGGAAGCATTGAGGTAACTGGAGTAATGACACAGACCTGCAATGAGGGAGGCTGCAGTTAGTTAGAGGTCCTGGAACTGCAAATAAAAAGTCTATTTGATTACAGAAAAAAGTAAAAAGGACTTTGAAGAAGAGGAGACACAGGTGAACTGGGAGGCAAAACCAGCTAGACAGCAAGTGGATTTTTCAATAGTCCAAGCAAGTAAAAAATGTTTTTAACGATAATAAAAAGATCTTGCCAAAACCTTTTTACATTCCCATCCAAAAATAAAATATAGGCAATATCCATGAACATCAGGAACTCAAGATGCAGAAGCAGTCCATGTGTAATACATCTCTTTCGCTTTTACAACATCTCAACATTCAAATGAGGAACTGATGTCAGTAGATCCACTACTAGTTTTGAACGCACATAAGAGAAAACTAAACTAGACTGAATTGTACTTAGTGGATCAAACCTAGCTGATTCTTCATAGTCCATTAGCTCATGGAAAATAAAGTTACTTTCTGCCTAAAGCTTCGATTCTGCAGATCAGATGACACTGCATATTACTGTAGAATACTGAAGTCCTAAATACCGTCAAAAATGTGAAGGATTTCCTGCCACAAAGCAGACTCGACCTAGAAAACTGCCCAAGTCAAACAGAATGGAGAAGAAATCTCTTTGGAGAAGAAATCTCTTTGCAGCCACTAAAGACACTGCTCTGGAACTGCCAAGTTCTGGGTCCTACAAACGTGAATTCTTGTAACTTCACTGATGCGAATCATGCTGGAGAAGTCCATGTCCACGACTGCACCCACTTTTCAGGTGATAAAAATGTTTAGGTACTTTGTTCCATGGGCATTGCTTTGAGACTCTCAGGAGGCTCCAAAAGCATGGAGGCAGCTTAGTCACAAGTCAGTTTTGAAAATCTTGTCACAAATCACTCTTCAGTGAGAGTAAACTGATTCTGTGTCATTGTATTTCCTGCAGTTTTCACCTGCCTGTGGTGTGATAAGAGAGACAGCATGGGAACTTTTATCAAAATCCCAGGCAGACACATCTTCAGAAGGCTCCTCTGATGCAGAGAATTTCTTTATTTCAGCATTCCTTTAGCAGAAACTCATTTAATGTGTTCCCTGTTTATCAATCAGTGCCCCACACCACAGCATGGTAATAAGCAATTGACTGCAAGGCTGTGGCAGAATCCTCCTGGCCCATCTTTCAGTTCAGATCTTTTCTTTTTACTGTGGCTCTGCTGCTGTCCTTACATAGAGCCGCCAGTCTGACCGAGATGTTAAACTGTTTGTGAACTGTTCCTCGGAAGAGGAACCAATACTGAAAAGGTACCAAGTATTCCCCCACACTGATGCAGGGTCACAGCAAGGCTTACAGGTGCTCAGTCCCGCTGAGTGTGGCGGTGCTGATGCCTCATACAAGTAGTCGTACAGTATTTGCCAAAGATGAGGAGATCCAAGCTGACAGCTTCCGTGAGAATAAAAATGCTGGTCCACCACCTTCCATACATTGATTGCTAATTATAGAAATCCCTCTGTCTCCAGGAGAAGAAAAAAAAAAAACTTAAATGACTAGGAAAAGATATGCAGCTGTCAACATATAACTTCTCCATAGAACAGGGCATGGAAGTAACAGCTGTATTTGCATTTCTCTAACCTCCTGCTTTCTCACCACAGTATATTTTAGACTTGGCATCAGGCAAGCTTCAGTCTCCAGGGACGCATTTCTTCTATCAGCTTGGACAAAACAGAACTAAACACTTACACATTCTGGCATTACACACTGTATAGCACTCCGGTCTGAATTTGCAGCAGCAGCTGACAACCAGAAAGAACTGCCTGAAAACTATAAAAACTATTTGCCCCACCATGGGCAAGAAGCTTTCTTAGAGTCTTCAGTCTCAAAGATGACCATAGACATGTTTTCTATGAAAGGAGAGAATTAAAAAAACCAAGAAAGAGGAAGAAAAATTTCCTCCAGCTATGCTATACCTTCACAGTTTTAATAAAGAAATTTTTGAAAACCAGGGAGTGTATGTGGTTTACCCACACTGTAAAGCTTCCTGTGCTGTGGTTTGATAAACACTCTCAGTTTGCAAATACTGAGCTTTCCAACAGCTGTCAAGATCCAAAGATAGAATTGTTGGCTGTTCTGGGGATTGTAGTGACATCAACCGTCTCCCAAAAATATGAATTAATTTGGGTGTCACCAAACAACTGGTGGCATGATTACACATCCCTCTTACTCAGTACTGCCTTGAAATAATTCACATGGCTAACAGTTCCCCTGAGCTTTGAATTAATCACCAGGTCCCATGCAACACCACTTCCCCCCTCCTCATCATATGCACACACAAACACACTCCTCCTGCCCTCCAGGTAGGCTGTAGCTATGACTGGCCGAGGTGGAGCAGGGAGTTCAGCAGAGGAGCAGCACCTTGTGTTTCTTCACCATGTCTCACTCTCAACATGTTGCTCTACAACAGGGCTCTTCCAGACTTTCAGACAGGGACTGTCATGGTCAAGACAGACCTTTAGAAGAGCTGGAAGAGACTTGCCCTTGCTGAAGACAGCGAAAAATCCTCTAGATAAGTATTTTTTCTCTAATCTGGTAGACAATGCTTACAGGTGTTAAAAACCTCATAACTGATAACAATCATTCCTGGCTATTAGATCAACAAGAAATCAAGTCTTCAGCCACACGTGCCTGTCTAGCAGATGCCACGCAGAAATAATTCTCTAATCTCCCCTTCCCAGTGTTCAGCAGCATGCTTTTTTTCACCAAGAAATAATGAATGTTTCATCTCCCTGGACACGTGCCTCCGAAGCTGTCAGCATCCTGGCTCCATAAATGGAAGGAAAACATCTGTTCCCACAGCTTGGCCAAGGACTCAGACTGCATTTCTGGCCCTTGACTTCAATCCTTATCTCTAACAAACTTTCATGCAGTAATAGCTATATTCTTCTATCCCATGTTCTGGGCCTTCCACGAACAGTCAAGACAGGCAGTAATGGACAAAGATCCCACAAAGCCTGCTTTCTCTAGCTTACGGGGTACAGCGGTACACGGGCTGATGGCAGCGTCCTGCTGGTAGAATAGCTTTAATTTCATTTGCCCAGATTACCAGACATCAGGGAACCCCACAGATGGTAAATCATAGCCTTTGCCACTTGTTTGGCATGTGCCTGCACATGTGTTTGTTCTGTGGCACTGTCACTGCTCTACCCTAACAGCCAAGTTACACAGAGAGATGCGAGAGGAAGGCTTAAGGAATGAACACAGCATTTGCAGAAGAGAAATTCCTTCCAATCCATTGTAAGGCTCGCTCTCTCGAAGTGGTGGAAAACACTACTCCCTATGTCCAGTTGCTGCACCACAACTTTCTGTGCTGGGCTAGAGCTCCAGGCTCAGGACACCTGCTTAGAAAGTGTCACTTGCATAGGAACAGATTCCTGCACAAATTGCAGGAAACACACAGATGGTTACAAAGCTAAAATTTCTCTACAAAAGGGATGGCAAGGCAAAACTACATTGACAAAGGCCCTGCACCTTGCTGCAGCGTTTCAATACTGTCAGAAAACCATTTTCCCCTCTCTGTTTTCTGTTGCTTACTAGCAAAAATCTCTCCTGCACCAAGTCTGGGGCTAGAATTTTATAGTTAGACACACTGTTCCTGATACCTCACTCAGGGCCCTGGGGATACTGCTATTAGCAGTGAGTTCCAGGACTCTCTCACTCCAGCTGCCATCTTTGACTTAGCCTGCTGGCCCATCACTGCAGACCTCTGGGACTGAGCCGTCTCTCTTTACTACGGAAATGAGCTGCCTGGAATTCTTCCTCCTACGGTCATCTTCTTCGCAGTCTCACAAGCAGATCTCTTCTGAGGACTTGCACTCACTTGGCATCATTTTCTGCCTTAAACCCATGTCATAAAAATAACCCTTCAGCATTTGCATGTACTCTAAACAAGATTCCATCCTGCCTTTTTAAGTTTATCACAACCTCTGCAGCCTTCATCTTGCTGTCACTGTTCAGGAATTTCTTCATGACTTGAGGCTAAACCAGATGAAGTAATTCCTTTTCACGCTGCCCTTTAATTGCTGATAAAAGGTAATCTCTTCAGGAAACATTTTTCCTCACAGGGTTTTTAAAATGACAGATTAGGGCTGTTAGTGCCAATGGTTTCTTTTATAGTGATCATAGAAGGTGTCTCCGAATTCTGCCTCCCTAAAGAAGAGAATTGTTCCGCTAGGGTCAAGAGACCCAACCTGGTGGCATCCAGCCAAGAACCATATGCCTTCAGGCAAGGCACTCCAGGTTTAGGCTCCATCTGCCTGTTTTCTGGCAGAAAAGTGGAACAGCCTGGAGAGAGTCTCATACCATTCAAAGGACAGCAGATGGTCAGCAAGCTCTAGAAACCACACTGTGCCTTACTACTACTGGGTGGAAGAAAACATTTGAACCTGAGATAATAAAGGTTGAAAGCCATCCTCCTCCAGTGAAAAATCCTATCAGGACTTGGACCCTGGATTCTCCTTACCAAAGCTCTTGAAGCACAGAAAGGGCTTCCCAGCGCAAACACGATGTCTCCAAAGTTTCTATTCTGTAGCACTTAAACCGAATCTGAATTTGGAGCAGCTCCAACGGGGCAAGTGCTCTTCTTGTTCTGACCTGGATGGGACCTGTAACAAGAGCAGCAGTGGTTATCGCAGCAGAGGGACCATGCCATATGGATGGGCGCAGCCACATTATGACACCACAGACACTCGCCCCACCAAGTAAGGATATTGCAGGGCATTCAGACTAAAAGATGTATGCGGACAAAGCCATGACTGAAGGGGTTAATATGATCAGCACACGCTTGCTGACCACCAAAATTACTTGAGTCCTTGTATCATATCACCTCTGAGTTCCTCAATATGGTCACATCTCTGGGACTCCTGTCAAAGTGTCCTGCTTTACCCTTGTCCCCGTGCTAGCAGTAGTTCAAAAGCAAGTGTACTTTTAAGAGCTCAGAATCCAAAAGACAAATAAAAAGAACCCAATGCTGCTTTGTTTTTTAGAGAGAAACAAACTGAGGATTTCCCAATATTTCTTCTTCCCTCTGCACACTCTGAACCAACAACACTGATGTGCTCTTCTGGGCTTGCTTTCTCCAGCAGTCTCTTCATTAATTTACCTGTGGCCTCTCTGTTGCAAGATTTTGGGTGCAAGGTGTCTTTCTCATTAGGCATCTGTATGTTGCCTAGTGAAAGAGGTCCTCTTTCACACATGACATTTGTAGGCGTACTGTTAACAATAACAACTGACTCACTGCTATATTGCTAAATATTAAGGGACAATTTTGCCATCTTCCAAAAATTGAATATTTCATTGCCTCATTTGAAAAATAAACAGAACCTGTCATAGGCATTGAAAGTAAAATGATTCAAAAACCACTTAACAACCCCCCCATGTAGACACTTACTGCTCTCCCATTCTGCTGAGAATAAGAAGCAAACAGCTAAAATTTCTGCCAAAATGTAAAGAAAACATTATAAAAGATTAAAAGATAAAAAAAAGGATGCTAATTGGCAGAATTACACTGACAATGAAAGTAAGCATTGTTGCTAGATAGTGAAAAAAACAAGTCATTAAAATGAAATGATCCAAAGCCAGCAGAATATCAAGGGAGTAAAGCGAATTATGCGGTAATAAATGTGTCAAAATCCTTAGCAATGATGCTGCTGGGTGCTGTTTGCTTTTCCATTGCTTTTTTTTGTTTACCAAATGAAAATAAAATAGGTTTCCTCTAAATTACTATTAGACAATATCAATTTCTTTACAAGATCTTAACTTCAAAAGAAAAACATATTCCACTGAAGCCTGTCTTTGTAAGCTGCTCTTACAGATTTTTAAACTCCTTTCTAAATTAAAAAAAAAGAAGTGTTAAAAAGTCTTCAAAACCAACAATGCATGCAATTGTCAAGCAATTCCTGCAGAGAAGATGAAGAGAAAAATCAGATACAAGCCATGCCACTTAAGGTACCCAATTAATACTTACGTCAGAGGAGCAATGAGAAAAATGCAAAGAGGAGATAATGGAACTGCTAATTGCAGTACAGACTGAAATTACACTAGTGTAATGGAAATCTTGTGCTTTAAGATAAATTTAATTTTCTCCCTTACAATCAATAGATGTTATCTATAAATTTTAAAAACCTAATGCATTCTCTTTTTTTTTCTGGGGGGGGGGGGGAAGTGGTATAGTTGGACGGAGAATGCAATTTTCACTGAAAAAAATGACTTTTAGGAAAGTTTAGCCTCTTTTGTCAAATGAGGATTAGTGTTATGATAGCTCTCCTAACAACTCTGTCAAGATTCAGCTATATACTGCACCAACATCTTCTCCGAAGGACATCTTACAATTTACCATCCTACCTCCAGAAACATTTGGGAGAGATGACATCTGTGTATTTATGCAGTTCCTTTAATGCTGGAGGAATCTGTAACTGTTAAGTTTACACGCTGACCATTACATCTGGGGACAGGAGGAGGAGAACAAACAGGTGCTTTGTCCTGGCTAGGAACCCCTCACATGAAGTCCCTGGCAGAAGGCTGGTAATAAGCTCTGGCATTTTGGCTGGACGAGTGCTGTCTGAGCATTCCTAGCTATCTTGCAGTCATCTGCCATTGCAATAATTTCTTAGAAACTAAACACCAAGCACTTACTTATTACAGTCAGTTACCAACATAATAACATGCATGCACATCCATGTCCAAAAGTCCTGCTAGGAAAAGATGTCACGTGCGTGTGTGTGGATGCAAAAAGCATTGCATGGATGCAAAATGAATCCTCCTAGCTGCAAATAAAGCTCATTAACTGACACTAGTCATATCTGCAGATATCACATTTCAGAGGCCAGAGAGACCTCAGCAAAGTCTCAACTGAGGATGGAAAAAAGGGTTGTCAGCTTTCGTCTGACCCTGGTAGAGGCTCACAGGATCAGTGCTAGGTGGGAATGTCAACAGCATCGGGGAAGAAGTAGACTGAAAGTACTCATCCAGGTTAATTTTCATAGCAAAGGAGATTTTTGGTAAATAAAATGTTTGCTTTGTAAAAGTTGACCACATTTTGCAGAATTGCTAACTACACCCCATCTGCAGTCACAAGCCATCATTCCCATTGGTTCAACAAGGGCAGAGACAACTTCTGCACTGTGGGAGATGCACTCACGCAGGAACCTGGCCTCACGAAAAAAACGAGGGCGAAGCGAATCCTACGTTGCAGTTCTTGTGGCATGCCTCAAGGCCATTTCCGAAAGGAAAATTTCCATCTTGGCAGTTTTCAGCTAAGAATTTGAAACCCTTTGAATTATGCTCAGCTGCTGACTGCTCCAAACCCACAGAAAAACATTTTCTACCCTGACTACCCCACACCAGTTCTGGGTGTGAAAAGTGAGCTTTACCTGTTTATGAATCTCTGCTCTTTCACAGCTAAACAGGCTGGAAATTTGTGAATCAACAATCTGAAACAGTAAGTGCCAGATGGGGGCACTAACTGATATCTGATACAGACCGATACACTGCACAGAGGAGCAGAATTACAGCCTCTGTAAACATCTCTCTGTAGCATCTGGGAGGAAAAAAACCCAGTAGTTACAGAGAGAAATATTTCACAGCTTGGACGACCTTCATGCAGATGACAAAACATTCATGAGCTTCGTGTACTGAAGTCCAGACACATACTGGAGATGTTACTGGTTTTATTATACCTGTTTCAAAAAGCAAACAGGAAAGAAATAGATAATTGAGACTCTCAAACACTGGACTAGATGTCCAACAGCACAAGTCCATTTTCAGGAAAGAAAGTTAGACTGGCTTAAAATAATTGGCTTGTTATAATGTGCATTAAAAAAAATAGAAGAAGAGGAAAGTCCTTCTTAATACCAACCATAAGCTAGGAGCGGTAAGGAATTCATGCAGCAGGTAAAATGACGTAAGGGAATACCCATAAAGTCAAAGACAGAAGCAGAAGATCTATTAGAAGAAAGGCAGAAAAAGGGAAAGTTTTCAAGAAACATTTCTGCAATCTAATTATTTCCAATCTTCCAAGTAAGAAGAGTACTAACTGGCAGCTATTAAGGTTTTACTTTTTTAAGATCCAAATAACTTATACTAATCAGTTTTAGGAGAGATGAACTCACTCTGAATTGCAAAGAATGCTGCTCAGCTATGTATTAGAAAGGAGCCAAGCACTAGCTTGACAAGGAGAGTGTACACGAAAAGGCTCTTCGAAGGAGGGGTGATGTGCACTGCTGGACTTGGGAAGGTACCAGCTACAAAAGGATGGGGAAAGCATCAGACTCCAGCATAGACTCTGACCTTATTACAGGAGATTATTCCCTGATTTAGCACAACTGTCTCTATGGCCACACTCTCACCGAGCAGCTCCGCTCTTTTCGTGAAGTGTACTCCTGTCAGCTGTATTCAGGTCTTAGCTTAGTCCTGAATCTATTCTAAATGTCTTTTATTTTCTCTTGCTTTTCTAGTCGCCTTTACTTTACTTAATACTTTATGGCTTTGGTGCTTCTTGGAAATCTGAGAACAATTTGCACTGGCAAGGAAAGAAAACAGCTTTACTCAGAGAAGCGACACAGAAGGAGCTGGTAGTCAATGCAACAACAGGCATCTCTGCACACCTTTAGCTAGCAGTGCCCAGAAATTTAAGGCACCTACGTGGTCTAGAGGACAAAAATAGTAACTGAATTGTCTCTGAGGTGCTTTATGCCTTTTTCTGCAGCAAGGAGGTGGTTTAGCTGGCTCTGCACCCAAACCCAGCCAGCTCAGTTTCTGTGTCACCTGGCCATTGCACCTCTCTCTGTCACAAAGTAAGGAGAAATAACTGTATGTGCAAGAAAGATGCTGGAACTATCAGCCCCAAATCACAGTAGCCCTCTAACTGCTAGTTAAACTAGTTTTACACCTGGGGGTTAAACTGCCACACGCAGCAACAATCACAGTTACTTGTGCTGAAAGAATAAACGTGTACATCTGGCTGCATATGGACACCTCCACTTGAAAATGTGATATAGTACTATCAGAGCAAGCAGAAAGAATTCCTTGCCTAGGACTTCCTTGCCTGCCTTCTATTGTCTAACAGCTGTCAGACGGAAAGAAACAATCAGAAATAGGAACAGCCCAGTCATACTCTGCCATGGTTTAATTTTTTTAACTGCAACCCATCTGAGACGCAACGTGACTCTTACCATCCTGTGATGACAGTTTTAAGTTGAACAGATTGGCAGTCCATTGCAGCAACAACAGCACGCTTCCAGAGAGACAATTTCATTATCTAAAAAAAAAGGAAGAACTGAAGAAAAGTGTGATTTTTAACATTTATTTGGAATTTATTTCAAGTTATTCAATCCAAAACAACATTTGTCTTTGATTTTTATTATGGGAATAATGAGTGGTGGGCACAGGTCACATCATGTTTTCATTGCCAAATTTAGTGCTGATAAACAAGTACGTCCAGTCAGAATGATGGGTAAAATCCTTACGTTTACAGGCAATTTAGAAAAGAGCCACCTGCCCAGCTAATGCCTCAAACTGGGAGCCGAGTCATGGGAGGATTTTACCCAGTGCCTGATTGCCTCCAGCTCCCCAGCATCACACACTATCTTACATGTTTGTCCTGCCTGACATCAGCCTCCCCAGAGTGGCAGCTCCCCCACAGCCCATCAGGCCACGCTCCAGTCCAGCTCAATCAGACAGCATTAGGGTTGCTAAATGAATGATTAAGTTATGCAGGCTGTATAATTCCACAGAAAAACAGACTGGATGGTCAAAAGGGTTTCTCCGGCGGTGAAAATTTGTTCTAGTCTTTGCAATGACTGTCTAGAATAAGAACTGAAGGGCAGGAAGTTTTGGACAAATTTTTTTGTCTGTGACCTAAATCAGGATTTTAACATGCTTATCATGTGTAAGTAGAAAGTTAATGCACTAGCTCTGCTTACAGTAGTCGATTTTGTGACTCAATATGAAAAGGAAATGTCTCAGGTTAGAAAGTGTAGCCATACTTGGAAAAGACTTTCTTTCTGCACAGCAAAGTACTGCCAGAATAATGGGGGGAAATGAGCAAGACTACCTGCTTGCACTAAGATGAATTTGCTAAATAAACTTAGAAACTCTGCAGCTTTATTCTTTGACAGACTCTGTTCCTAGACCTAGGCAGCAGTTTTGCCTAAATTCACTGTACGTGGTGTTCTGTTAAGGTTGAGGTATTTCATTAAAAAAATGCTGATTTGAATGATGCTTTCTAGGGCAAGAGCAGCTGATTTTCTAAGTGGCCTGGCTGGCCAATTTCTGAAAGGTAAACATTTTGACATTTTTTCTTCTCATTAAGTATCGAAAATAACATTTTCATTCAGATACAATTCAAAAGCAGATTACAAAAATGGAGGAGTTGTTACCAAGTGGAAAATACAGACTCAGACTGGCCTGGTCCATGGGTGTGTTACTGATCTGCTGATCTTAAAAGTAGTTGCAAATAACAACTGGGGGGGGGGGTCCCCCATTTTCCCACTTGTAACTCTATAAAAATTTAAAACACGTTAGAAAAAGCCAGCTATTTACACTTCCAAAGTAATCCAAACAATCTTCAGAAAACTGTGAAAAGATTTGAAGCAAAACTCTGATATTTGGTGACTGATTTGCAAATCAGAAAACCTCTTCAGTGAATTAATTTCATTTCATCTAATAATATCTGAATAGTCTTCTCATAGGCTATGCGGATATTGCAATACTTAGGTTGCACAGGCAGACTAATCTGTCAGCACTATCTTTTCAAAACAGAATTATGGTCTTTTCAAACTGCCCGTGTAATTTGGTTTTCTCAAAAAGAAATTAAGAAATTGCTCATGGCAGTTTGGAGATTAAGATATCACAAAGGAAAGTAAAGAATAAATATCCATGTAATATTCTTTGTGATCTGCTGGGCTGAATTTAGAGGGTTAAGTTATCTGCGCTACAAAGAGATGAGAACCACAAATAGAAAACAAAGACTGCCAAGTGGTATATGAAAACACCAGTTTGACAAACTAATTTTTATTTTTAGTTAGTGACTTTTCAAATCAAACTGTTAAGCTGACAAGCCTAAACTTTCAACAGTGCTCCATCCTGCCAGTGTGGAACAATAAGAATATTCACACAGATGACGCATTTAAAGCACATTCCTAGAAAACACTCAGAGGCAGCATAGAAGACTTGAGTTTTGGGCTGTAAATAGCTGCAACAAGTACACAACTCCCCAGGTGAGGTGGCATTTGCGGTGACAGCAGCTCAGCTTGTGTCCAAGCAAGGAAGTGTTAAACAGCATGAGCGGAGCACACAGGGCATTTACCTTTTCCTCCATGGCTCTAAATGTCACACTAACAAAGAAAGAATTCCAGGCCAGAAGGGCAATATCAGGGACGGTTTTGCTGCTCTTCAAAATCACCACTGCTGCCTTGTGAACAGAAAATCACACCTTTTCAGCTAAATGGGTACCGGATGCAACTAATCAAATTAGACTGATGCACTTATCTTCCTTGGGAAATAAAAGGTTATATTCATCTAATAAAGCTTTGCCAGCATAATAATAGACAAGACCCTAATTATAAGTGAGAGCGTGGTGTAAAACTGCAGCATGATCAGCTTCATTTTAGTATGGGCAATGAGAAAGGCTTTAATCTAGGATAATACACAGCATGGCCTTCCCTTCTTAAATGTCTGTGTGAGCAACGAGCTAAGGGACTGCGTGCACAGCACACTCAGCTAATCCGTGAGATTTGAGTGTGATGATTAACCCATCGACTTCTTGAATTCAAACTCCGGGAGAGGGAAAAGGGAATATTTATACCATGTTGATGCAGCTCATCTGAATTTGCAGAGCCACTCTGGAAACAGCTTGTCTGTTCTAGATTCACAAGGCAGTGAAAAAACAAGCAGGAGAAAAAGCTCTATGTGTTATGATAAGTTCAGTGACTAAAGAGGCTCCTCACATTCCCCAAGACAGACTTTCAGACGTTTGTTACAGGATAGTACTGTTTCATAAGTTACTTGCACTTTTAAACTGGGCAAGTTGGGGAGTTTCAAGGGCAATGGTTGCTGCATTTGCATAGATGCAGCAAAAAAAGCCTTATTTTTGGACAATCATCATGACAAGCTTCAAGCATTGATTCCGTTTCAAAACACTGTGTCCTTCATCACCAGAAAAGATGACAGTTGTGACCCACGCTGACCCACATGTAGCATATGCGCTAAGAAACAGCCAATTCCATGCCGCTGGCATGTGTGCAGGAGAGCATCCCTCACCTGGTCCCTGAACCAGCCCCACCTGCACACGCAGGCTGAGCACTCACTCCCTCCCTCCTGCTCTCCTATTTGACCTACTTCAAACCTCCTACTTGATTTTCCAAAGCGCTAGGCACAGACCCAGGGTGGGCCAGGCTACTCAGGCTTCACGGTGTCAGGAAGGGTCACTGGCAAGGCACGCTAAGCGCTCAAAGACACCTAGGGCATAGTGGGGTCCTGCAATTACAAAAAAATTGTACTTGGAGTAAATATTTTCTGCTGGTTCAAGAGCCAGGAGGCAATGCAGGACACTGCAGTTGTGAGTGGGTAAGCATTTTTTATTACTAGGTTATAAAATAAATACCATATGCTTCCATGGAAATCACATGCATGGGATCTTTCTGCCTATATTGCACAGTGCTGTTCACATCCACAGAATCAATGATCCCATGAAATGAAGTGGCATGGATGGAAGTGTTTTTCAGGGAAGAAAACCAAAGGCACTGGAACTGTGTATATATTTTAATGTGCTTTGCCATATAACGCAATTTGTCATTGGACTGCTGACCTCCTAACCTGGTTTAAAATACTGGGAGGCCAGCTAACTCCTGCTTTAAATCTACAGAAATCAGTGAATTCCTGCCAGAGATTAATATTGTTCCACATGGGCTTCTGAATAGCAGAATACCTTGTTGCTAAGTTTATCCTGAAGCCTAAAATCAAGTCTGTCTCATTTCTGACAAAGCCACAATTTCTCTGGAAAGAGACAATAACTGCACAGCAGGACAGTTCTGTTTTGGATACAGTAAGCTTATTATTTTTATACACTTAAACCATTTAGGAACAGACTGTTTAAAACAATCGTATATTTGATTGTATCTATAGTCATGAAGTAGATACATAGCAATACGGCGCATTCTATTTTACCCATTGTCACACAAGGACAAGAACAAGTATGTTTACTGTTACCCACAACTGATTGTACACTACCACAAGGACTATAACAAAAATTACATTTATTATGGCACTGTTTATACATCTCGTGGTTATTACACATTCACGCGAACAATATAGCTATTTCACAGGAGGAAGGGGAATTGCTTTCCCTGATTTTTTTTTTTTATATATATACTTCAGCAGCTGCAACAGAATTTGGCAACAGAAAGCTGCCCGAGCATCTCCAGCCTTATTTTGCAAGGAGTTATTAGCCCTCCATAAACTCAATGAATTGAAGATTTAAGCAACTCTTGGACACGAGCTGGTCACGTGCCATAGAACAGCCAGGGTATTTTTGGCTCTTTCCAAATACACGGATAACCATGTTTTCAAGTCCAGGTGCCTTGTTAGAGTAATTACAAATAAACCACAAAATGCAATACATTTCACTACTCCGCAGGCTTAGCAGCAGATGCTAAGCTTCTAAGAAAGAGTTGTGCTTTCCCACTGCCTCACTTAGGGCTTTGGAACAGGTCTTTTTTTATCTGTTTATAGATACCTCTTCCTTGTGTTACTTAAAAAATCCAAAGAGATTTCTCTGATAAAAGCTGCAGCATTCATTTCCTCTGCATTTAGAGTTGCTACTGTTACAAGGCAAAGTTAGGCAGGTAGGATTATATGACACAGCACATGTTTTTTGAAGTGAACAATACAGAAAAAAAAAAAAAAAGAAAGTACCCTTTCAGGCTTAAGACATGGAGAAAATCATGCTGCTTCCCTTTTCCCTGCTCTCACACACCAGTATATTGGATAAACTGCATATTGTTTCCAGTGGCAGCTGATGCAGCATCCTGTGTTGCCAGTCAAACACTCCAGAAAAAAGGAGATAGAGCAAATAGAGCACAAGATTCTTCTTCTCACGTGAGAGAAGATGCCATCAAGCTCTAAAACTAGTTCTCAACTCAGCTTGCACCAGTGCATTCTTCAGCAACCTGACCCTCGGGAAATGAGCTGTGCAGGCAGGAATCAGTGCTGTATCCTTTGCAGTGCTGGGAAGGAGCACAGCGCTAGCAACAAGCTGCCAGGACAGCAGAGAGTGGGAACAACGTAATTGCTGGAGGTGCTGCTACAGCCCAATGTGACAGGCAAACAGCTGGGTACCACAGCACACCAGGAGTGCAGAGGGACTGTGAGAAGATGACACAAGGCACCTTGCCCCTTGCCAGTAAAAGCAAGCGTGCCTCCATGCTTAATTATGCCACACAAACTCCTGCTAGGGACGAGGCCAGTGTTGTCTTGGATGCAAGAAGTCTTTTGTCTCTGCCAGAGCCGCTTCGCTGACGCCCACGCAAACACAGCCCTGAGGCTTACCCGTCCCATCCTGCCATTGCTGGAGCTACACAACATCACGGGACATTCAACCCTCTTCTCCACACCACTCTCAATTTTTCGGATGTGCTTTTTTCCCACTGTTCAGTACGCCCTGCAGCAGTCTATAGACCCATGGCATATCTTCCTCTTTACACTAATTTCATCAGCTGACACAGCTCACTGCACATGGCAAAAGGTGCCAATGACCATTTCCTCGCAAAGAGAAAAACTCATAACCTAACAAGCCCCACAAGCCCACAGAGCCCTGTCAAGAAACATTAATAAAGGAGCCAATTCCTATCACCACCCTGTGGGTGGTTAACAAACTCGTCATGCACATGGTGGACAAATAAGAATGTAAATACAGCTAGAAAAAAAAAATCCATTAGCAAGAAACATGCTGAGCACGTTAACAGTGCAAAGTAGAAAACCAAACAGATACTGTTATCCAGAACTGCACACTACAATACCAGCGTGAATTTAACAGCTCCTGAAAAGTTAATGCTCCTTCTAAAACACTAAAGAAATGGTATATAATTTTTCATAATCTTCATAAAGATTGTTTTGCAAGGGTCACGTTCCTCACCTCAAGAGCTATGCTCAGCTCTTGATGGGAGTCAATGGGAATTGATCCTGAATGCTGAAACTGTGAGCCAAGCCAGGGACATAACTAACACATGCAAGCAAGCCTCCTACCCAGCTAACAGCTCACGCACTAATACCCTTCTGGACTCTTCATTTCTAAAAAGATATACAGAAACATTATTAAACTCTGCACTGCTTTTTATTCACTGCTTACTGTCAGCAATCCAGCCCCACTGGAACACCTGGTACTTGATATTCAGACTACTGAAATACTGATGGCAATTTTACAGAGCAATACTGTTGCACAGACACCATTCATAAACAAGCCATCTAAACCACAGCATTAGCAAGGAGCAGAGCCAGCTAAGCGTTTCATCGCACAAGTCGTCGACTGTGCAGGTTTAACCTTCTCTGCGTTGTGGAGGGAGAAGATCATGCTGTTTGGGGAAGGTTGCCTTACTGCAGTAAGGTTTACAGCCTCTCCTCTCTGGAACTAGCCGCTGCTAGGTAGTATGGGGCTGAAAGGGTCATTATGACCTGGCCGTAGACAGCTCCTTTATTATCTTCCCAAAGGCAAAGAGACTCACATACACTTTGGGAAGCACTTTGGCCTATGCAAACAAAGGGAAGCCCAAACACCGTGTCCCCTGTGCACCAACCTTGAGGGCTTGGAACCCACCCGACTCCATCTGTTCCTGGCTTTGTGCAGAATTCCCATCCTCCCCGACTCATCTTCAATTCTTTCTTTGTCTGTAAAATCACGTGCTTCTCATTGCCCAAAATTTCCACTATAACCTGTAAGAAATCACCAAAACCTTATTAATACAACAATTATTCTGTAGCAGACATTACTAAAGACAGAACTATGAGAGTAATCCTCATACGTACAAATGCACACAAGACACATAACGATCAAATTCAAAGATGGTGCATCCACAAGAAAGTCCGGACACTTTAAAATTTCTTGGTTTGTGCACCCTACAACGGAGGTGCCTCTCTCCTAATGTCAAACTAAACCGACTGACAAGGCACTGCCTTTCCTTGATTACCTTTCATGAGGCATGCACAAGGATCTCACAAACCTCCACATATCCAGAGACCACAGGCTGTAAGTCAATGCTGTGCACTTTAAGTACTTATAATTACTGTGAGGTGCATTTGACATCTCAAAAGCTGTTTAGAATCACATTGTGAAAAGGCAGAAATAATCACTGTCTCGGTTTTACCAACAGAGAACTCAAGTGCTGGACACTAATGTGGACACTCTGACACCCAGGCCAGAACAAGGACAAAAGCCACACAACACCTGACTTCCATGACAAATCTTTCGCAAAAGGACAGTAAAAAGAAGAAGGGACAGGAGAGCAGAAAGACTTTTTCAGGGGAAAAAGGTTCAAAGTAGTATTTATCACCTCTGCAGTCCTTGCCAAACTCTATGGGTGCTCATTTAAAAATGTCTTTGCCCAATCCAGGCTGTTCTGTTGTAGCCCAGCAGTGTCACAGAGGAGCCTCGTACCACAGAGGCACGCAGAACACGAGACAGGACTCAATGTATGGTGTATCTATGCACAAAGTCAGCTCAGTCTGGCTCTAGCACTGCCGGCTTAACACACAAAACCCAGAACTTTCTCCCAGTGTGTGAGAGAGATTTAGCCAGAGCCGCCGTATCTTGACACCAGCAATGCAATTTTGAGTTTAGGGCCTTTCTCATCTAGGCAACAGGTTTCAAGCCTGTGTGGTCTGAAGGAAGCTGAACATTTCTCCTGTGACAGCTGTGAAAAGCTTGACTTCTCTCAGTCCTTTTTCCACTGCAATTCATAGCACGCGAGACACACTCGCCGGTGACAATCCCCTGATAGTTTCAAGGTGGACAATGATGGACAGGCAAGCGAAGACAGCTTGCCTCCACGCCCAGCCTTCCAGGCTTGCCTGTGACAGTGATTCACATGCTCGTCCCATTTTGTTTCTTTCAACTGCAGAATCCTCAGAACAGGGGCTGTTTTCAAGTTGACGAACATGTAGTGCCTACACAATGTCTCTCAAATGTAAGAATATGCAGAGAGACCACTGATCTCGGTTGGAGTTTTTGCCTCGGCTGGAAATGTAATTACCCTCCCACAGCCTAGGAAGTGGTTTCTGCAACTCAGCCAGGGCATTGCAGAGTAGCTGAGCGGCAGGTGTTCCTGTAATGACGGCCAGGGCTGAGCAGCAAGACTAATCGCTTCGGTAGCATCTTCCCAAACATTGCAGACAAATTCATTTGCAAAGAATAAGCAAGCACATAAATCAGCACCATTTTAATATGCCTACTTCTTTAGTCCACAAATCAAATATATATTCTGTACACTTTTTTCCTACTTTCCTTACAAATGATGTAAATAATTATCCCTTCAGTAAGAGGCCCTAAAGAAAGCCTATACTTTGAATAATGAAATTCTCATTGGCTTCAAACACATACTAATGCTTTTGTGCTCTTTTGTGCTCCTTTGTGCTCAATAGCCCAAAGGTTCAAATATTTGCGAGATGCAAATTATTTTCTATATTGATATCAAGCTTTTAAAAGAAAGGCGATCTACATGCAATGTATTTTTCAAACTGACTGATATGATACTGTATTCTCTTAATGACATTGTACATTAGACCTTAAGGTAACAGCTTAAGAAAAAAACACATTAGTGGGCATGAATTTCATACAACATAATGAGAGCTAGCTTTATTCAAAAGAATCGTGATGACACTCTGCTTCCAACAGCAAGTTACCGAGTACATAAATCTGACTCGAGGCAATAGTGGAAGCAAGGCAGCAGAAGGAAGAACACTAAGAAGGGAGGCAGCAGAAGGAATTTTCCCCAAGTTTCACAGCAGCAACGACCTCCAGAACTAGAGCTACCGCAGCATCTGCTCAACTTCTGACAAAGTTTCTAGGAAGACTGCCTTCAAGATTTCAATGCTTAAGTCATCGATTTTCCTTCAAAAGAAAAGTGAAACTTTCTACCACCCTCCAAACAGACCAGGGTTGCAGGGTTCAGCGCACGGTGTCACAGTGCTTTAGAGAGTGCTGACCTACACTCAGGCCTGGTATTCCACCCCATTTGAGGTTATGGAAGCCGGGCTCCCCTTTGCTCCAGAATAATGGTGGTAAGTATTTCTGTTTATGCCTCAGCCTTATCTAAATATCAGAGATGGTCTTCAGCTTATTCTGTCAATGGACAGAGGGACCTGTTCCCGTAGAGCAAAAGAAATGCTTCTTGGATGCATTCAGAAAGAAGGGAGAAGAAGATAGGCCCACACACCTGGCTGTGGCAAAGCCTTCTCCCTCCTGACACACGGACTCACGCACATAAAGTCTCTACAGCTCACCAGCCAAAACCAGGGTGAAGGGCAAAGGGAAAGGAAATACACCTAGAATTTATGAGCAGGTCTGGGAGTAAAAAGAAGAGGCATCACAACTTGTGGCGAAAACTGTAATAGGGTGCACCTAACTGCATTTATTGCCTTGCACTTCAGGCAAAAGCTTTCATTGGCTCCTACCTAAGCGGCACACACCACACAAACTGCTCTTCCACTTTTGCTGGAAGCATACCAAGTCAGAAAAATCAGGGCAGCTGACAAGGGCATGGTAATAACTCCACACGTCTCCCTTTAGCTATATGTGCCATAACTCTGCCTACTGACACAAATCAAGCTTATTTTCTCTATCACTTTTGGTGCACTGAATAATTCCCCATTAATATCTAATTATTCTTTTTTTTCCGATTGCCCTTTTTGCAGTGCATGTGGTCAGATCAACTTTTCTGCCCACCATTAAAATCCTGCTTTGAATATGGAAGCATCCATTTTTCTGCCAGCTTTCTGATAGTGCAAGCGCCACACTATCCAACCGCTCCATAAGCATTAACCATTTCATGCTCACTGAATTATGCTGTAGCTTAGGATCCAAAGCACAGCTGTAGCAGTATTACATATGCACACTAGTTGAAGCATCCAGAGAGAAGTGCCTGTGGTCTTTTTCTTTAGAGGGCTCTTTGTTATTCTTTTAGCAGCTTAGAGTGTATCCACTGACTTTTAGCTATAACTGCTCTTCACTCCTGTCAATCAGACCATGGAATATCCGCTCAGACACCTAGCAAATGACAAGTGTGTTGCCACCGAATATCGGCAAAATTAGCAAGACTTGCCCAACATCAGATAAAGGCCACAGCAAGAACAGGTCTATTTTTTCATCCTGATCAGCTTCTGCTTCCCATAAGAACAAGGCACAGTGTACACATCCCTTGCTGTTTTGGGGACAGCTTCAGAACACCCCTTTACCCAAAGGCAGCGAAAGCCAAGTTTTGCATGGCTGCCCTTATATCATTTGGGCTTTTTCTCTCCATAGCTTGCTTTCTTGCTCAGATTTTTAGCATCTTTTTTCTGTTAAGACATTCTCTGCTGGCACTGATCTTTAACATAGGCAGCATTAGGTTCTTGTGCTTACAGGCATCCACACACACATTAAGAAACTTATAAATGGTTTGATGAAAGTAACTGCATTAAGTCTTCAAAGTGATATCTTGAAAGATGCCTTGATGAAAAAGTGTTAGTTCTCGAAAAGCAGGTCATCAGCTGGTTTTTGGTAACCTCAGCTGACACAGTAATTGCCACACAATCTACTGCACTCATTCCCATAGAGCAGAAATTTGATTTCCAACACGATAGCCAAGAGAAACCCAGCAGCTTTCAGACTACAAGTATTTTCCTCTTCTCTACTTGCCAATTACAGTTGAAAAGTCTTAGAGAAAAACATAGTGATTCAAAGCATCTTCACTCATCATCACTAGCACCATCAACTGCAAAACAGTGTTTTCCTTGTGATATAAAAACACACATTGCTGCCTAGCACTGACCAAACCTATTGGATATGTACATGTCTTTAATGCATTGACCAATACTAGCTTGCACCTTTTGCCTTGCCACGGCAGTAGCTACCTCTCAGCATTCACCACCTCCTTACTTGTTTCATCTGCAGCCATTTCTCTCATGGAACAAGAACAGAAATCATTGTCTGGATTTCCCAGTGTGTTTCACTTATTTTTACTGTGTCAGCCGATGCACTGAAGAGCATCCCTTAAGTCTGTGCCTAAGATACCTGGACCTTCAGATGCGGAGAGAGAAGCCACGACTGTGGCTGGCTCGGTGGCGGAGGCACAGTACATCAGATAGCTCTGCTCTGACCCCTTCATCCTGGTGAAAGCTCTCCGTTTCTGAAACTGCAAGCATAAAGGGCAAGCCCAGGACTGCATATTTCAAAAGGAGAGAGCTAGTTTGTCGGTCTGAGCTGGGGATGAGAAGCATGCACATATGGGAGGGCTGGACCATGTCTTGCCACCGCCGCCCGGGTTACATCCTGGACTGCCCAGATGCCTGATGTAACCTGTAACTGGGAAAGTAAAGGGCTGGTTGCAGGTCAATGCAGTTATTGACTGACCCAGTTAAATCACACTAAAGCCTCTAATGCTGTCTCTTCTGGGACAGTGAAAAAGTACATTCTAAGCATGAGATGACATACATTTCCCTTTCCCAGTTTATCAAGCATAACGCAACTGGGATTTTCTGTCTTCATGTGTGTAACAAGATTTCCTCTGCCATCTTTAGAATCAGAGAATCAGAGAATGGTTTGGGTTGGAAAGGACCTCAAAGATCATCTAGTTCCAAGTCCCAAATCTAGTTCCTTCCCCCATATTGTTTAAACCCCATTAAACTGGTGAGAGTTAAAAGCAAATCTCACAATACTCAGGGAATATGCTAACTTCCACTTTTCTTCTGCATAATAAAGCACTGCTATTGCTACATCCTTTTTAGAATTTCAGAGGCTTGTTTAAAGCAAACTACCTCACATGGATGCTAAGCATGACAATAGGAAATTCCAAAGTATCCAATTTATTGGCAGAGGAAACGTTAAAATTCCTCCTCTTTTCCTGTACTAGGAAGATTTAAAGAAGAGATTTGTTTTCTTTATCCCCTGTAGAATTTTACTGGGAGCTTTTCCTATGGAGGAATTACAGATAGGAAAAGATACAGACCCTTTCTAGGGCATTTTGTTCTGCTTAAGAGCCCACCTGCCATCCCAGCTCACAATTAAAAGCACAACTTACCTGCTAAGCTATTGTTTGGTAGAAGCTAAAGTTTGATTGCATTGCCAGACTCTTGTGTCTTCCATAAAACCCCAAAAAACTTGTGGGTTTGGGTGCTGGGGCTGGAAACTGCAATTTGGAGCTGCATTTGGAAGAGGATTTGAATGCTGAGAAAGTTGCCCAAATCCCTTGTTCTGTAGCAGAGAACTTTTTACCTGGCAGCTGATGCTTCTTCCCAATCCTCTTTGACACAGACCGACCTGAAATTGGCCTCTCACGTAGATTCATCATGTTAAAGATTTCCATACAGGGTAAAGAATTTATTTGTTTCAGACAGGTTTGGTTTCTCTAAAAAAATAGCATTATTTCTTTTGATAGCTGTTTTACACTTTATATTTCAGCAGTGCTTTTTGCAATTTTTTCCAAAGCAAATTGCCCACAGATGGCAAAACAAGAGAGAAAAACGCCAGCAATGCCCAGGTCTACATTCAGTTCACTTTGAAACAAATATCATCCTCCACAACAGCTATGCACCGTGAGGAAATCTCAGGATGCAACAAAACGCAGCCATCTCTCTTTGACTCAGCTTCTCCATTAAAAAACAACCCCCAAACTCATCCAGCAGCTGAAACAAATTCCTGTTCTTAGGCTTATACTACTCAACGCCCTTGCACTACTGCAATCCAAACCAAGGGAACCTTGCCGATAGTTTGCAGAGCCCTCTGTGCCAATGTGGGATCACACATTCGTTGGAGTCTCGTCTATGAACTATGCATTTATTATGTGCTAAGTCAAATGAGAATCAGTGTCTGTCCTTGGGTCCAGATGTTGAAAACCGTTGTTATTTCCTGATTTTGTTGTTTGTGATTTTCTAATTTACAAAGCAATTATTTGGTTAATACTGCTTACACTACTACTGTTTCAAATCAGTGTGTAGACCCAAACCTTAAACCTGAAGTTAAACACTGACCCTTACCTGAATCAATCTTAAATACAGCACAGTCACTTCTATCGACACGAACTTTTACTTATATACAAGCACAAAACCCCCAAAAGCCACATACTTCTTCTAGTAGCAGCATTATGAAGTCCTCATGTGCCTAAACATGGTACCTCAGTTCCTGCTTGAGTAAAACCTAAGCCTATGCCTTAAACTAATCCTGGGCTTAAAACCTGGCCAGACTGCACACAGCCCACCAGAAACCACTCAGTTCCATCCCAATACAGAAACAGGAAAAACCCAACCCACCAAGCCCTCACCATAACTGCATCCCTAATTCTGATCTTGAAGATGGTCTAAGGGGGTTACACCAAATTAATCAGAAGTTGGTAAAGGCCACTTTGATAAGTGCTATCCCTTTCTCTGTAGGCTTTACGGACTGCAGCAGCGAAGGTGCTTCAGCATGTATAGCCTGAAACCAGAACAAATGTCTAAAGTGAAACCCTGTATTAGCAATATGCTGGTTGTAACTGGGAAAAAAAAATATCAGAAACCATCAGCCTCTGTGGCTACTACTTCATTTTAATCACATAGATCATGCAAAATTTAGGAATGCAGCTTCTCAGTCCCTCTTACCATGAAACCTAGTTCTGACCCCAAGTGTGATCCTAGAATTTAATCCAAGTGGGAACAGTGCTGAAATACTCCCAGCAAAACTAGAAAAAAAGGAGCCCTTAGCTTGGAAAACTCCATTACTACAGAACAAATGTTCTCCTTTAGGGACAGCAGATCCCACCAACAACCTCGCTGCACATCCATTATGATGACTAAAACATACTCAACAAAAACACAATAATAATAACCTTGTGTTACCTTTACAAGCCTTCAGGTCAGCTTTGCAAAAAGTTGTAACTGCACAGTCTCCGCTTTCCAGAACACCAGCCATTGGTTACCTCTGGTTTCCTGGAAAACCTGGCCCAGCCACAACATGTGACAGTTACAGCTGCAGCTAGGCTGCCCAGAAGGCATTAGGCTTTACTAGTAAGAACCCTCACCTGATTGCTGCAGTTTGAGTGAGATCCAGCGACAAATGGAGCTCTTGAAATATCCTCAAATTTTTTCTGTAATCATACCTTTAAAATATCAATATGGCTCAAAATTGCAACAACTTCCATTACAGCTCGGTAACAGCAAGAGTCCTTGTCCCAGTCCTGGAAGACTTACATACACTCGTAAATAAATAAATGGTCATACAGTCCTTCCTTTCAGAATTCCTAACCCAAAGCCTTGCCTTTCCTGCCCATAGCTGCAGGAAAATCTGACATAACATTAACAAATAACCTTTGCTGAAAGCAGTCATCACTCCAGTCCTTTAGGCTTTGCAAGATTTTGTAGCGAACAGCCCCAAATTTCCCAGCCCCAAATTCTAATCCTAAATCTAAATTTCTACCAAGGTTAGCAATATACGTGTACCCCATAATTTGTCGTGAATTACATGAGACCACAAAAATAGGCATTGATTTTAGTGATGCAGGCTTTGCAAGAGGTAC
Source organism: Elanus axillaris (assembly GCA_026212715.1). NCBI lineage: Eukaryota > Metazoa > Chordata > Aves > Accipitriformes > Accipitridae > Elanus > Elanus axillaris. The sequence goes on from JANZLQ010000007.1 coordinate 7,301,615, forward strand.
CAGAAGAGAGGGCTCCCAAGTTCTGGGACTCACAGCCACCTGCTCCAATTCTAAAACAAATCCAATGATAGCAGAGCAGATGGGAATTTGGCACGGCACAGAGTCCCTCCTAGCACTACGGGCATTACAAGATGCACCAGTAAATAGAGAACTTCACTTGTTGGTTTTACAAAATCTATCCCTAGGTCAAGATTTCTGTGGAATCTGGAGATACCAGGAAAAGTCAAATTTTGCTGTGAACAAGAGATCTTTGCAGCAACAGGCCTTTACTGAAAGGTTACAGGCCTTGCAGACAAACCTCACAATCCCACTTTCCTTTTGCCCCCTCAGCAGTCTAGGTGCACACAAAGACGCCAAACCACAACAGGAGTATTTTTTCCCATTGTTAATGAGTGTCATTGCTGAGAATTAATTCTCCACGAGAGTCCTGAAGCTTCCCAAGATGTAGCAAAGAAGAGAGACTGTTATTCCCAAACCCTTATCCACAGCAATAATCATTCACTCATTCTAATACTTACTCCATCAGCATCTATCAGCTCTTTAAAATGCTGTGTAGTTAGAGCTCATCTGTTCTTTCCTTACCATATTCTAACTCTAATCCTCGCCTTCTGCAAAGCTTGCGGTAAATCCAGCATCACCAGAGGTGTCTCTTCATTTTGCTGCCATAATTGATATATTAAGAAATAACTGTGCTCTTTAGGCTTCCTTATCTGTCCTCTGACTATATCCATTAGCTGTGCACAGCACCAGATCTCGTCCTACCCAACCAAGGCATGATATTTTCAGTGATAAGCAATAATCATCCAATGCCCCACAAACCAACTCCAAGCTCTAGTTTTTAGCTTGCCACAGAGCTTCTCATTCACAATTCTGCAATGTGTTAGCAGCTAATGCAAAATCAGTCCTTCCTTTAGATCTCTATGCCCACATCAGCTCTAGTTCACTTTTTCCCAACCTCTGAGCCTAGCTTTAACAGGGACCACAGAGCGGCGATGAATTAATACTCCAAAACATGTCAGTCATCTGCATCACAGCATGCCCCCATCTTGGTCCTGCAAGTCTTACATCCTTGCAGGAAACACCACTCCCTTTCTAGTCCTAAAACTTTTGAATGTTGGTGGGTATTTTTTGCATGGTTAAACAAAGCATGTTTACAATTGTGTTTCAACTGTTTTCTTGTAAGACTTCAAAATAAGTTGAAACAGTTAATAGAAAAGGTTTCACCTCAAAATTCAGGTCAATTTAATTTTTTACCCCCCATTATTTTGATGTCACTTCAACCAATTAAGTGCAACAAATGAGGAAGCAGCAACTATTGGGAGAGTTTTTGGCCAGAAACAGACTTCTTACCATGCCACCAGAGAGATATGCCAAAGGCAGCTTGAAAAGAAAACAAGCACCTATTAACAGAAGAATCTTGACAGTAAATCATACAATGTAATTAAAAGACTGCACAATGAATAACAGCAGTCCTTCCATGGCAATTAGTTGGCTCACCTGAAAATAGAAAAGATACTAATTTTGAATATGAGAATAACAGTAGTTCTCTAGTAGGTAGTGATACCGTGTTGCATATAAGAGAGCCGGGGCAGTTGGAGAGATGAGGATTTTCTCCTTGCCCCAGAAAATATACAGAATTAACTTATTACATTTTTGACAATAAATTCCTGAATTTTACAGTCCTCTGAGCTTTAGAATTGTTATTGTGTTTGTGAATGCATCAGTGAAAGGCATTAAACGAGCTATCTTTCCCACACAGTCAGTGTCCTGTTGCTATTTTTCTAAGTGCAAGGGGAGCAGAAATTGCACTGGAGCCTGTGAGCAAAATCTCATCTCAGACTCAAGTGGGAGAAGAAGAAGAAAGAAGCTTTGTTCAAATAATCCACAAGACATTTCACCACGTTTCTGCTCCAGGCTTAACAATTTCAGAAGAATTAACAAACCCTCAGGTGCTCCAGAGCACCACTGACTATATTGAATTAACAGGACTATTGGACTACTGCCATGAAACTAAACATAGCTAAAGCTCCCCGAGTCGTTTGCAAATGCTTTGGTGTGGGAGCGAGGGTCACAAAATTGGGGAAAGCGGGGAACTGGCTGACTAGTGAAAAATCCTTCCTTCCCTTCACAACTTCCAAAAGATACGAAAGGGATGACTGCTTTTCCTGCTGAAAGGAAGCAGGTGGCAAAATTACAAAAGGAACAGCAGTTCCAAGAGACTGGCAGGAGGTAATTGATGATTTTAATGATTGTTAGATTTGCTATTTTGTGCATTATTAGAGCTCTAACTGCACACCTCCTCTCACAGTTTCAGTGCATTCATTTTCTTTCTTCCTCGGGCAGCTTCCGTTCCTTTCTTTCCTCCTAAGTCTCAAACTGTAGGACCAAATCTCTGCAATCAAGTGACAATAGAATTATTATTAATACTTAAGTCTCTCAAACTTTATTATGATTCGGAGAACTCTGCTAGCACTGAGCTACTCACATATGCCTTGCCTGATTTTTAGGGGAGTGAGACAATGGCCCTCTTCTGTTTGGAAAGATTCAAGATATCAAAAAGTAATTTCACTTATCTCTACCTGACCCATAATCAAAGCAGTCACATAGAACAACACAGACTATTCATGGAAAGCCACATTAAGGGTGGGCGGCAACATTTAGAAAACAAAGGGCAGAATATCAGTCTGGGTAAACCAGCATAAACCCACTGAACACAACACAACTAAATTACCTTTTCAGACTGAGTGCTATTATGAAAATCTGGGAAAATGTTATCACTTGCCATTTAGAACAAAAGAGAAATGACATGAAAGCACACACAGAAGCCACTGATCCAAGCTGATGTTCCAGCTGCCAAGCTCAGTTCAAGCTCCTCTGACAGATAGGAAGCAATCACCTGGCAGGAGCTGACAATGCTAATCAAATGCTAATGAACCAGGTGCAAGGTCTACTACCTATAGGACTACCCATGTCTCGCTGTCCTTGCTGTCACCTGCAGCAGAGCTGCTGAAACTTCCTATGTGCAGGACACTGAACCATCTTGTGAAAAATCATGTTCAACAGGGTATCTTGAATGACAAATCCAGACATTCATAGGAATAGGGGATTTTTGACCACTTATAAATACCTCAGACTTCCACAACCCCCAAAGTCCTGATTCAGTTGGGAAGAAAAAAACACTCAATTTATGCTAAAAATATGCTTCTTACTTAACATCAGCATACAAAACTAATTTAAGCCAGAGAGGAAATTACAAACCAGAACAAAAGCAAAAAGAAATGGGAGGGGAAAAAAGTTAAACAGAACACCTCAAGAAAACAACAGACCTGAGTTATTTTGCCACAGACTCTCTTCTTAATAGCTCCTTTCATAAGCTGACTCAAATGTTCGGTGTTGAAACACTTTCTTGTTGATAATTACAAAGGAAATAAACCATGTATCATAAGCAATTTCTAAGCATTTCCTCTTTAAAAAAATTAATTATTTGTTTTTCTGTTGAAGTGTTTGACACATCCATTTAGGTTTTGGGGATTTGGTGGGGGCTTTTTTCGCTAATACTGACAGGCCTAGACCAAACCTGACCGCCAACATCACTTTGGGCAAAATATTTATATAGTTTCATAAATACTCCCCTTTCATGCTACAGACTCCTTATTGCACAACTTCAATTTCTCTTCTCCTCTTGTTTCTTTTATGTTGTTTACTTTCAGACTTTTATAAGCTTTATTTTTTGCTTTCGCAGCTCTTGCTTATACCTGCAATTGAGCACGTGACATAGCGCATAGCTGGCTGTTGAGGCCTTTGTTACTATCCCCAGCCCCCTTTTCTCTGCGCTCCCATCCTTCAATGCAGGAGACCCCTGCTTGAGTCCTTTGCAGAAGTGGTTTAGCTCCGGTGGCTGCTGCTGCAGGAAACGGTTTGCCTCCTGCATACCTTCTCACACAGGAGCTCTCAGCAGGAGCTGCACAAAGTAGATCTGGTAAAACACAAATCCATAATTAACACTAAAAAAATAATCCTAAAGTAACCCTAGCTGTCATGCCCTCAGATCCATGCATGCAAAAAACTAACTGCAGCCAGACTCTCCTTCAAATAACTCGGAGCTTCACAGTACATACTTCACAAATGGAGGCAGTCGCAGACATGCTGAGTACCGACTGAGCAAGAATGAAACCACAATGCCAGTTTTAAATTTAACAGCATCCATAATCCAGTGAAGTGCATGTGACTGAGTTACAAGACAGTTGCTTCATGTGAGCGGCATTGATTCTTCTCCCAGAGGCATTAAAAAATCATGGAGAACATTTACTCCATCCTTTGTTCCCAAACAACCTCCCGCCAGCCCAAATCCAGTTTCTCAGACACAAACTAAACTAACCTAAGGCAACTGTCCTAATTAGCACCTGAAATTAAGAGTTCCCTGTTATCTTGATTGCTCATCAAAAAACTCATAGCAATCTTGACAACAGTCCAGAGACCTCTATCTTCAAAGGAAAACGCAACCTGGTATGACACAGTTGTGGCACCAAATTTTCTCTTGTTTCTGGTGTTGTGGAGACAGAGATAAGTATCTCAGACCTTGCACAGCTACTAAACACAAGGCTAACTTGAGTTTTAACAAGATCCCAGTAACCTGTAAAGCTGTGTTAAAACAAGCACAAGCCAATCACTTCATCCGGCACCATTACTCACTTTCCTCCAATAAGTCTTCAGTGGCCTAATGAGTATTCTTCTGTCCTGCTTCTTTCCAGTGGCTAACCCCAAATCCTCACCAAACCTTAACCGCATCTGTTTTCCCATGACCAGTGCTTGCATCAAGCCCAGTTTAGAGGCTGTCAACCATTCTTGCATTAGCTGTCATCCTTGTAAGGCCTGAAAATAAACAGAGAAGTTGGGTTCCTGCTGTCCTAAACCCTCAAACCAGTTCTTAGACTCTCTTTCACAATAATCAGCAACCTATACCCCTCAGCACAGCGAATGTGAAGGCAGTTATCCCTGTCTGACCAGGCCTATAGTCTACTCCCGGAGGCTTTGCAAGACTCATCTCCATCTGACCATAACCCTGATCTCAGCCCTCACCCTTCCTGCCGTTCAGTGATCGATCGGCACTTGCCTCAAAACCAATGTTCCCCCTTGCCAGCAGCCAGTGATACCTGAGGGCGCAGCCAGCAAGGTCTGTCCCTCAGAAAAGTAGGGCTGGAGGACAGACAGGATAGGTTCAGAGAGCAACCTGGGGGTATACCTGTCAGCAATGGACATGTCAGGAAGATGCTAGAAGTCCCAAGTCTAACAAAGCAGGAGAGGATCTTCTGAGCCAGCAAGGCTGTACACGAGCCATAGACTCTTGACCTGATTCAAGAAGGTGTCACAGAACATAATTATCATCACTGGGGAAAGTAGTGTGACGCTACCACTAATTTCAGTAAGACCCTTTATCATCTCATGTCTAATGACCCATGTTGCTGAATTTGGCTTAAACGCACACCAAGAAACCAAAAAGAATGAATCATCCTGTGCCACTGGTGCAAAGTGGACTGCACCTCAGGCCAAAAGGGGTCTGCAGAACTGAAGAGGCGGAAAAGCCATTAGCTAAAATTCCTACGTGGCCACAGTAGGTAAAGCTCCATTATAGTTAGGTACAGATATATGGAACGCTGTTAAAGTAGACACATGCTGAGCATACACAAAGAGGGAGCACATGCCTGCTGTTAGGCAAACAAGAACTATTGATAGTAAGAACAATGACTGCTTCTTAATGTGGTGGACAGATAAATAGTGTATCATTACTTAAAATTAATTCCTAAAGTTTCATCTCGTAAAATGCACACAGAAGTTCTAAAGTAGTTTTGCTCTTGAAAGCTTTCCACTCAGAGGCATCCTCTGGGCTGATGTGATACAGTCAAGCAAGCTGTAATGCAGATTCTGTTGTACTGAATCCTGAGCCCCTATTAACCCCAAATTAATTTTGTCATATGTCCCTTAATTTCTACCATTTTTCAGAAGACACCTGTAGGACCAAATTGGAGTTTTAAAAATGTCATCTTCATATTGAGTTAATCCCAAGCAGAAAGGAAACTAGAAGCATATCCAGTAAAAGCTTCCCTCTAAGTTAACCCATACCATCATTCAAACTAGATGCCATTTCAGCACGGGTGGTTGGGGCAGGGAGGGTGTTGGGTTTTGCTCATCAAACACCAAAGTATTTAGCATAGCTGTGCTGACTTACGTGATTTTTCCTGTCCTGAAAGGGAGGCGAAAAAGAAAAACAAAATGAAGTACACTGTGGAAGTCAAAGGATCCTGGTTTTCACGCTTTCATTCTGATTTCTCACGATAGGGTTTTTTCCATAAAAAATTGGAGATGACCACCAAATAAAACCTAAAAGTGCCCTATTCCAACATTTTTATTCCTACCTCTTTCAGGCATAAAAAGTATGCTAAATTTTAACAGAACTATTTTCATTATATACCCCACCTTGTTAGTTGTTCAGTCCTTTGCTGTTTTACTTTGGCCAAAGCAACAGATAACTAATACGCTGGAACAGAAGAAATGCTTAACGAGAACTGAACCCAAAGCAAACGGAAACAAGAGCATCCGCCAGGTGCAGCGCTCAGGCAGCATGCTGCAACAATCTAAGCTGTTGGAAACATGGGAAAACAAAATCAGCAAGCAAAACATGAGTCAAAAATTCTCCGTCTAATAAGAGACAACAAAAACTTTCTTCAAATGCTTTCAAAGTCTTTTAAAACACCCATCTTTGAATTCTGTGTGGTTGGTCACAGAGCTGTGCTACGAAAATCACAGCTGAACCATTTCCCCCTCCTTCTGCAGAGATTGTTCAGTCAGGGAGTTTTCACATTGTATGGCAGCGAGGAAACAAAAGCCCTTTCTCAGTGAAACTGATGGTGACGCATCTCCTTACAATCAACTCAATTTAATAAACATCCCAGACTTTTGTGTTTGAACTTTTTCTCTCTAAACTATTCAAGACCACAAGGCTGAGAGAAAAAGTACAAAAAACCCCCTGTGAGAGAATCCACCAACACAGATTGTTAGGGAGAAATCATGAAAAGAAATACCTCAAAAACATGACAAAAAAAAAAGTTTCAAGACATTTCAGAAAATAGAAATATGTTTGTACCTTGCCAGTCAACACCCATCCTGTTACGTCAAATACATCTGACCTGTGCAGGTAAGACAAATGCTCAACTTCCTCTAATGTAAATACTGTATAACCACATGAATGCTTTTAAAATGCCCCCAAACCACTTTTAAAATGCAAAATTAAAATGACCTCTCCTGTTAGAAAATAAGTGTTTATGATTAGCCTTTCAGGAATTTTGGACAAATTTAATAACATCCCCCAACAGCCAGAAGCTATACATGTCTTTCCATCCCCAGTGATGACAAGAAGGATAACTAAAGGAAATGCCTGTAAACATGGTCAGTTAATTGGACTTATTTCCTAAAAACTTCTCTACGGTTGGATGCTCTTTGCACTTTTCCCCTCTTTGAATTAATTCATCACCGGATTGTGATCAAATTCACTATTATACTGAGGCAGTTCTTTGCTTCTCTCATAAGAGAACAGTGCTAAGGCCCACGAACAAAGGAGATAACAATCAATCAAAACACAGACAGCGATCATGTCCCATATATATTTAGCACTGTGTGTTTTCAAAGTTCACATAACTAATGAAACTGGACAGGTAGTACATTCTTGCTTTCTTTTTATACCAACAGAGCAACCTGGGAAAAAACAATACCTGTTCATTAACATTCTCCAACTCTCCCCTCGCACCTCACCTAATATTATGCACAATGCACTAAGGCACTGTACCTACCCTGCTGTTACTTTTGTGGCTCACCCTCTGTTTCCCATCTCGTATTGGTTGCAGCTAATAAAACACAGGGCTGATACTTTTAGTGGAGATCCTGGGCAGCCACCACACCCTTCTTTTAAAGAGAGAAAAGAAGAAAAACCCCAGACCCCCCCCATCTCCAGCATCAGTTAAAGAAGAGCCCAGAAAGGAAGATGGGAGCTGTGAACACACTGGCTTATGAACACCTTTAATTCTGTGAACGTTTTCAGACTTCAGTAAGGACCTGAACCAGAAGAAGATTATTAGTGTGCCTTTCTGTTCCAGAATTAAACCTTAGATGTAATGCCAATTAAAAAACAGCAACAAAAGGAACAACTGTGGTAAGAGGCAGCAGCTGGGAAGCAGAACGTTTCCATCCTTACATGCTCTTTCTCAGTGCTTAAGGAGTGGTCTGAGTTCTAGCCCTCGTGAAGTGCTAAGGAGAGAAGTGGGCAAGTCCTTAGCCAGCCCTTCTGACAGCTGGTGCGTTTGTTCAGTGCTGAAAGCTGCTGTAGCACAGTTTCTCTCCACACACTGATACTACTACACAGCAAACCAGTCATCCTTTACTTCCCATTTATTTATAAAACCATAACCATTTCTTTCAATCTCTTACACTGTGAAGTGTTTCAACTAGAGGCTCATTTGTCAGGCTGCTGGCTAGTAAAGAGAAACAGCCTTCCCTTCTACTTTGTTTCTCACTGGGAGCCAGTTACTTTAAAATGCCTCATCCTGCACCTAAATGCCTTCACCCTTTTGACAAACTAGAGGAGCAGTAGCTTCTAACGATCTTCGTAAATGGGATTGAAGTTACAGTAAATAGCCTGCAATGTAATGGAAATCTCATGTAGATCCCCTGTGTAGGCACACTTGATCTCCAGCCAGTAGAAAGAGGGTTTTAATTCCATTTTTTGACCAAAACAAACTAAACTGAAAACCAAGTGCATGCAGGGGAATAGTTTAGAGTAACTGACATAGTAGGGAAGCAGATAGTTTTATTACATACAAAAATCACACACAAAGAACATTGCAATTAACTTTATTGAGCTGCAACGCAAAGATGTTCACAGTAGGTGGTTGCAGGAGTTGAACACAGGACTACAGAAATACCATCTGGGGCTTGCAAGAGTAAAATCTTACCAAGTTACAGCAGCAGGGACAATGTTTGGGAACAAGGCCTTGCTGACTGGAAAGGATTCATGGATCAGAGCTAACAAAGTGTGCAGCAAGAATCCTGCTCAGCCAGCATGTGATTTCAGACGAGTTATCCACAGCAGGAGTGGGATTTTCCACCTCTTATTCAAATATCACTGAGGGCTGAAGCTTAAAGTTAACCACGAAGGTCCTGCACCACCACCATCCCCTGCCCCAGTCCATCAGTGAAGACTATCTACTCAACCTTTTGTCAGATCTAACCAACACATGCCCATCTGGCTGCCAGCCAGGCTGAACCCTGAAGGACAAGCCATTAGCAGCAACAAAGAGCAGACAGTATTGGACCAGGCCTCTGGAGAACAAACACCAAAAAGCAACCACACTGCTTGGCATAGGCATACTTGCACCCTAGTCATGGCTATTTTCTTCATTTTCTTTCTTTCACTGCAACTATTTTGGCAAGGGAACTTTTAAACAAGTCTATATTTCCTGGAACACATCCTCAAAATAAATTTGAACTACAGAAAAGATTTAGAAAACCTTAAGCAAGGACCTAGAAAATGCAAGTCTGATATATGATTATTTGGAGTCACAAGCAGCTGAGGTTAAGACTGTAAACAAAAGGGCAGTAAACAGCTTCAGCTCCTTGTCACCCTGGCCACTACAGCAAGTGGAGCTTTCCTGGAATTTCACATCTAGCCTGTCTCTTTCAAGCTAAACAACAGGTGAACAAAAAACCAGGTAGTCCAAGACTTGTTTTCATTGTACTTCAAGTAGCACAGACCCACCAGGAGGAGCTGGAATCAAAGGGTAGATCTCAAAAACTGTCTTCCTGCCTGCTGCTCTCTCCACATTTTCTTCTTCAGGTAGGACATATGCGCCATTCACCAGAGGCAGGAAAAAAGCCTTTCAATTCATCACAAAACCTATCTTAGAAGACAAGGATGCCAGGGTCCAGCAGCAATTGTTCTTTGTGTTTCTGTTTACATGTGTTTTGCTTCTGCTTTATTTCACAGGTTCTTTTCTGCCAAGCTCATTTTTATGTTTTTTGTCTTGAAAAACTTTCTAGCAAAGTTGAGTTTGTATTAACTGTAGCCACCATCTAGAGAAACAGAAATTATCCTAAACCTGTAAATGTTTAACACAAATTGTGCCTGACCTGTGGAAAGAATACCCACAGCATAAATAGGGGTTACTTCCATGAGGCTTGCAATTTGCAACAGGACATCCACATCTGACATGTTAAAAACTGTATCTGCTAACATTTTAAACATAATTTATGTAAGCGAGGTTGCTTCTCTTATGTTTAGGGAAGAGAAGTTAGCTCCTCGACAATTCATTCAGAAAGAGCAGAATGACCCCATTGCACAGCTAAGTTGACTGTTCATCCACACAGGTTCTGGAGAAGAATATGAAGGGCAAGTGCTTCAGTCATGATGGCAACACAGCCATCCCATTGCCCCGAGGAGCGGATTAGAAGAGCAAAGACATGATCTGTAAAACCACCCTGCATCAGGCTGTGCACCTTACCAGGTTGTAAACTAGAAGTGGTCACTAGTGTAAAATTGAAATGCAGGCTTACATTAAAGGATGGACTCCGATTCAGGATAAGTACTATGATTAAAGCAGAAAAGAATAATTTTAACTAGATGAAAGCAGAGAAAAAGAAAAGCAATAGTCAGTCACATATTCTAGTAGGGATACCTACATTTTGGCACAACAATTGTTTAAAAGATACTAGAAAACCATAAGTTCTTGATATTTGAAGTCATTGGTTAATACCAAATTATTCCTCTGAAGACAATGCCCAATTGTTTTCCTCAGAAAGGCACATTCAGATTCAGTTATTAAACTATAAAATTGCAAAAGCAAAGCCTTCCGAGTACAGTTCACGAACACAGATTACAACCTCACATTTATACCATGTGGCTAAATCAAGTGTTAAAACATATAATCATGTAGGAGTTCTTGGTAGCTGTTACAAACATTGATATTCTGCACATAAAGCCCCAGAGCCATCATTCAGTTATAAATGTGGAAGAAGGGAGACATGCTTAGTTACATGCATGGGCTGGATGCAATACTTACTTGAAATTTAACAGGCAGAGAGGAAAGTAAACCTTTTCAGCACTAGTTAATAATGGCAGTATTTTAGTAGATCCGAAGTCAGGCAGCGTCAGAGGATATATGCTGAAAGCATACTTAAGCTAGCAACTGTGCTCCCTCAAAACAGCGAGTTACATACTCGCCTATTTCACTGGGCTCTACAGTGGCTGAAAGAGCACCAAGCATGTAAACAACTCAAAGCTTAAACTCTCTATGGAAGTTTCCTCCCTGCACCCAATTTTTGAACCCATCCCTTCCTCCTCCAAACACCCAGTAGAAACACACAGAAACTGGCACTGCCTCTGTCACAAGCTGACCCAGTCCAGGAGTTGTACTCGTTTGGTGCCGAGAGGAAGAGTTGAAATAGCAAGCATAGCACTGCAGTAGAAGGCTGGTGCAGCTCCAGGCCTTCAGCCAGCTTGACTCAGCCAGTAAGCACAGGCAGTAAGACTGAGTTAGCTTACACCTGTTCTGTTGGCATAGCTGTAGAACTCATGCTAGGCCTTCTGCTACAGAAGTGGCTGTACCTCCTGGGTTGGCCAACAAGTTTACAAGTTAGCTTAGCAAGTTGTTTCTACTATTGTCCTCATCCCATCATCTTGGCTTCTTCCCATGGCTCTCAGTGTCAGGAGAAAAGCTTAATTCTTCACATTAATGCCCACAACATTTAATCTCAGCCCAGCATAACTGTAGTTGCATTTGTTGTGTTGCTGTGTATCAGACAGTGTCATTCAGCACATTAAGGCATCTAGAACAGCTGAAGCACCCCCCCCCCCACCCCCGAGTCTTTGCTCCACTGAACTAAGTTAGCTTTTTCATGAGCACTCTTTCATCTTTTTCTCCTTATACTTAACTTGGAGTTTTCCAGTGCAGTGATTACCCTGCTCCTTTTGGCAAGTAGAACCTTAGAAACTGCCCCAAGCCTTTGCATCCAATTTTCTCTTTTTCCTGTGCAAGTTGGACAACTTCACTATCCTTTCAGAAAGAGCAATATATTAACTTGAGCACTATGACCTGTTGTGCGAGCTCAGCATACCATATAATGAAAAGAATTACCAAACTGTCTTTCTGAAGCCAGAACATCCCTGGCCTTGCTTTTCTGTTAAATATTGTTACCTATGCAACTAAGGCCTTTGCAGTGCTTTGCAAGTGTCTTCGAGGGCTGTCTGTGCAACGTGAAGCAGATTCCAAACCTGTCACTGTAAACTCTTTGCTTCTGAACACAGGTCAAACAGCATGAGACTCATTGCTCAAGATGTCGTCAAGCAGACCAGCAACATCACTTAAGCACAGCCATGGACAGCTCAGTTGAAGACTCTGCCTTGTGGAGGTTACAGAGCTGAGAAACCACATGTCACAGAAGACATTATAAACCCTGCATCCACCAGTGAGCTGTCATTGCAGAAAGAAATGCTAGTTTTAGGAACACCACAAGTCATATGTAAGGCATTGCTGGAATTCTATCTACAGTATAAGTTATGAGAAGCAGTTAACAAAACTGTGACCTTACAGGTAAATTAAGGGCACCTATTCATCCAACAGCAGCTCAAATCAGGGTACCAAGTAAACACATCACCAACATTACATTAAAAGAAAAGCTAACACATTTAGAAGCACTTTTTTTTTTTAAAGCAAAGCCAAAAAAAAAAAAAAAAAAGGCTTTTCAGATACATTGGAAACATTCATCCCATTTTATTTTAACAGAATTCTGGGGTTTGTTTCCAGCCTCCTGATGTTCATTTCTTTCTTCAATTTCCACATCGCTGCTAGCATTAGAGCTAATGCTGCAAAGAAGTAGGTTGTCTGCAACTTGTCATTTCATCAGTTCCTGTGAACGTTAATATAGCATACAACTCATCAATGTATGCATTTAAGTTAGTTACATGCCTGTAGATGAATAACTAGATATAGTCATATCAAAAGCTAAACTCCAAGAGGGGACCAGAGCCAATACACTGCTTGACACTATATGCCAAATATCTAATGGCTAAGGAACAAGTTCTTACGCTCACCCAACAGAAGATGAAATAATCCTATAAATACTAAGCCCCCCACAGTGTAAACATTAATCTTTGAGGGAGCAGCCTTGTACCAGCAACTGACACACCATGGCTGTGACTAGAAAGAAAGCACATAGCCAGTAGCTGCTTCTTTAGCAGCTGGGTAACATGCTGACTGGGCCTGATCCCCTGTTTGTCCTGGACTTGCCATGTGAGTGCTCTCAAAACAAATTGTTCCATAACCTTCCCTGGTACCAAGGTTAAGCTGACAGGCCTATAGTTCCCCAGATCATCCCTCTGACCCTTCTTGTAAATGGGCATCACATCGGCAAGCTTCCAGTCTTCTGGGACCTCCCCCGTGGACCAGGATTGCCAATAGGTCATCAAGAGTGGCTTGGTAAGCACCTCCACCAATTCCCCCAGTAATTCTTCTATTTGCAGTGCAAGAAACATTGAAGTGGGCACACTTTTCCACTAAAAGGAAACAAAGTGACAAAAAAAAAAGGTAGGAAGAAATGCCAGAAGTACAAAAGACTCTTGATCCTAGATAGTACTACTGCAGGACATGAAGTAGAAGAGAAGTTCCCAGTGATACATCCCTTTTCCCCACCAAGGTGTAGGCCACAAGGGAGCTGCAGACCTGATGCAACATCCCAGGACCTGGCTGCATTCTCTGAGCTGATCAGCAAGCTCCTAGATTAAGCACCACCTGCTCTGATGCCGTGGCCAGTGAACAAAGACCCAGAGATGGAAGCTAAGTCCCAAACTGAAACTAAGGGGCACAGCTCAAAGGTACCTGGGCCAGCTGCATGCACACTGGGACACCACAGCACCAAAACTTGCAGAGTCTCCAGCTGCTGCATGGATCTGTGGCCAGATAGCACCCAAATCTGCATGCATCACAGCGACCCTTTGTTTTGGTTCAACCACTCATTTCCAGTCATGACCAAACACCCAAATGTTTTTAACCCACTATTCCGCTCTGCCGTGAACCATTGTAAACTAGAGACATATTGCCACCTATGGATTACATATCCATAAACCCATAATGCCAATATTAAATTTGTCCGCCCACCAAGTCCTACACCAAGATAATCCCAAACAGAAGGAACCCATCCCAAACAGAAAGAACATTTTACCCACTTTCCAAACATCGAGACCTCCTCGCTTCAGCATCCAGTTCAGGTAACATGAACTTAGTCCTGGACCATGAAACAAGAGAACACCTAAAAATCATCCGTGCCTCAAAGGTGTCCAGGCCTGGGAGAAAGCCCTTCCCACCATGCTCTTCACACTACCCCTCCCTGCCACTTGTATCTGCTTCTGTTTTTGGAAGGGTTTATCTCAAACTGCATTTCATTTCTGTTCAGTGCAGACATCTGGTGGTCAAGCTGGTGATGGCAACTGAACTGTTGACAGTAGCACTGTCCTCACACAAGAAGTGTCCAGTAGACTTGCATTCACTACCCACTTGAGAAACAGCTAGTGCAGTTTATCAGCTCATCTCAGCAGCGATTCAAAGTCTCTTCCTCTTACAGTGGTAACTAGTGGTAGGAGAAAAAAAAAAGTGTAGGCAGTAATGATGTGTTGCCTAATCTTTCTCCCTCTACCTCCTTTCTTCTTCCCCAAGCTGGGTCTTCAGTAGAAAAAGTGTTGAGTGGGTGGTATACCCAGACTAAGTTACTCCTGTAAATGTATATCAAACCCAGGAGAACACAGGGTAGGATTTTATCTGCATACCAAAGAGTACATCCCCAAGCAACATTAGCTTCATAAATGCTCTGTATTGCAATTAACAGCCTCAGTCAATCCCACATACTAAAGCAAAGTGTTTTTTTCCTCCTCCCTCTAAGAAAAATGAGCTGACAGCAAGTACCTTTTCCAGCTGGCCTGGCCCTCATGGGCAGCTGCAGTCCCCGAAAAGAATAAAACATAACATCTTACTCTGTCACTGTAAGCTACTGTGAGCTCTGTGGTACTAGGATTTAAAGCCACATTTAGGTCAGCAGAAAGGTCTCTAGCTGGTACTATTAACCGAATTAACTGGTAGAGCCTGAAATACATTCCCAAGTGCATAAAAACCTAAAGGAAAAGGTGCTAAGCACACTGGACTTCAAGGTACTTCAAGCATCGGTTGAACTACTGGGAAATGGGCTTTGGTCTGTCTTGTCACTACTGCCTGTCCCCAACACTCGGTGCTCTGTAGCACAGCAATAATTTCTGGCTAGGTCAGGAATAAGTGAAGTGGTATTAGACCCCATCTGGGAACCCCTCGTCCCCCATTCAGTCAGATCAATGACACATTTTAGTGCCTGCAGCATTCACCTGAATTCATGTCACTCAGTACATTCTCACAAGACATCTAGTTAATGACTAGCTGCATACAGGAAAGCACAGAAAGCTCCAATACACAGACATTATATTGGCATTAGCCTTAGTACTTAAGGACTTGAGAGAATGCAGATAGCAGGAAAATATACAAGATTACACCATTTATCTTACTAAGTGATTTTCAAGTGGTACATTAACACTATTTCTTTGTAATCTTGAGAGCCTCAATGAAAAAAAAAAAAAACTACTAAGCTACCAAGATGTCAATTTTATTACACTCCTGTCACAGAACTACTCCCAAGCAGGCTTTCTCTGGTAAGCTTAAATATTTGTATATTTCAGACACTACACATTGCTAAAGCAGTCACTTAGGAAGATGACACTTAGCACATATGATGGTCTGCTAGTCTCCGTTTTGTACTTTCAAACACCTTCAAAATCATTTTAAATCAGAATGAGTTTACTCAATGACAGAACAGCATTAGATCAGGAACACAGAGACTCCAGAAAATACTCACAATGGCCTATCCATTCCCATCACTCTACCATCTTCAGCATCCTCTCGTTTTTCTTAAGCTACTGACTTCAGTATCAAGAATTTCCATTAGAAAAAAAGCTGTTCTTTTGACTTAGCAGCAAATCACCAAGTTTACTCTTACAACCTGCAAACAGGCAAGACTTAAGAGACTGCTGCTTTAACAGAAAAAAACCCAAAACATTATGATGATCAGACATCGTTATCTGCGGGTGTTTCATTTAATTTCCATCCTTAAAAAGGAGTCTAAAATCTCAAATACAGATCCTCCATAAACATATGCAAGACCCATGATAGCTCCTTTAAAGGGAGCAGATCTTAACTCCTGTTCCAAAGTCAACGAAGACACACATTCCTAATTTAAGATATATTTGAGTGCATTTCACATGAGAAGCTATCAATTTGTTTTAGATTATTTTGTGATAAACTGAAGGTGTTCCATGGACAGGCCTAGGAAGCTAACCTCTCTCCTTACCCTTGGAAGCATAACACCATGTACCTCACAATTCTACCTGCACTGAGTCATGATTCTCTCCACACCACAGGGATCATCAGCTTTCCTGAAAATCTGGTTCCCCATACTGCACAGCACTCATAGCCCAGCTACACAGTGAAATAAAGAGAAAATTCATACAGATGGCTTAGATCCAAAGGCCAAATATACCACTGATACCTATGCACAAAACAAGTCTTACCTGGTAAAAAAAAGAGATGTAGCTCTCAGCCTTTTTGGTTTATTTTTCAGTTACACTGCTTAGCAAGTGGATGATGTACTCACACTCTCAGCCGCAACAGTTTAGAAAGCGCCACACAAGACATATCCTACAGACCAATTGTTCAAGTGTTTAAGTAGTCCACTGGGAGACACACAGGAAGCTCTCCCTCAGTAGTGCACAGCTGTTCTCAAATGCCTCCAAGTGGTTTGGCAACAGCTTTTTCAATCTGCACATCTCCACTTCCCCAAGAGGCAGCACTAATAACACATCAGCTGAACACCCTGAATACTTAGGGTCAGACCAAGACCTACCTTTTTTTGCAGCATAGATTATTACATTTCAGGACTTCACTTGCCACTTTTTTTAGTTATAACATTGCTTAAGTTTAACCTAATAGGAATCATCTGACAAAACTTAATACTGACCCAAAAGTTACAGGGCACTATCTCTGTGTATTGCCTCAGTCAGTTCAGCTAGTCTTTGTGCAAGAAAAAACACATTGTGCCCAAGAACTAACTCTTAATTAGTGTTACCTGAATTATCCAGGTGTTAAATAAACATTCAAAACACAACTTGCAATCTTAAGCAAGTCATCCGAGGCAGATCTAGTCAAGGATAAGAAGATCTGATTATGAGCTTTGTACCACACATAGATGAAACCAGTAATAATAACCCAACACTCTTCTGCATCAGCATCTGGTCCTACACTATTGAAGTCAAATAGTGAGTTCAGTCATCAACCTCAGAAAGCAAGGAACAACCTCTGCATAGCATGTGATAGATAGAGACTTTAATGTAGCTCAAGTGAGAGAAAACCAGCTGAAAATGTTGCACCCGATACCTTTGTATTACTGCATGTCATTGTGAACCTGTGTTTACATGTACCTATTGAAGAGATGTCCAGCTTAGAGGACTTGAGAAGCATAACTGCATCTTACCCTCATTCACAACCAGCTAACACAAACAAGGTTTGGGCAGCCATTTAAGACAAACATTAATTGGAACTCCTGGGTCAACATGCAGGACAAGTGGATAAAGGTACCAGGTGAGACTGGCCAAGGCATCTCTTAGTGCTCTCGGCTCTCTGGCACACTCCCAAGCTTTTCTGCCTCCTGTGAGGATATCCAGTGCATGAACCAGCAGCAGGACAAAGCCCACTACACCAAGTCACTCAACAAAAGGCTATCAAGTACCTTCTTCAAGGACTCCTTTAAGAGTGTTTCACTATTTTGAGAGAAAGGGGAGAAGAATCCTCAAAACACAGTTCTTCATGCCTTACAGCACCTGCTGCTAACAACATTTCACAGAAGTCAATGATGAAGCTGAGAAGGTACTTGAACTTGGTGTCAAAGGCTGCTCCTACACAAACACATGATAGCAAAAGCTGAACAAGAGAGCCACAACTCAGTCCTACCTTGACACAGCCAACCCGCTTCCACCAGAAAAGTAAAACTCACATTCCGTCAACTAACCTCAATAATAAAAACCAATAACTAAATGTGCAAACCAGTATAGAAAGGTACCTACTCCAAGTATGCTCCTTCCAAGCATCATAGCATTTTTACATGCTAAGCATGTTTTCTCCTCTGAAATTAAATCCAGGATTTCATCTACAGGCCTTAAACACTCTGTCTCTGCTTAGGAAAACATTCCCTTGGCCAGGTACAACAGAAGAGAAGATCTTTCAGGATCTGAAAGTAGGACTAACAAGCATTATTAGTCTCATAACCGAGCACAACAGAGCAGCAATGCCAAAGACATAGGGCAGAAAAAACACTTCACTGCAGCTTGTGAAGGCCACTACCACCTGTAAAGGATATGGAGCTCACAGACTGCACTGCACATCTCACCGTGCTTCTGGAAAACACAGCGCTTGCCAGCTAAGCCCTGTCAGCACTGAGCAAACTAACCTGGTCATACAGGCAATACTAAAAAGCTAGGAGTATCCTACTAACATAAGGACTTATGCCCTAAAAGGCACCCCACCTCATTTAAGCTCAGCATTACACCTCAGATGTAACACACAAGCTGCACTAGACAATTAAACAGGCTCTATCCAATTCACAGAAGATCATGGTTTAGCAAATAGGTTTTGGAAACACTCTGCCATCAGAGTGGTTCCAAATAATGTTTGTCAACACAGTGATAGGTGCTTTATTTAAATAGAAACACATTTATATACATGCTTATAATACCTTTTTAGATAACATATTTTCAAACACCTAAATTCTTATAACAGTGTTTAAACCAGTTTTATCACGACAAACAAGTTCTGTTACCTGTTGTGCTAGCAAACCTGAAGAATAGCTTGGATATTATCATCCTCAATACTGGTAAGATGGTTCTAATTTAGGAAGCTCTTACTACGGGCAAACAAAAATAAATAGTTATTGGAATTAAAGCAAGATAACCTCTCTGCCTCTCACCACCCACCAGACAAATAACAATTCCTCATGGTGACTAGGAGTCCTGCTCTTCACAATGAAAACTTGAGAACTTTGCATGGCCATAGTTTACAGAAAAGCTTACCAAGGAAATAATTCCCCCCCCAAAAGAACCATGCTTAGCACACAGCCCTCCTGAAAAAAAGGCTATAAGTGCATACAACCCCACAAAATAACTTCCATACCCAATTAAGATTAGAAGTTAAACCATAACAAGGGAAAAGACTTCATTAAGGCCTAAAACCCTAGAATAAGAAAAAATTAAAAGAGTATTTACTTCATAATACTACACATCAATAACCTTGAGAATGAAAACGTAAATTCTTCCCCCTAAAAGAACACAAAAAGAAAACACCCCCTTAACCCAGTCACAGCTTTGCCTGGCATTAGTAGGTACCTGTTCATCAGCACGAAACTCACCTCAACAGAACTCCAAACATAAAATTTAAAAAATAAACCACAAACCCCCAGAAAACTAGAACCTAAAACCACCGCATTAAAAGAAGAAAAAGCGGTTACACAGCTGACAGAAACCGCCGCGCGACAACGACCGTTAGGCACTCCCGCCCTGGCTCACGATTGGCGGTTCCCGAGTGACGCTTTCAGTGCTGACTGGACAGCGAGCGTCAGGCCCCGCCCCCTGCCCCGCCCCGGCAGCAGGTGCGCAGCTGCCCCCGTGAGACTTTAAGTAGCCCCGGGCGGGCGCCGCTACAGTGCCTGGCGCCGCCGACAGGGGGCGCTCTCGTGAGGGGACCCGCCGCGCCCAGCGGAGCGGGAGGACGCGGC
>JANZLQ010000007.1:7338473-7377551 GCA_026212715.1 Elanus axillaris
CCCAGACGTGGGACGTGCCCTCAAAGCGCGGTAGCTCGTGGCCGTGATGCGGAACCCGGGATCGGACCCTGTGGCACCGCAGCAGCAAAATCACAGACACCGAGATACCAGTTCCACCCACCGCCGCGTTACATCGTGGGTTTGGCATTTATTTCCCAAAATAATTAACGGTTGCTGAGCTCAGCTGCCCTGGTACGTCGATACGCATGTAGATGTGTTTTCAGTCCAGCTTCTCGCTCGGGGTGGTACCCACGGCAGCAGCTCCGGGCACCCACCGTGGTCACCGCCGGCTGGAGGGCTCTATCCCACCGCTCCCCAAAAAGCAGTTTAGTCTCTGCCAGGCACAAGGTGGTAGTGACCGGCCTGAGCTTTCGCTCCCTTCCAATGTCACCTTTGCCTCTGTCAAATTCAGGATGCACACGCTAAGGGCTGACGGTCCCAGCGACCTCCTGGGCTTCCAAGAACAAACTGGAGAAATACAATTCAGTAAGCCAAGAACATCTCAGCTGCTGTGTGCCTGTTTCTAGGAAATGGGCTGATGGATATAAAAAAAAAAAAAGGGGGGGGGGAATAAAAGAACAGGGGTTATTATCATTGCAGCTTTCCGGGTGAGAAGTGCACACTGCCATACCCCAAGGGTGTTTCCCAACGCCGAAAGCCGGGCACGCTGGAGGGAGCAGAAGGCCAAGCTCAGGCTCTCTCCGGAGCCGCCCGCATCGCTCGCCCCTTCACACCCGGAGCACCCAACTCCTGGCAAGGGGCTTGCTCCGCACATTTTCGGGAGCAGGCATGGCTCGCTGCTGGGACGGATCAGGGGTTTAACGAGCCCGAAGCCCTGCCAGCAGTCAGCCCGCGAAGCCGAAGGGCATGAGGATGTTTTGCTGTTCGCTATTCCCTCGCCGGGCAGCGGGTACGGGGCTGCTGCCCCCGTGCCAGTGGGGATGCCGGTGGGGATGCCGGTGGGCTCCCACGCTCGATGCATTTCTTTGGCTCTTAAAGCGCCTGGGAAAACGCTGCCTGCTTGGCAGGAATCTTCAGGCAGCGACGCGCGTGCTCTGCCTGCCGGATTTATTTACCGAGCGTGTTTATTAGCATCGGTGTTCAGGCTCCCGCGAGTTTTAATTATCTATGGGAAAGCCTAATTCTGCCCCATCTTCCTCCCGGCTGACTAATCAGGCAAGCGATCGCACTGCGCCGTTGAAGAGGTTATCCTTAATCCATTATTAAGGATTTCGTTTTAGCGATGGGCTGCTGCTCTGAAACAGCTCTCGGGACATTCCACGTGGATCCGTCCCCAAGCCGACGGCCCTCTCCATCCCAGCCTGGCATGACGGACACGTCCCATTCGCTCTGCACCAGAAGGTGCCCGCGGTCACCTGGGGAGATTCCACCTTTTTGGGTGGAGGAGCTACATGTTACACCACACCAGCAGAGAAAAAAAATAAAATCAGACCCCCCAGCTCCTTCGCTGCCTGGGGAAAACAAAACCTTTGACCACAGCAGCCTGCACAGCACCTGGCAAGGGCTCCCGGGAAGCACCGGCATCGCACGAGGCAAACGCACCCCATGCCGGCAAAGCCTCCGCCGCTGTCACTGCTTACGTGGGCACCTCGTGGGGGGGAAAAAACCCAAGAAGACAGCCCAAAAAATAATCAATTACTGTTTTTAAAAAAAAGAACCCAACAACAAAATTACAACTTTATTTTTTTTTTTTTAATTAAAACCAGCTGACTTCCGAGAAAGCCCGGTACAGCAGCACGGCCGCTCTCAGCTGATGCCACCCGGGAGCACCGACTCGGGCAGCAACGGGGCCTGAGGGATTCCTCCAGCCCTCCGCCAACCCGGCAGAAAGCACTTTCCTTTTCTACTCTTCATCGCTGTGAGGTTGTTTTGTTTGGTTCTTCTTTTAATTTTGGTTACTGGGTCTTCTTTCTCCTGCTCCCAGCGCTCGCAACAGGCACGAGGCAGATTTGCCTCCTGCGTTGTTAATCTCAGCAGCTCTCTAACCCACTCCCAAAGATTCAGAAGAACTAGTAAAGTCTCTATTTTTTTTTTTTAATTTTTTTTTTTTTAAAACCCAAACCATCTTTGCTGCTCAGAGCGTCCCTTCCTGGCCGGTCTGTCTGCTTGTCACCCAAATATCGGGGTGCCCGGCAAACCTCAGGCCACCTCCAGCACCTTTCTGCCAAGCGGCTTGCAGAGCCCGAGGCAGAGCGTGCCGGGAGGTTGGAGCAGCCGATGCAAGAAGGACAGATTAAAAAAACCCCACCAAACCCAACCCAAATACCTCTGCCAGGCAGATACCATTCCCAACCACAGCTGTCTCAGGCTGTTAGTCACACTAATTGCACGGCTGGTACAGCAGTAATTAAGCAGCGATGCATGGCAGGCGCAGCAGCAGGGTGGGAGTAACATCACCGAAAGCTTCCAGCCAGGAAAAACGGGGGGAAAAGCGGGCTCTGAATTGCTCGAGGCACTAAAAACCAGTGGCGACGAATGAACCAGCTCCCGATATTTACCTTGCCGGTGCGCGCAACCCATCCAGCGATGCCCAGGCTCCTGCAGGGAGGAAAGCATGGAGGCGTTCATTAATTGACACGCAGCAGGGTGGGTTTTCCTAAAAATTGGTAAACCTCCCCTCTCCAATCTTGCCACAGCCAGCCCGTGGCATCACCCAGCCTTTCGGGGGAGCACAGGGGACACATGGGGAAGTGGTTTGCTCCTGAAGAGCAGGTTAACCCAATACAGAAGAAAATAAGCCGACCAACTTAAGTCCCTCTTTGTAAAAAATCAGTTACTAGATCAATAAAAGCATTTAAAAAAAAAAAAACACGTTAAAAGTATTAGTTTTATCTGCCTCTGACTCCTGTGGGGCTGTTTGCTTTCCCAGTGACTCCTCTCCCCAGGCATTCAGACCAGAGTTTCAAATTCAGCTACAGAGAAAACCAGCAAATAAAGAGGCTCATACCTCCTTTTAATTTTACTCTTCTCTTGTACTGCATACAGCACTTTCCTCAAAGAAGCAGCAAGTATTTTCCTCTTGGCTTAACACCCCGACAACCCCCCAGAAACACTCAGTAAAGGTTTCTGGCCAATTGGCAGGAGAAAATCCAGCAATTTATGAGGGAGGGGATCAGCTCGCAGGTGATGCTTGTGCCACCCAGGGCTTTCTGCTGCTGCACGGAGCAAGTCATTTATTTCCCCAGGGGACAATCGAGCAGAACCAGCTGCCCGAAACGTAGCAGAGTCCTAAAATGCCACAAAACGCTTCCCACGCTGACAAAATGGGAGAGACGCTGGACGATACGTGGCTTTTGGTGCCAGTTTAAGAGTGCAGGGCTCGGTGCTGCCTAAGCCAAGCCTGCCAGCTCCGGCACGGGAGAGCAGCGGCCAAGGGGAGAAGGTTTTGGGGACCTGCGGCTTGGTCCAGCACGGCCCCTCCGTCAACAAGACACGACCCCTACCCCTTACCAAAAAGTTGGATCAGAACAGCCGTGTGAGCGTTCTGATGTTGCCGTCTCCTCCTGTGGCAGGAAGGGACGGGGTTTCTGGAGGGGTTGGTTCCCCCATTACGTTTCTCCG
Organism: Elanus axillaris; assembly: GCA_026212715.1. Lineage (NCBI taxonomy): Eukaryota > Metazoa > Chordata > Aves > Accipitriformes > Accipitridae > Elanus > Elanus axillaris. The sequence goes on from JANZLQ010000007.1 coordinate 7,342,056, forward strand.
TCACGGGGGTGGCCGCGCGCGACGCTGGTGGAGCCAGAGAGGGGTTGAGTTGCTGTTCCCCAGCCCCGCGTCCCCACCGACGGTTATTCCTGGCCAAGGAACAACGAGTGCAAGGCAAAGTTTGGTGACGACAAGTTTCAGCCCAGAAAGCGGAGGTCTCTTGGAGAAGCCCAGGCCACGCTGGGCTCACCCTTCCCTGTCCACAGTTGGGCAGGGAGATGCTGCGCGGCTCCGGGACCTCCTGGCCACCCTCGGCATCCCGGGGCTTCCAACCTCCCCCGGCTTCTCCCTTGCCCTGGGCGGGGGGTCTCGTCCCACGGATGCGTCCCACGGATGCTGCAGCAACAAAGCAGCCCCGGGAGGTGGAAGGTGCTGCCCAAACCCGTCTCCCCAAGCCATCCGTGATGGCTCCAGTCACATTGTGTGAGCAATATCGACCGATTTCTGACCGTTTCTGATGCGAAAATGCAGAGGCTGGTGCCTATCGAAGGGGAGACCTGTGGGAAGACCACCCCAACGCCACAGGGACGTCGTAGGGCCGAGCCGCAACATCGCAGGGTCACGCAAGGGAATTGCCCGGCGGATAATGAGGAAAAACCCGCGTGAAAGGGCGAAGGGATCCAGACGGCCCTCGGGGCAGCCCTGCTCCTTGCACGGCCCCACCGCTCCGGGACCCCCAGCACAGCCCCCCGAACGTGGCAGCTCGTGGGGGGGCTCGCCCCTTCCCCACCACGTCCCACCGAAAAAAATCAACCGAGGGTTTTTCTAGTGGTTTTCATCGTTTTCCAACCCTGCTCTTTGTTCCGCTAGCGCTGGCCGTCTCAAGCCATCACCAGACGTTATCCTTGTACAGGTCCGGCAGCCGGCAAGCATCCCTCCCCGCTGCCGTGGGAGCACCCGGGTCCCGCAGGACCACGGTGGGCCGGACCCACGCCTGCGGTGGGGAAGATTGATCCCGCAGGATGGGCCGGGCGGGAGCGTGACCCCTGCCCACGCAGGACGGAGGGCAGCGAGACCGACCCCTCCGGAACCTCCTCCGCATCCCAAAACGATCTGCAGGGGGTCGGCGCGGGTGACCCCCGCTCCAGCGCCAGGCTCTCGGGGAGCCCCCAGCGACCTCCTGCTGATGCTCTGCTGCCCACCAAGGAACGGACTAAAAAAGGACCCACAAAAAAAAAAGCCACCGTGGGGCCGGGATTCCCACCCGGCTGCTGCCTTCCGCCACTGCCTCGCCTCCGTTGGCTGACGGAGGTGGGAGTCGGGTCTCTTCGCCTTTACTGGTGAACAAGTTGTATTTTGCTCCCCCAAAAGCTTCAACATACTACCTCAAGAGAGAGTATTTCTATCTTAAAACTCAGTTCTACGGCCACTCATCCTGAACTCCTCTGTGGTTTGTTAAGAGCCTTTCCCTGCATTTTTTTTACGTATATTTGTGGGACCTTTCCTGGGGCGCTTCCCCCTCCGGAGAGCCGCTGAGCGTCTTCCCTTGGAAATGGCCATTACAACAGCGATACAGGGATCTCCATTCAACCGAACCAGACTGCGCTTATAACGGGGAGAAACAAACACACAAACACTCCAATAAATGCATAAAGTTACTTTATTTTCAGTATACATTTAATTTTGAAAAATATAAATGCTAAAATATCTCATCATCTTCATCTTTTGATTCCATAAAAGTCACAATAGAAAGCTTCATAAAACTGTAAAATACTATAATGTTATAAGGAATTTTGTGGTTTATATTACTGGAAAAAAAATCATTTTAATATATTGAAATGTTTTCTGCTTTTTTTCCTTTTTGTTCCACCATCTTGATCCACTTCATTTTATACTAAGTTTTTATTCTTTCCCCCAGAGCAAATACAGACTTAAGAGAATTAAAAACAATAATAAAAGTATCTGAAAGTGCGTGTTGATTAAAAAAAAAATAAAATAAAAATACAAAGACATATCGGCCACGATGACAAGTAAGCGTGGGCTACAGAGGCAGACGGCCACCACGTTCCCGGGAATGGGAGGGCGCTGGCTGCAGCTGGGTGCCTGCCGTGAGGCAGGGATCTGGGAAGATCATTCCTTGACGGCCGCCTCGGATCGCAGAGAGCTTTGGGTCCGTCTCCACACCTACCCCCCCGCCCCCGGAGTGCTCACCCAGGCTTTTCCCACAAAATACCCAGTTGTGACTGAAAAGAAGGTTTAGTTCTTTTCGAAGGTCTGCGAAGTGCAGCGACACTTCCCTGGGATGCCCGCCGGCTCCTGGTGCCAGCAGAACTCTCGGTTGCTCTCTCCGCGTTGGGTTTTCTTTTGGTTTTATAAAGGAAAAACCAACAAAAGAGACACGACCACCCATGAAGTGCTAGTGCCAGGCACCAGGAAAGGGAACGCTTCCAGCTCCCGTCACCGGAGTGGTGTGTTTTTCAGGGAAAGCGACAGAACCCTTCGTCCTGTCCCTCCAGCAACGCCACCCTCTGTACAACAGCTCCCTCGGGTTAAAATAAGAACAGAAAAAGAAAAGAGCAAGACCTAGATCAGCAGTCAATACGTTTCAAGTACATTTACCGCCGTCCCGGAGTGGAAGACCTCATTTCCGCGGAGACGCGTCACCGGGTGCCAGCAGGTGGGAAGCTGCGTGTGCGTGCGCGGCACCCGGCCCGCCCAGCCGGAAAGCCGCTTCCAATTCATCTGGTTTGATCCTTCCTCCGTCCATTAATTGGGATTCCTGCAAGTCAAAGCTCTGGGCAAAACACAAGCAGCTCCCGCGTGCTCTGTAGGTGACGCTCGAGTCCGTTTGCCCTCCGGGAGCCAGGGACTTGTGTTCACCAAGGGATGGAAAACGTTGGCTGAAGCCGGCTTTGCGCTTTCCCAGGTTACCTGTCCTCCAGCTAGCGGGGCCCGGCAGCAGAAGGGATCACGGAACCACTCCCTTTCTGGCCGTTTCCGATGTCTCCCGAGGCTTTGGGAAGCGGGTTTGGGCTGGGTGCCGGGGATGCCCATCTGAGAGTCAACACCCACGTCGTGGAAGCCAAAAGCGAGACCCCTCGAGAAGGAGCGGGGGAACGTGGGGAGGTGTGTGCCGTGCCTCGGCAGCTCCATCGTCTTTCGGCAGCAACGACAGCTTGCAGCGGGTCGAGCTCGAACTAGCACGGTCCCTGTCAACGCATCCTTTAACCAAAGTGCTGTCGGGAAAGTAAGGTGGCCAGCTGCTTCTACAGCACAGCTGGGAAAGAAAAGAATAGCCCTGTTCTGCACCTCCCGTTGCCCATCTGGCTACTGCGAGTGAGTAGATGCTAAAATTTGGCATATAAGGTCTCAGCACCATCATGAAATTCTGTTTACTTAACCAACACGGACTTTGGTTTCGCAAGGACAAAAGCGGCAGCAACCTGCCCGTCCTCTGCAGTGGGATTTTTCTCCATTGGGGTATTGGCCCTTACAGCTGGGCTTTTTTTTATTTCTTTCTTTCCTTTTTTTTTTTTTTTATGAAGCTTTTAGTGTGTTACATGTAGTCCTCACGTGTCATCAAAGAAACGTCTCGGTGAAGCCCAACTTCCCAAATGCGCGTTTCCACGCACACACAAATGCACACGTGTGTACGCGCTACAGAGAGAAAATCGTCTCTCCCAAGGTGGTACTTGCTCGCTTGGTTCAAAACCAAAAGCACGGGCCTGCCCACGCCTGCCCTGCTTGGTACTGACGCATCACTGTGTACGGATGGACGGGCCTAGGACCGAGCAGTCACGATTTAGGGTAAATTCTGCAGATGATGGTAAACAGATGTGGGATGCCAGAGGATGCAGATGTTTGTGAGCCTGGCGAACAGGAGCGGCGGGATGAACGTCCCAGCAGGCCGTCCTCCGCCGTCCTCCTCCTCCATCGCGCCGTCATCGTGCCTCAAGTGCACCCGGGGTCTTCTCGTGTATACACACGCACACACGCGCACCCCCCGATGTTTCAAAAGAAGTAATTCGAACAATACCACGTAGGAAATCAACAACATGAATACAATCAGCATCTGTCCACTGATGTCGGTAGCTGGTCAGCATTTCGCTTACCAACGTTACATTTAAGACTCTTTCTAGATCATCACACGAGATTTAAGTTGCACCCCGTCTCCTTTACAGTGAAGTTAGATTACTTATTAAAAAAAAAAATTAAACAACATGACCCTAAGTAAAACAGGTGCTTCAGAGTAGAAGGTGTTAATCAAACTGATCCAGCCCTATGCCATGTCCTGGAGATTGTGGGGTGGTGTTGTGGTTTTGTGTTTTGTGGGTTTTTTTGTGTTTTTTTTTTTTTTTTTTGTAAAAATCACATTATATATGGTACAATACATTTTTTTACAGAAAGCCTGGCATCTAGAAATAAGAGGTAGAACTACTCATAACTATACGTTTCCTGCTGCAGGAAAAATTCATTTTTCTTTACAGTAATTAAAAAAAGGTTAAAAAAATTGACAAAAAAAAAAGTCATAGGTTAGGCCCCCATAATTTAAACAAAATAATCTAGGAAAATAACACTCTTCAATGTACCTGACGGATTAAGTCCATTAAAGTGTTTCTTTAAAAAAAAATTGCATAGGAAAGGGACATTTCAAAAGACATGCTACAGCGATGGCAATAGTGTGTGTCTGTGCTGGGAGTGAAGTACCTTTTCCTTTTCCTTCCTGTGTTAACTAGGAGTACAGGCTTTAAGAGCAAGTTAGTATTAGCAGCACTTTCCAGCATCTTCGAGCAGTGTAAGCAAGACATCGAATTAGCCCGGAGGTCAGTTTTGTTCCGCCAGACGGCAAACAGACAAACAAACACACACGGATATTCGCAACTAAAGTAATGCCGGTTCCCCTGACATCTCCCACAGGTAGGGTACGATATCCTTAATACTTCTGCCCTCTGCTTGCAAATGCGAGAGATGCGTGCACGACAAAGCGACAGAGAAGGCAAACCGAGTCTTGGTTGGCGTGGGAAAACAGGGTGAGGAGGGATCAGAGATCTGCGGGGGCAAAGGTGGAGGGGCAGCGCGGGACGTCTCATTTACCTATGCAGGTGGGGAGCAGAGAGCATTTTAATATTTGGCTAGTGACAAAATAAATTCCGTAAAAGATTTAACAGACAGACAAATTACAAAGTAGTTTCTGTTCCCTTGCTCCTCCAGAAATAAGCATTGTCTTCAGGCTCGAGTTCTATTCTAATTTGAGGCACAACTTTTACTGGAGTTCGTGGAGGGCTGCGGAGAAAGAGAAGGAGAAGGTAAGCGTGGGGACTCCCTCCAGGCCTCTCGGCCATCCTTCGCGCCGTCGGCCGTGCTCAGGACTTCTGCTAGCACAGCTTCCCACCGACCAAATCCCCCCCGCGAAGAACAATCTACAACTTGCAAGAGAAAACCAGCATTTTACAAACAAAACAGAGGGGCAACTGGCCTAAGCTGGGGAAAGTGCCGATCCTCGGAGCTGGCGGGACACCCAACAGACAGTGCCGCATCTAGAAATGGAGCAAACGCTCGACTCCCAGCATCGGTTCCCTTGCATTTGCTCACGCAATACCGCTTTCTGAAACTGGCAGCATATGGATCCCAAGTAAATATAACCTTGACAGGTGGTGGTAGCACACAGCTGGTCTTTAGACAAGGCCCACACATCACGTAAGATTATTTTAATGAGTTGGTCTAAACACCGCTCACGTCAGGAGGTAAACCCACCGATTTTGTTGACTGAGGAGCTCCAAAGCATCCAGCACCTGTGCTTCACATCAAGCTGTGGCAACCCTCATAAACTGCCTTTGAAATAATCTGCTTAGAGCCACTGAGATTAATTTCAGACACTCTCTAAGACCTGGAAGTGTAGATCCTTCTTTGACATTTCAGAGGACTACTGCTGCCTTGGTTGAGATCCGACTCCTGGCGCTGGGAGGTCTGAGGTGGCCCCAAGGGGCTGAGCTCCGACAAATTGCTGCTTAACTCTTCCTTGCAGCAATTTAAGGTTATTATTTACTTTATTTTCCACCACAAACATGGGAAAATGGATTACATCTTGTTTGCAACATGACTATTTTTTTTTTAAAGGCTAAACAACCCCAATTAATTTCATTTTTCTCCTGTAGATGTGTTTCCTAGACTCATCCCAGTTGCTCCATTCTTTTGGTTGAGACCCCAAACCAGCCGTCGGTGCTGCCGGCGGAGGCCTCGGGCTCCCCGTCCCACGCACCGTAAGGCCGTGTTGGTTATCAGCTTGGGATGCTGCAAGCCTACATCGGGAATACCGTCCAAGTGCTTTTTAAGAGCTTCCTATGGGGGGGCAGAAACTTTGCCTCACTGACTTTCGGCGTGCTGAGATGCTTTTGAGGAATCATTATCAAGTGCATTTTTTGGGTGCTTACCTTGGCATGGTGTGTGACTGAAGGAAAGGAATTGTATCAGCACGACGTATGGCGTTCAAGGAATGTTGGTGATTTTTCTCCTGTCAGGGAGGGAAGAAAGTCTTGTTTGTCACTGCCTGCGGCACGGACGGCTCCTCAAGCCCAGCCTCAGTTTCTCAGATACGCTCTCATCGATTTGGCAATGCTTTTTTACTGCTGCCTGCCTGCCAGGTGGATTTCACAGCTTGTAAATAAAAATATTCAATTTCTCTCTCCCTCTCTCTCTCTCTCTTCTGAGATAAAAACCCCTGGAACTGCCAACACGACCAAAAGACTCGTTTCCCAAGACTTTCACCACCTGGAGGTCTCAACACTTACCTTTTATCTACACCTCTTTAGTTACCCTGCGCTCCTCATCATAATAAACCTATTCTTGCTGTTGTTGAAGGAAAGCTGATGTTAGTAGCATTGTTAGTAATATACTTTGAATCGCAGAGCACTGTTAATATTTAAGGACAACACCACAGCGTTGCTGGATTCCAGCTACTTTTTCTAATCCAAGGGCCTGATTTTTTTTTTTTTTGGTGTTGTTTCTGATTAAAAACTAACAAATCGATTACTGGAATATAAAAATGTACAAATACACAAACCAGCTACTCCCTGGCTCATGGGTGATTTAGCCCGTGTCGTCTCCAAGGGCATTCCAACAAACGGGTTTGCGGCAGAATTAACTTTTCCATAACTATTTCGCCTTAAAGATGTTGAACGCAGCGCACCTGATCATAAAATCCTGTGTAACAACATTTGGGATGCAATTTGTTTTTAGCACGTCAGGGCATTGTCACAGAAAAACGAGGAGGATCCGTTCAGTTGTCTAAGCCTGATTTCGCTCCTTTTCTTTTCCGTATCAGCAAAACACTTAAGAATATCTAAATAGTCAGGGAAACATCTCTTTCTACTTGGCTTTGTTTTATAATGCCAATCTCTAAGTGTTCCTGTACCGAAAACCCACGGAGCAACGCTCAGGATCGCCTAAGGTATCTAAACACCACCGAAAGGCGAAGAACTTGGGTACCAGCTCTTAAATGCAAAGGAGAGTTTAAGGATCTCAAAATCTGTGCGTTCAGGTCCTGCTCCTAGAAATCACCAGCCTTGCAGCAGTACTCGTTTATTACTACAGTGCGTGTTTCTCCCCTCCCGTCTCACGACAAAACAGCATATTTATCTCCAGGTAGCACCCACTGCTCGTAGTATTTTAAAAAGCCAGCGCAAAGGCAGAAAAGCTAAGGTCAGTGGTTATTCTCGATTCCTCACTTAAAAGACTACAATATGAAAAGTGAAAACGACTGAAAATGAAGATCATCATAATCAATTACAGATACTAATGTAAGAAATTAAAAAGAAACAGAATAGCACAAAAGCAAATCACCTAAGAAGGGAAATACGTTAATGGTCAACTGATCACTGCCTTGTCAGTTAAATGCGCAATGCGGATCAATGACACGCTTAATTACTCTTTTAAGCGCTGATTTTTGCAACTGCTTGGCACCTAAGGAAACAAACAGTAACAGGACAGCGATGCAGTTTAGACATGCTGCAAATCCAGAACACTAGGCTCAGAGGAAAAAAAAATAAAAATCAAACCATCAGCAGAGTTAACGCAAAATGGGAAAGGTCAGAAAAAGAGAGGAGAGAGTGACTGGCCAAGAGACCGGTTAGTAGCTGGATAAAAGCGCTTAAGCTGGAGGCACCAGAAAGAACAACATCAATTTTGTAACAAGCAAAGAAAAAACCTCACAAAACCAAAATCTGTCATAAATCAGAGGCCTGGAAATTAAAAAAGAGAAAAAAAAGAACAAGAAAAGCACTTCTCAAGTAACAGGAAAGGTGTTTTTTTAATTTTAAAAAAATCACTCTAAATATATATATATATATTTTTTTGTACTGCAAGTCAGGCATGCAAGAGGTTAGTTCTACTCACTGTCGGCAGGTTTGCTATCACTTAGGAAAGGTTCCTGCTCCATGATGTCCATTGGTATTTTAATACTTGGGACTTTTTCTGAGTAGGGGCAGTCAGACTGTGAAAGAAACGTGTAAAAGGTCTTAGAATATTTTCACCGCTCGCTCTCTTACTGTCTCCCACAAATTAAAATCATGCTCCATATAGTTTCTCTAGGAATGAGGAAAGGAAAAGAAGCAAAAATAAAAAAAGCACCCTCCGGCTTCGTTGCCCACTGCTTTCCACTGGTTCCCCACTGCACCCCACCCTTCCTTCACGCTGCGAGAGTAAAACAGATTTAAAGAATAATCTTGTGTAATCGTTATCTTCCCCTTTCCCCACCTCACCAGCTCCTTTGCCACCAGCTTATAAGACACCATCCAACTGAGCTTGGCGTCGGCTGCAGGAAACGCAGCTGAAAAACGCATTCGTAGGCAGAAATAGCAGGGCACTGGCTTCTGTGAAAGCGTAGCAGAATATTTTATCCTGCTGTGATTTCTGTCAACCCCCTTTTTTCTACCCAATTGCTCCACAAGGATGAGGGCCGGACACGATATGGCAGAGGTTCCTTAAGCTGGACTGTCTCAGCTCCCCCGTTTATTTGAGTCGAGTCAAACCCAGTCTCAGTTTCACCTCTACTGGCCGTAAAATAGTTCATCGAAGCCAGGGCCCTCATCAGAATTCAGTTCTCCCAGCCAGCCAGGAGAAAAGAGCAAACCGGTCCGGAAGAGGCACAAGTGCAGAGAAAAGCCGCACGTGGGGTCCCAGGCGTTTGGGTACCAGCACGATTTACACCCCGCTGGTTCCAATAATCCACCTGCTTATGCTCACTACGAGGTACTTGCAATTATTTTGCTTTGGAAAAAATAAAAGTAACTTCTCAGAACCAAGGAAAGGCCGGTATTGCGTAACTCGGCCAAGGAAGTAAGGTGATACTTGCCAGAAACGTTAACACATCTTTGTTCCTGGAGACAACCAGACTTAGCGCGAGCGTAGCGCTGGGGTGGAGGGAGCGAGACCTTCAAGTCGGGACAGGAAAACATTACAGAGGCCAGAGAACCGCTCTCCGTGGATTTATTATTATTTTTTTTAAATTATTTTTAAACATGACTGACACCCAGCACGGTATTTCATACTCCGATAGCAAAAGGCTTCCTCAGTATTATTGCTATGAGGCTGAGGGCTAAGCGCAGCTCAAATAAAGATGATTCCGCAGAAAAGCACTGAGACAATAAAGCCATCTCAAGGTCTCCCCATCCGTTCGGGGCCATGCTGTAAGCAGAGCTTAAGAGCTGGGTAACCCCTTCGATATCTTCGAAACGACAGCGTTTCAGTGCTAATAAATACTTGTAAGGGGTCTGTGGAATGGCAATGCTGATGCTCAGGGTCTGCTTTAAACTTCACCATCTAAACTGAACAGAGAGATGGAAAGAGCATCTGCAGTCAGCAAAAATGCCCCACAGGGGAGCAGAGACCACTACAGAGCACTTCTGACTCTGAAACTAAATATTCTAGCCCGAGATTTTTTTGAAAAAACTGTCTGGCCTTTCTTGGACAGTGTATTTTTTGACATAAAATTGGAGAGAAAATCAAGGCGCTTGACTTCTCATTAGGCAAATGCAGCCATTACTTGCACTAATTCACACTTTTGTAAAGACAAGCTGGAGGGAAGAATGGCGAGGTTACTGAAAAATCTTTCTTTGCAGCTGCTTTTTCGCTGCGCCCCAATTGCTAGCAAAGCCCCAGTGAGAATTTCAGGCGGGTCCTAACTAGTGCCGAGAGCCGTCTCCACTAACGCCAGGTTTTGCCGCTCTCATTCATCTAACACCACTTGCATTGGCAGCACCCAGCAATTCTCTTTGCTGAACTCGCTTCGGTGTATTGCCCACCAAATCCCACTGGACTAACTTTGTGGGGGCATATTTCTGGAAGGGAAAGGGTGAAAATAAGCAAACCCGTAATGCCAAGTGCTTTACGTTCAGGAAGCTGGTAAAAGCAAGTGCTGAAAAAAAAGACCCAGAAGAGTTAAGAACCAGCATTTTGCATAAATCCTCTTACCCATTAGATCAATTACTGTACCCGGAATTCATGAAAAGCCTGAGAAGAGAGGAGATAGCTTAAAACGCACCAGCGATACGGCAGCCACGGCTCGGGATACGATGCTGCTGGATTCAAATCAGTCAAGAGGAGGGGATGGAGTCAAACCTTTGCTGACTATTTGCTATGTACAGTAGGGCGTTTTCTCTCATTGCAGTTTGCACAAAGTTATCTGCTGCAGGAAACCCTTGCCCTCGGCCTCCCAGGAACTGGAGGAATGACTGGAAAGGGGAGTTTGCTGTCTGAAATAGGAGCTAACCTTCCCAGCTGGGATTCAGCTTCATTTAACGAGGCATGGATCCAAGCTACCTCCTGCAACGCTGCACCCTCACCGAAGAAATTCCTAGTTTTGTCTCTTGCCGTGGACACGCTCTACTTTAGACAGCATACATTCCTCATAGAAAGGCCTTTGCCTGTGTTCTCGTTGGAATCGCCTGACTTTGCTGCCTCTAACACAGATCTGCAGAGGTGTTATACAGCTCTCACACGGAGGACTCGGCTTCTAGCTTGTCCTCCGCCAGGACTGAGGTTGCCTTTTCTGTCCTCCCAGCCTTGAGCAAGATCAGGCATCGGGACGGTCTGGGGCAACTCCTGGAGCTGCCGTTTTCCTCCTGAAGACGCCAGATGTGTTAGCTAACCCACACGGAGGGCTCATTTGGTACCTCTGCTCAGCGCAGAAAGGATGCAGCCGCATCACCGCAAGGCGACACCTTCACGCTTTGCGGCAAGAAGCTCTCCGACCCAGCAGCCGCCTCCTGGGGAGGTCACGGTTACCCGCTTCACGTCAACCAAGGAGGCGAGGGAGCAAGCTGACCAACGAGTGGTGACGCTGCTGCCGCTCTCCGTGCCGCTCCAGGCTGCGGTTCGGAACCTGGGGGCTGCAGGTCACTGACCCGAGCAGGAGTGCTCGAGACCGGGCCACTTGACTTTTCCTGCCACCTGCCTCCTCCCAGAGTGCGATCCCTTCTCATCTGTTTCTCCTGCTGCGTTAAAATGGGATTTTTTTTTTTCCAGCTTTGGGTGATCTTACCTCTGCCTACATCATAGGAAAAGCCCTTCTTCATGAACCCTGGAGAGTTACGCGAGCAGAACAAGAGACACTGTGCTTGGTACTCTCCGTGTAGCCTAAATTTATTAAAGCCTAGCTCCCTTTTCACATTGCAAAAGGTAATGCTGACCGAGGCAGCCAGCTCTCAAAGGCAGTTCACACTTGCTATACAAAGTGCTATATAACCAGTATGTTTAGCACTTTGACGTAAATTTATAGGATTTGAGTTCCTGCTAGACCTGGGTAGGAGAATGTTTAAAGGCACGAGGACTACGTTTCTTCTTCTTACATATACCGTGAACAACAGAGCACTCTAAGGCACATGGGTCTGGTCTAGTCAGGTCACCGCGCTCAGTAACAACAGCTACGTTTCACTATTTTAGGGCATGCTGCAACCTGAGGTAGGACCAGAGTATACTGCAGGAGGGCATGTATGCTTTGAAAATATTTAGGTTGCGAGTATTATCAACAGAAAGCAGTCTTTCCTGCAATATGACAAGTCACGCCTTTTCGTGCTTTTAAAAAGAGTAATTAAAAGAATATCAGGAAAGAAAACCAGAGTATGTTCAGAAATAACAGAGCTGCTGGCGAAACCCATCCTCCTCCTAAAACGTAAAAGACAATGATGGGGGAGAAAGGCGGAGGAGGGAAAGATGAACAAGCCAGGGTGATGAAAGGCATTCTAGCGAAGGGCATGACATCTCAGCAGGTATCTAGGGCTCTTGTGGAAAGTGTGATTTCATTCTTGGCAACGCAAGTACCACCTACCACAGGCTGGTGACGTCTGGAAAAGGGAAGGCAGTCTAGAAAAGAAGTTTGGTTTGGGGCCGACTTGCTGCAGCAGCAAAAGACTGAGCTGGTCGGCTTCAAAAGAGGCTGGGAGATGCCCAGCCCCAGAGCTGGGGAGGGGCATAGACCGTTCCCCCGCATTAGCTAGCTAGTAATGAGTAATTTGAGAAGAGCAGAAAGCTCCTTACATCATCATTGTCACTGTCCATACTGCCCTTCTTCTTTTTCTTCTTCTTCTCATCCTCTTTCTTTTTCTTGTCCTTTTCTGGAATGACGTCGTCAAGGAAGCTTAAGTCATGCTGGGAGAAGAGGTAGTCCATGGCTTTTCTGACCGCTACAAGTGCCAGGATCTGAAAAGGCAGAGAGGGACTTCTCAGTCACATTTTACCTTCAACTGGGAACACTCTGTGCATTCCTCTTGATGTTACTTCTTCATCCCCCAAGTTTTAATTCTGGTTGTAAATGAACATAAAGAGAACAAGGTGAACACCTGGGATCTCTCTATCAACTGGAAAGTCTGAACTGTGAGTGCTTCACGGCACAATAAACACGAGCGACGGACAGAAGGAAGTATGTAATCACTTAATACTCCTGTAGAGACAAAGGTCATCTTTTAACATCCAACTGACAGGCATCAGGCAAAACAATAAAGAGAGAGAAAAAAAAAAAAGACTATTTTAATTTATTTTTGGATTCAGCCTACATATGCGAGTTCACAGGGGCAGCCTGAGTAATTGTCTTTACTTTTTCCTCACCACTTCCCCAGATGTAAGAACTCTTCAGAATTTAGACGAGGGCCAAACCGTGTCCTCAAACTTTGCAGAATAAAGTTTACTAGGACTGTGGCTGCACAAAACTGGAGGAAAAGCTTTTTCTGTGCACGACTGCCATCAAAGGCACTGGGAAAAAAAGAAAAAAAAGAAGGGACATGTCTGAAATAGGTGTTACGTCGATGCTGGCTTGAACACCACCACCAGATGCCTACCAAGATCACATGTGTGTTTTACCAAAGGCTACACCGACAGACTGAAAGCTCAACTTGGCTACTAAAAGATGTAACCCATTCCTGACAACTGAAGACTGCCTTTAAGGTGAAGAGCTTGTTCCGAGCGATGATGATCAATGGCACAAACAATTCCCCGGAAAGGATCTCTCAAGCTTTGACTGGCGTAACTTAAGATGTGATTACAAAAGTGAGAAATTAATCAGGGGGTGGAAAGATGCCATGCGCACGCCCATGATTATCTCGTTATGAATTACATCTGTATTAAAAGTGCTTTTCCTTCAAATAAACAGAGGTTTGGCTATTGGCTGGATCTTCACAAATTGGAAGTTTATAGTCTTCTTGTTCACGAGTGCAAGTAATTTAGGTTTCGTCATCATACCCAGCTACATCTAAGCTGTGACGGTACCTACACTGAGTTTGTACCACCGTAACAAACTTCAGCAGACTTAGGGCTCACTCACATTCTCTCTATCATGGGAAAAGAGAAAGAGTGTCCAGATCTTAGATTCAGCTTTCAACAGCGGTACAACGCAGCCATGAAAATGCAATGGAACGGCCTGTCAGTGGGAACTGCTGATTTTTAATGCCTTTATATATGAGCATGTGTCCCAGCAAGAACATTTGGAGGATTTTTTCACTTACATCATCTCTTCTCTCCTCATTTCACCAGCATCAGAGAACAAATGCTTGTCCTCGTTCTGTTTTCTGCCTCCCCTCCTTCTCTCCCTTAAATAAGCACTGCAGTTCATAAGTGCACCCACAACTGAAATTTTACTTGTCCGTAAACCAGAAACTAGGTGACATTAGGCCCAGATTTCTTAAAGGAGTTTCATGAAGTTTTGACTTTGCAGCAGTCGGACCCATCTCCAAGCCAGAGACCAGACTCGGCAGAACCTCTGTGCGTGCAGCTATCGTCCCACTGGATCCACGCTCGATCCGTTTGGCCCCACGGCCACCTTCCTCCCAACTGTTCCAGCTGAGCTACGGGTCAGGTGCAGAGGTGGAGAAGGATCTACTCCGTGCTCCCTCATTTAGGACCCACGGTCACAGGTTTTGAAGCCTGAGGCAAAGTGTATATATTAACTCCCCTTAACACCTGTTTGGTTTTTATTTGGTAAAAGTGTCCAATTGTGTCTGTAGCTCTAGTAATAATCTAAATGCACGGAAAGCTGCTTCACTCTTCCCTTTCCTTGATGTAGAAATACTGTATCAGGCTGACCGCACAGTGTACATTTAAGAAACGGTTCTTCTGTGTGATGAACATCTTATCTCTCAACATCCAAAAGAAGTTTTCAGGTGACTCTGAGATGCATTATTAGAAAGAGAACATGCATCCTATAAACTTACATATCATCCTCCAGTGTGAAACACGTGAATCAACATTATTATTTTTTTACTCAAGTTCAAGGAAAAAGACGTTCCTTTTTTTGGTTCTCGATTTAGCTAATCCTTTCCCTCCATTTGGCACACCTCTTAGCAGCGAGCCTCATTTTTGGTTTTGTCAATTTGTGCTACCTAAAAGCAAGGGAGGCATCTTGTGTACGGTAATTAGTGCGGACTAGAAAAGGGAAACTATGCACCTCTCATTCGTTTGTGCAGCTCGGGGAGAAAACGCGGCAAATCTAACCTTGGCAGCCAGGAACGGTCAAAGCTAATTACACCTTTCTGGAAAAAAATTAACTTTCCAGGCTCGTTTTCCTCCAGAGGATTTAAGTAAAGGCAGCCACAGCAACACTGACCCCGTGTAGTCCTACATCAGCGCCATAGAGTGGAAGCAGACCCCCAGGCTAGGGATTTGACAGGGAGAGGGTGGATGTGCCTGTTCATGGGAGGGTATGACCGTGCACGGAAGGCGCAGGCTGCGAAAGGGAGGGACGCGAAGGAGAACGTCACCTACCATGACAGGGAATATGATAGCAGCCACGGTCGACTTGAGGATCCAGAGGAGGGCCAGGCACACCACCTGCAGGAAGGTGAACAGATGGACCCTGCGCAGCGGGACGTGGCGCAGGTAGATAAAGTCGGGCTGGTGTTTTAGAGGCATCAAGAGCAGCTTCAGACGATCCATGAACTGGAAAGGAAGAGAAAACAGACTTTTAAACGAAACCCAGGATGCGCAAAGGAGAGATACAGAAGCATCATTCCACTATGAAGTGTGGCCTTGCATCAGCTTGCTTCCCTTCCATAAAAGAAACCCAGTAGAAAACCCAGCACAGCTCCTCTGTCCTGACTGACTTGTGCTTAATGCACAATGGGCTAAACATGTTAACTCAGCCGTCTCAAACGAAGGTCCTAGGTCTACACTATATTCGGCAACTAAACAGAGACACAGGAGCAAAGCATCTCTCAAAGCAAGGCCCTGAGGTGCCTTTATTTGAAGGAACAGGACTCCATGTGCTCTGGCGGTCAGTGTGTAAACCGAGGAACCAAGGTGTCGGTGGAAATTGCTCGGCTGCCTTTAAAAGAACGGGCCTGATCTGCTGTGGCTGTGGACGCAGGGAATTTTCTCTCGAAGGGAGTTCTTCGCTCCCCACAAAACCGAGAAAACAAGATGAACGCCCAAATGATAGTCAGCATCAAACTCTGGGTGACTTCTGCCCCCCTCCTCTGCCCCGCTCCTGCCAAGGAAAGACATTCAGCATTTAAAAACCATGGGGTTTTTTTCCCCCAAATAAATCGGGAGCAGAAGTCAACAGAGGTGAGGGCAGACATCACATTACTGGAGAACAGAAAGGCACCTGACCAAAGAGTGAGGAAGATGGGCTGCTTTTCCAGCTGTGTCCCTTGCCCTGTGCTGGACCGGATGGACTTGGAGTTAAATCAAAATCAGGTTTTCTCATCAAGTGAAAAACATCCTTGATTGGAGGAAAACAAGCTGCCCAGTCCCCTGACCGCCTGGGCCGGGAAGCAGTGAACATCCCCTCCAGGAGAACCGACCCCAGGGTGAACATCACAATCCCCTCCTTGTCCCCTGCCCGAACGCGGGGTTGCTGCCTGCTGCTGAGGCCAGATTGGTCTCACACCAGTGAATGAAAGCTGGGGCCGTTTTAAAGAATACCCAAGGAAATTCTCATGGTGCTCACAGAACAGGCAGTCTTTTCCCGTTAGAGCACAACCAAGTGCCAACAAGAAAGGCCACAATTAATAGGGTGCCAGAAAGCAACAAAACCACTTCCAGCTTCCTAGGGCCAATTACAGACACTGGGCTGTGAGAAAGGCTCCTTACGTAATATTTCCTCAACAACAAAGAAAGGGGCTTGGCTTCCCCTCCCCGGCAAACAGCAATGTTCCCGCTCGTTAACGTTGCGGAACAACCCTGCCACCATAAATCATCTTCCCTTGTTTCCCCTTCCTTCCGCGACAGACGCCCCGAGCCATCCCGGGAGCGAGCCTGGGGTCTCTGGACGCGTACGCTGCCCTCCGCATTGCTGAGCCGGGCAGGGGAAGATGGACCCCAGGCCTTCACAAAGCTCCCCTCGCGGCTTGCAGGGCCCAGGCTTGGCTGCTCTCCGGCTGAGCGGAGCGTTCCCCTTTGGTCTCAATCTCAGCGCAGCCAGCCTGCGGCAATGTTTGTAAACAGTCGCCACCCTCCCCGGGTTTCTTGGGAATGGAAAGGAGGCGGTGAAGGAGAAGGGAAAGGCCAGAGGGTTGCGGAGGAAACCCCGCCCTGGTTAATGACTGCCATTTTCGGGAGAAGGCCCGGCGAGGAGTCGGCTCCCGGCTGTTGGAGGGACTCACCTGCACGCCATTGAGGGAAGCGACACCCATGTAGAGGAAGACGCCGTAGAGCACAGGCATGGGAATGAACTGCGGGGGGAAGAGAAGAGAAACTGAGTGAACCACATCCCCATCCACCATTAACGCGGGGGGGGGACGTAATTCCTAGCCCGTCGTCAACTCAAATGGCACCTACGAGTGCACAGGGCAGAGTAATAAAGCCAGCGAGCCTTCTGCTGTGTTTTGAGAGCTGCAAGAACATTTGTGCAGGCACTGGAGGGCTGGGGAGCAGGGCAGGGCCCAAACATGCCCTGGGCTCTCCCGCTTCACTGGGACTTGGGACGTCTCTCCAAGAACCGAAGGGAACGAAGCCAGCCAGTGCCAGTCAGTCAGCAAATTAAAGAGGAGGCAGGGTAAATGTGTTCCCGTAAGCTTCAAACTGCTTTTCACCTCTTGGTTTCTGGCGAGACTAGAAGGAGATGGTAGAGAAGGAGAAAAAGCACGATCCTGTGGTACGTCCGGCTCAGTAAGCCGCGGAAATCCATCCAGGAAGGCTCCTCTCCCGAGTGCCACCTCAGCCATGACGCTGACGCCAATCAAATCTCCGACCGCTCCATCTTCCTCTCACGTTAGTCCACAAGTAATCACAAACACAGGTCCGTGAGTTACTTTCTTCACTGCCAGCAACTGTCCTTTCAAACATGCATTTCTGCTCCCTCAGGTGCTAAGTGCTGCCCATTCCCCTGTCACTTGTGCCTGCCATCAGGGTCATCTTCCTTCGGAAGCCAGGAAGGCGCACGCTAACAACACCCACGCTCCCCAGAACGACGATCCGTCCCTCCGACCTGAAGCACAAAGCTTTCCTCAACGGCAGAAGCCCCCACGCCGCTGCCGAGAGGGGGAAGCGCTCCTCGGCCCCACAACAAAACCGTCCGCAGCCAGCGCGGCGTGACGTGAATGGGAATTCTTGGGCAGAAACCTCACACGGGAGCCGAATAACGGCCTTTGTGTGATTTATTTGAACCCAACGAGGATGGAAAGAGCTCTGCTGCCTTCGCTGAAGGCGAGCCCTTGTGCAGTGACGGGTGGCTGCCACAGAACGGCAGCCGTAGCACAGCCAAGCTCCCAGGCGACCTGCGGCCGGCGCAGCTGTAGGAACCCGTCGTCTTCCAGCCTGGGCGTGGAAGAGGCACTCACTGAAGAGGCAAATAACACAGCAGTTATCCAGTGTTTTATCGTATTCCTTGTTTACTGGGTCAGAAACATAGCGTCATGCACATATCCCTGGAGGCCTTGATCCTGAATATATGCGTTTCATTTGGCGCATCCGAGACCAAAGCTTCCCTGCCTACGTTTTTCCCTTCTCTACCCCGAGTCTCATTCCCTATTATCTCCTGCGAGCTTCTTTACTGCTAATTCAGCCTTCTGTTGGATTTACTTTGCTTCCTTGAGTGAGCTGCGTTGATAATTCACATTAGAAGCCAAATGTTTTTTCTGCAGCCGGGGTACAACGGTCTGCAATCACCGGGTGCCACCGCAGGGAGGGATGGGGAGCCAGCGCGTGGTTCACGTAGCCGTGGGTGTCCAAGGGATTCAAAGCCCTCACTGGATCTGAGGGATTAGACGAGACAAGATAACATCTCCTTCGGCAAGCTGAGTAGGAGACTTTCAGAGTTTAGCTTTCTAGTTCATTTACATTGCTCTTTCCCTTCCCTTCTATTGCTTTCTGTTTTTTTTTAAAAAAAAAAAGGCAAATGCCCAAATATTATTTCATCATTCCACAATAATTAATCCTGTAAATCATCCTTAGATGAAACTTCAGTACATTATCCTGCAGAGTAGCAAGCAGCGCTTTCATTTTGGAAGACTTCTTTTGGCAAAGTACTCACTAACTATGGGGTTGCTGGCTCAGGCACTCCGAGCAAACCTGCTGCTAGCCAACAGAATTAAAAATGTATTTATAGGAAAGTGCCTGTCATTATCCTAGCAGGGCTGAGGATGTTTCTGTGGAGATCTGCCATAACTGAGCAGAAACATCAGTGACGTTCACAACCAGCACAAACACCGCAAAACCCACAAAAAAACAAAGCTGAGATTATTCTGTGGATTGCCTGTTTTACTGAATTTGGGATCATTAGTGTTCAATTTGCCGCTGGCATGAGAAGCCTTAAATGTTCTGCAATGCATTTAGCAAAGCAGTTCTCTCGAGCAGGAGACCCTGCCATTGGAGTTTGTTAAAGGTCCTGAAACACTGCCAGGTACTTCTCACTGGCACGTGGGCGAGGAGCGTGCTGATTTATCCTCAGGCGTCCTCCCGCAAGGATCTTCCCCATAGGCGTTCTTAGGGGAAGCACAGACAAATAATTAATGAATGAAGCAATAACAGGGGAAATAATAGACCCCAGTGGAATAGAGAAAGAGAGATCTTGCAGGGAAAGGTCACATGAACTAACAAACAGAATTACTACAATCCGTCATTAAATTAAGGGCACGGAAATGCGTGTTTGTGCAGAGGAGGAAATTGTTACCAAGACACAAAAATTTGCTAGCTGTAAAAACAACCTTAGAAATCAAGAGTAGGAACGCACTGGCTTTGTCAACCACTTTCTCCACTTTAGACAAAGGCAGCGTCACTGCTCTCTGCCCGCCTCCTCCCTTTCAGGCTCACATCTAATTGTGCCTCACAGGCCCCGTAGCTTTCAACCAAACCTCATTTGCCACCTCCAGAAACGCTTCTCCAGACACCCCCCTGCTCCGTTACGGAGTTAGGATGCACGGTGCCACCGTTTCAGTATGTATGTTACTGTTTTGACATCTTCTGCTCGTAGCATTGGTCTACAGATCCATGGAGATGGACTTCTGCCACTGACATCTCCCATCGTACAGTATGCCTGCACTTGGCTCCACTTAAATCATCATCCCCGGAGAAGGCAGCATCCTCCACAGGACACGGAGAAGCAGGTTTTCCCGTTTTGTTTTACGATCTGATGATCCACTAAGGATGCGTTTCTCTGTGGCTACGTGCCAGCAAATTTCAGGTTTTGCAAAACACCTACCTACCTAGATTAAATGGTACATCAGCAGCATATCTGTCCAGATCCTTGGCTAAACTCATATAAAAAAAAAAAATGCAGGAGATTAAGAAATGACATTTAATTGCACTGCTTCCTCCAGAAATAGGTTTTCCATACTGCTGAGCTGGGCATTGCTTCTGAGCGATAAGGGATGTGCTATTTTAGGATGATCCAGCCTCAAAGAGTCAAAACTTGATTGTTGTGCTGGCTTTTTAAAAAAAAAGCGAGGCAAGCTACAGGAGCCTCGCACTGCTGAGGCGTGTGCCTTGGCAGCTGCACCAGGCAGGGTACAGCTCCGCTACGGCAGTGGCAACGGTGCCAAAGATTTTTGGCCAAAACCGTACCCGTGGACTAACACCATCAGCTGTAGGCTCTGCTCTTTGCCACCAGTTCTGCGTATTCTCTCTCAACACCCCCCCCCCCAGTGGGCCGTGCACGCAGTCGAGGAGTAAGCACCAAACGAAGATTTTCTTCACAAATACGTGTTAAGATGTGCGCGCACTCAACTAAATGCAAATGTACTTTTAAAACTGCATATCCATCTGTTAATCTGTGTCTTCCACACAGCAACCCTACTGCACTGCCAACCATCCTTCTGTCATGCCATCAAGTAGGCTCTTCAGCTTTATCTGCCATATATTTTCCATAAAACACAGGCACAGCAGAAGTATAAACTGCAGAATAAAAGGAAACTTAACTTTATGCAAACATGGCAGAAAAAACTTAAAATGAAAAAACCCACCACCCCCAAGACCACCAGCCCTGAACTTTGTCACTATTACTACCTAGCACACTACGATGATGCTATTTTTCTTCCTTCCGAAAGGTCTGTGTTTAAGCTTCCAGAAAACTGTAAAACTGCATCAGTAATTCTCACTGATCTCCTTTTCCACACTTCAATGACGAGCTCTTTTAGTTGCATAAAAATAGCCTGACAGTTGCTGAGGCCCTACTTCAGCTGTGTGAGCAGAAGGAAGCAGAAAAGGTGACGTCCTTACCTTTAGGATGGGAGCCATAAAGACAGAAACACCGGTCAGAATGAAAACGATGACTCCAGTGACTCTCTGCTCCCTGAAACAAAATCTCTAGGTGAGCAGGATGGCTTCAGCTTTCACTCTGGTTTTATTCCCTCTAAGAGTACTCCAAACCAACATAAAGCCTGACAACTCCTTCTCGCAGCCACATTTTCAAAGCAGACTGGCAATTACACGCCAACGGCATCAGGCAGGTATCTTGATACTGACCAAGCCTCAGGCACCTCTTCTTCCAAACACCACATCGGTTTTTGTATGCTGCCTTAGCTCTGCTGTTTGTGGATCAACAGAGTACTGCTACTGAGTAAGGAGAAGTGTGTTTACATGTTAAACATTAGAAACTGCTAACTAGCAATCCAAATTCTCTGCACGGCAGTATTAAAAACATGCAAACAGGTGATAAATCATTAGCAGCATATTTTGAGCCCTGGTCATAAGTACTCCAGCAGCGGCATAAATGGTCCAGGCCTTGGTGGGGTGCTGAACGTGCGCTTCATCGGCACCCAGAGCCGCTCCCTACATCCAAAATTACTTTCGCCAGTACTATTTCAGAGTACTGAGAGGCCATTAAATTTCTATTTAGTCACCTAAACAGGCAGCCTGATTTTCAGAAGCGCTCCTATTGAAAGTGCTTCAGACCACTTAATTAAGGCAACCAAATACAGAAAAAATTGCTTGATTAAGTAGAGCCGATTGCTCTAGGCATGACAGATTTACATTTTTTACCACTATGTTTGCTAATGAATGCCTGTCTAATTTCCATGGATAAAGAAATTGGCAGTAAATTTATCTCCTTTCTCAAACGCCAGAAAACTGTGTCTGATCTGGCCAAATAAACTTTTGAGCAGTTACACGGGGATTTGTCCAAGGAATTGCCAGAGACCTGCGCTGCTCAATCTCACAGCCGCATTTGGAAATACAAAGAAAGCAGCACGAAATTCTTCATGATAACTTTGCAGCGTCCAGCGGGCACCAGAGCTCACGCTGTAAAGCTTTGTGTTTGGGGGGGACTTCAACGTGCGTGCCCAAAGCAGACCAAGAAATGGTCTAAGCTCCGGTGCGAGGCTTCCTTCCTTTCCTCCCCTTTGCTGCCACACATTTGCAGGCTCTCCCCTGTCTACAGGCATGCACGTAGTACAAGAGCGTTCCTCCTTTTCAAGAGAGATTATTTGCAAAAGGGCTACGCCAGATAAACTCCTAACTGCATATAACTATCCTCTGCGGACAAGAAGAGCTGTAAGGAAGCACAGCTGATCTGAAGATTTACAGCAAATCTAAGAGCTATTCCCCCTGAACCTCTGCATGTGTCCTGCTCGAAGCAAGACCATTTATAGTACAAACTGATCTTTGCAGGCAAACAAGGCAATTAAGGCCTTTCTGGTTTGACATACCTCACTCCCAAAAACTTGGGCTGTTCTCCAGGAGCTGAAGTTTCCGTCTCCATCTTCAAGCTGTCAATATGAGCAATGGAGATCACGGTAGCAGCAACATACCAGGGCAGACCCATAAAGGAGCATATGATCATCAGAATGGCCACCCAGAACAAATCCAGATGATATCCAGCACCTTTCTGTGAAGGGAGACAGACAGCCTTCAGCTTAATTATGCTAAAATACCTATGGAAGGGCCAGGGCTCTGGCCGAGGGGCAGAAGCATACCAAACAAGCGGCGCTTCCTCCTACAGCACCTTTTGGCCAACAGAAATCCTCGTAAGAAATAGCAGAGTAGGACACCTTGCTCCTTAAAAGGATGTATTACCTGCCTCCGCAGGGAAAACAGGTAAGCGGTACAGTTCTGGCAAGCTCTGGAAACAACAGCATACAGCAAGCAAAAGACTAAGCACCTTGTGTACGCTCTAGAGTGCCTGGAGGTTGAGTTGGTACAAGCCCAGCCCTGCCGCCAGTCAAATAGCTCTTTACAGAGGTACCTGACACAGCAGACCATGAGTTAAAGACAATCAGAGAGCACCACCTTGAGCGAAGAATATTTGGTGAGATACACATAATATCTTGTAAACAGTATAAGCAAGCTCTCAATATATACGTCTTTTTATATATATATATATGCACATATATATCTGGGTTATAATGGGTTTATAGGAGCTCTGCATTGCCTCTTAAAAACCAGAAATGAAACCCTATTATAAAGTGCTATTTTTATAACGATACGTTCCCCTTTCTTTAGTGAGGTAACACAGCGACAAAAAGTCCAATGCCCAGCGCCATCCCAACCCCCTGCTGCCTCCCCGAAGCGCGTGCAAAAACACGACGGTCCGTTCTCACAGCACGAGGCAGTTCGGGCAGCAAGAGAGTCTGGAGAGGGCGAGCGGACGGGTGATTGCTCATCTGCAGAGCAGGAGAGCCCCTTGGACGGCGTGAGCTGTTTGTCCTACTGCTCTGCTATGCACGCACAGGACTTCTTTTGACAGGATGGGAGGCCAAGGTCGGTACCTTTGCGTGCCGAGCCATCTCGCGCCCGTGTAAGTGACAGCTTGGGTGTGCACAGAGCTTTAAACACCCAAATGACCCTTTAAAACCAGCCTGAAGCCTAATTTTAGTTTCAAGCAGCTGTTGGAAAATAAGTCTCAGTGTAACGACTTAGTGAAGTCTACCTGAAAGCAGTCTTACCGAAATATGGTGTCTGCCTAAAGATAACGTTTGCTGTTCGCTGTCTCAGAGCAAGATCCGAACTCCTGTATTTAAGAGAGGAACCAACTGCAGGATCTCACAGTCAGGACTTGACAACTGGTCTGAGCCCTGCTGATCATGCCTGGTAGGGACCCCTGATCTTCTATTTTTTAAATCCTTTAACGAACTAACACAGGAAATCCACCAGTCACAAGTGCCAGGAGAAGAACCAAAGAAACAAAAGAGCCACCAAAGAAAGGGATCTTCAGAAAAACACCAGGCAAATCTTTAAGGTTTGCTATTTTAAAGAAGATTAACCTTTTTTTTTTTTAAATCCTGTTCAATTTGATTTTATTGGAAAGAACAAATGATCCAGACCTACTTGGTGACCCAGGAGGCAAAGCAACCCAGCTCATCTTGAATAGTCCTCATTGTTTTCCTCATACGTGCGCTGCTTACCTTGGCTGGCCGGTAGCACTGGGACGGGCACTCAGTGACACCCTGCCCACACTTTAGCAAGGCACTAGCAGGAAAAAACCCCGTCCTTGTTTTGGCCTACAGCAGATTTTGTGAACGGAGGTGTTTTTTGGTGCAGAGAGGCAGGACAGGACTCAAGAACCCCTGATTAAACAAAAGCATGTGCTCACAACCATAACAAAGGAAGCAGGACATAAATTTTTTATATTAAACAGTACTTTGCTGGAGTGTTTATACTTTGTTACTAAAAAAGTACTCCCGGTGCTCACAGCATGACCACATTCAGTGCCTAGAAGCGGAAGAGATGAGGGGCCTTTTCTTCATGCGGGAAGAACAGTGAATATATATTCTTCCAGTGATTAAGAATACGATATGTCCACTTAGTTAGGTGCAGGAGACAGACCTAAAACTGAGCCCACGTCCACGATCAGCCTCCCCGGAGGAAGACGTGGACACAGTATTGACTACATCTGCTCAGATCCAGATGGCAAAAAGTGATGTTCTGATGGCTTTTTTTAAACCAGCCCCTTAAGACCATCAGCCAGCAGCCATCACTGTGCACAACAAACCTTTCCCATTCCCTGTTCCTCTGACTTTCTCCTCCAGATCAGGATCAGGATGGTCTTAAACCACACGTCAGTCATCTTAACGTCCACAGCGACCACACGAATTGAAACATCCTCCTCTTTTCCAAGTAAAAGCTCCATTCACATTTCTGACACCTCTCAATATAACTAACTGATGTAGCGGGTATCTAAATAGTGACCCAGCATTATCCGTGTTTTGAGGGAGTCTTTACTCTCACGGGTTAGATCACTTGAAACATGTCCCGTTAGCAGGAAGGGAGAGTCTTCTTTTACAGGAATTTAATATTTTTCAATAGAACTGACCGTGCAGAGAAAGGGAAAACCCTACAGGCATGAAAACCTGCATAGCGCCGGTCTGGAAAGTTTATTTTAAAAACATTACTACATCCTAGGCTGTTACATGTCAGCGGATATAGAGCTCTTCTTTAAATAACATCCAACTGTGGCTATGTCCTTGGTATGTCCCAATCTCTTCAGCTTATTGCTTGTATTTTACAGCACTGTACAGCCAAGACAGCTGTCATACTTGGGCCACCTCTGGCCATACCCACCACCGGTGGGGTCCTGCGGTCGCCCCGGCACCCCAAAACCTTTCTCGGAGCGGCCGACAGCCACACCGACGTGCCGTGCCCACTCGGGGATGGTTACGACGCAGAGACCTCGTTGTGCCGATGGCTAGGAACATCCGCCAACAATTGTCTTACATGATAAACACAGCAATAGTGGCTTGTCAGATCCAGAGAAACTTTGCCAGCTGTGATAAGGCGAGAGAGACTTTGGCTTGTATGCAATAATGCAGTGCTGTGCAAATTACAGTTAGGTCCTGGCTCGGGTTAAAGTAGAGAGGAGGCCCCTCCAAGCTCACAGCCTCTCCCCACCGCAAGCCTGGGCTCCCAAACCCCCGCACTCTCTGCAGATCAACGCGTGAGCTGGTGGACCCTCTCTGGCCACCCGTGTTTTCCTTTCCATGCTGATGCATCAGATTCATGAAGTAACCCCTTAGAGTCCATGACAGAAGAGCAAGGAGAAAGGTGACCACAATCACAAAGCCACTTTCTCTCCTTAAAACCAGCAGCAGATGACAGGGAATAGGCCCACATTGTTGAGGGAGGAAGGCGGTAGGAGGAAAATTAGATGTTAAAAGTCATTCGATGCTAGAGGAGAGGTTTGAGTTAGCTGAACTTTAGTCTGGGACTAGTTTCTCTAGAGAACTACAGCGTGAAGTGAATGGCCATTTGGAAGCACCAGCACTACCAAAACCCAGCAGTTTTGCACACCAGCTGTAAGGCGGCAAGCGATCAGAGCCTTCTGCTGGCCTCAATCATCTTCCCAAATGCCCTGGTGAAGAACACGTCAGAAAGAACGTCTGCTAAGCTTCCTCACTGGAAAGCGTCCTATCCTTCCTACGTGCTCCTTAACATCAGACCTGGGGACTTGTTTTAAAGGAATGAACGGTTTTGTCAGTATGTATGACCACATTTGCTGGACACAGTGGACAGCACGTGTTTACCCTATGCAAGCAAACATACAGCATGACAGACATCAACTTTTCTCCCCAGTTCCTGACTGCATTTAATGTAATGATTTCTCATCTCCTACCAGAAAAGCAGAGCATGTCAGATGGACAAGTAAAGCGGCTAAGCAAATAACTTTATGTTTGTGGATAAATGTGCACCCTCTTTCCTCTTCCACTTCCTCAAATGGCAGAGTCCTGCAGAATTACCAAGGCAAACGACACCTCTGGGGTCAGAGTCTCAAATGAACTTCACCCAGCCCTTTACCAAGGTTGACCAGTACTAATACCACAAGTAGAGTTGCAGGGGCAGCAAGGTTAAGAAGGCAGCTGGACATTATTTACATCAATAATCTTTACAAGACAAGTTTGACTAGCTATACTTACAAGTTTTCTTTGCCATTCTCCAACGTTTACAGTTGGAGGGTGAAGCTTTTGCAAGGAAAGATCAAAATATTGTCAAGATTTTAAGAAACTTTGGGTTTTATGTTGATATGAAAAGGGTCTTTAAACAAAACTTCTGCCTCTCAAAGGAGGGCCACTCTGATTTCTTCTGGCTCTAGCCACGTCTTTGCCAGATGAACAGCGGGTAGGATGCGATGGGTCTAAGTCCTTTCCTTCCCCTAGAAGGGAAGGGGTAGCTGGCTAGGTTTGTGAAATCCGACCGTTCCTGGCATGGGACCTGTTTGCGAAGGAAAAGGGAGGAGCAATCCCAAAGCTTCTCATGTGGGAATGCTTCAGGCCGCATGATGGTGAAGCCAATCAAAATTATTAAGGGCTTACTGAACGAGACATTGCGAGTTAGCCCTGCACAGGATTCTTGCTTTTGGAGGAGGGCGAATGATGTTTGCGCAACGCTCAAGATTTTCAGCTGAATCAGCGGTTTTCCTGGCAAAACCTCTACATTAGTTAACAAAATAAATATTGTTGTTAAAAACCAGCAGCGACGTTTCTGAGGTGGCATGTACGTTTGACACTGCCACAGGCCATCCTCCACCTCTAGCACAGAAAAAACACCGGGCAGCTCTCTGCACGTGTGCAAGATGTAAAGAACACCCACCTTGAGCTTGTGCTCCTTCCTGTTGACGATGACGGCTGTGATTTGCTGGTCCATGAAGATGAGGATTGTCACCAGCAGTGCGGGGATGGCTGCTGCCAGGTACACCCACCATGGGTTCCCTCCAAAAGGTGGGATAAACCAACCCCTCTCGGGACTGGTTGGCTTTGAAGGGCAAGGAAAAGAAAGCTTGCATTAGAGCTGCAATATAGGAGCGATGACATCCTAAGTACACTTGTATTTCCAGCAATGGGGCTACAGGGAGACACTTGAGATCTGCAACAATTTCATCCTTCCCATTAACAACAACAAGAGGGTCAAAGTACGGAGGCAGGGTTTAGGAGATCAGTCAGCTGACCAAAATGATGCTAATAAAAAGGAGGTCATCTGAGTAAAATGGTCCTTTCCAGATAGGTGACTGCTGTCCTGTTTTGAGGGCAAGTCATTTTATACAGGACAGATGGGTGGAAAAGGGAACCTCTTCCAAAGGCCACCAAACAAGCTGACAATGACATACCTTGAATTCACTTGGCACAAGTAGTTTTGGTGTGTCCACACCTACCAGGGCATCTATTCCACAGAAAATCAAAATGGACAAGATAATGGCGAAGTCACTGATGAGCTTCCGGGCCTGAAACAGAAGTTGATATCATAACAGTAGTCAGTGCCATGAAATACCACCTCCCCTATGCTTTAGTTTCTGTGTGATTCTCCAGGCTTGCGTTTGGTGGCAATACAAGCTTATCGTTTCTTGTTTCATAGAAACAAAGGTGCGCCTTGTCACGTCCAGTGCCATTTGCCTAAATGTGCCTTGGTCCTTTCTTGTGTTGTCTGAAAGCCAAACAATTAAGCCTAAATGGAAGTATAAAAACAAGCCTAAGGAAAAAGAAAACTGCTTTTCTAAGAAACTCCCACATGAATTCTTCAAGGCAGTCTCACTGATGTTACGTTTGACAGCAGCCAACAACCGCTGGTATGGAGACCTAGTTCCTCTGTGGCAGTGTCTGAAGACACTTCTCAGGACCAGCTTCCAATATTAACAGATATTGAACATTTAGACGTAAAGCTAAAAAAATAGTGACTTTTTTTGACATATAAAATATTGCCTCCTTCTGTTTGCCTTCTGATCTCTGATTCTTTAGAGTCCACATATTCATGTTTTTCTATGCAGAGCCACAGGCTGCTTTTTTGACACGAGTTGAGCTTCTCGTGTTATCACAGGATTCCTAAGGTATGTGGCTTTAACAAAGAATACTGTGTTATCCCCAGACTCCATTCTTTTCATATAACTGATTTTGCAATGCAGATTGAAAAAAAAAAAAAAGGGGGAAAGGGAAGAAATGGTATTTTACACCAGACAAAGGAAACAGTCACAAACTTCCCTTTAGAAGATGGGAAGACCCAAACTTCCACGACAGAGGAGATGTTCTATATGACTGGCAGAGATTACACCGTTTTCCGTTCCAGTAATAAATCAACCTAACCAGACATGAAAATCAACTAGGCTTCTCAGCTACAACCTCAACATGTCCTAAGAGTGCAACTCTCCTGGAGTCATTGGAATACGACTAAATATAAGGAATACCTAAAGCTGCCACTGGTCAGACCCCAAAATTTAACTGGGCAGGACCCACTGTGCTTGTCTGCAACTGTGTGATCTTTTCAGAGCTGTTGTTCCTTCCAGGTTTCCTGGGTTGACATGGTTACAGAGAAATTGAGCTGCATTCCAGCCTGGATGGAATTTGTTTCCTTTTTATTAAAAATAATAGAGGTTCAATTGTAACACAGCAGAACAGTAAACATCCAGGCAGGATAAATCCCTGTGTGTCAGAATGCCAAAAACAGGGGGCAGGTCTCGGAGAGAAACATGGCTTTGGTATACACAGAAACTGCCAGCTCGCACGCGTGTCGTGGTAACTTTAGTCGGGGAGACAAAACAAGCAGACGCACCTGAGAGGTGCATGTAAGCTGGCTTTAGTCTGAGCGAAATCTTGTTTAAATCAATGCAGAGGTTTTTCAGGTCATCCTTATTTTGCACCTGAGCCTCAGAGAAGAAAGGGAATTTCTGCTTTAGGTCCCTGCCATAACAGGTAGACCAGGCACAAACTGTAGTCAAGTTCAACATTTTTGCATTGGCTTCTGAGTATTTCAAAGGCTACATGGTAATATCAAAGATGTGTCTCTGTTCTCCTGCTCTACGCAGACAGCTCGCTGACCTGCTTTCACTCAGTGACAAAGCAAAGGGCTTCTTTTGTCCTCCCCAAACAGTCCCTCTGGCTATAAGCAGGGAGACTTCTGACATAATGATTAACAGTCCCTTTTGGTCACTCGCCCTCTGTAGAACTGCCACACGTCCTACCCCAGAGTCAGTACATCACATTAAGCTGTGTATCTGGCACTGAAAATGGCCAGCTGAAACTACATACGCCTGAAGGACTCTTCTGATTTCTTAAGGCAGATCAGCTTCATCACGGCTTATCTCAGCTTGGAAGCGTTGTCTCTGGCACCTTTAAAATCACCGCCATGTCCCCACAACCGATTATGGCTCATTTTGGCTCTTCTGCTGCCTTACCCGTGCCCTCCAGAAACACCGAGACAATGACAGCTAAGCCACCCCGGACATACCTTGGTTAACCAGTACCATGGTTTTATCTCAACCGATGCAACCTGGCTTCCCTGCAAAGCATTTCTCCCTCTGTGTGTGTGACAGCTATACCAAAAGGAATGCTGATCTTTGCGCTCTGAAAGAGTACAGAAACAGACCGCTGGAG
Organism: Elanus axillaris; assembly: GCA_026212715.1. Taxonomy (NCBI): domain Eukaryota; kingdom Metazoa; phylum Chordata; class Aves; order Accipitriformes; family Accipitridae; genus Elanus; species Elanus axillaris. The sequence goes on from JANZLQ010000007.1 coordinate 7,372,202, forward strand.
TGAAAGGAGATACTTACAGTGGTTGGAAAATAGCGACTGGTCTTGAATTTCTTCAGGGCCATGGAGCAGGTGTAAGTGCCAAAAAAGAGGATGAAAGACATGAGGGTGATGTCAGGGACATATTCGCAGTTGTTGCCCACAAGCTGTCCTCCGTATTTCAAGCACTCCTTTGTTGTCAGAGACGACCAGTCAACGGTGGTGTTGTACTGCAGAAAAAAAGAGAACATTTCCATAAAGCTGTGCATAAGCTGCTCAGGCTAGGACAGGAACGGGGACAGAGCATCAGGAAAAATACTGGGAGGAAAAGGGAGGCACGGTGCAGAAGCTAAAAATCCCTGTGCTTGTGTGCAGACGGAATGGATTTTAACCTGGACAGAGGATGATACTACCTGGGAACTGAGGACAGCCAGGGCCTCGGAAAGAAGATGGAGATCTTTTGACCTCTGGTGAGGTCTGCCAGACATGCTCTGCATTGTTGCAAAGCGGGGTTTTGGGGGAGGAGGGCTGAGATGCTGAGATGACTGTTCCAAGAAAGGACAGCCTGGAAATGCGACTCGTTGGGTTGTTTCCATGTCTCCAGGCCTCAGTTCAGTTCTTTGCCTTCCTCTTAGGCATGCCTCCCCTCTCCCGAGACTGACAATCAAACGCTAAACCCACAAAACCCGCAAAGAGTTGTTCTTAATGGAACAGAAGCGGCAACGGGCACTCTTCTCCTGTCAGGTGGATGCAGGCGCCCTGACAGCTGGCATCGTATCGGAGCTGGGGGCTGCTCATCCCTTCCCTGAGCGTTATTTTCTGCGGCAGGCAGCTGAACGAGGAGGCCCTCCTTTCCAGCCATTCCAGAGGCAGCCAACCTGGATGCTCGGGGACTGCAGCCAGCCGACGGAGGTGGGGCAGTGAAGAAGGCAAGGAGCAGCGAAAGGCACACGAGGTGCAGCCTGGCCATCAGAAAACCTCACTTCTATTTCTTCACCCTGCCACCGACCCCCTTGGGGACCCTGGGCAACGCTTTTGCCTTCGGGTTCATGTCTCGAGCTCCTAGTGCCTGCAGACAGCGTGCCCAGCTCAGAAACCGTTCCCTTTCTGCTGGGCCACTTGACGGCACACAAGAGTGGCCACGGCATAAAGAAACACGGGTGGGTGGGATCTGTATTCTTCAGCAGAAAGTTATTCCTCTGTCTCTCGGCTTACTTCTCCTCCATCAAACACAACGGTATCCGACCACAGCAAGCTCTGTTGCTTTCTCCTCATCGTCCAAAGCTCCCTACCAGAGCCACATGTGGAAAAGCCAGGGCTAGCTACAGAAAAACCAAAGAATGGGATGGCAACAGGACCTTCCAAAGGAAGGGCTGGCCGCAACATTCCTACCATTACAGCCCTGGACACAAGGATCTGACTAATCCCCCAGGAGAACCATTTGCATCCTGCCAACACACAGAGATCGGACTGCAAGGAAGTGGCCGCTATTAGGAAGTAATTAATATTATCAAATTGCGCACTCAGTATTCCGTACACAGTACTAGGAGAAATCCTTGGAGGATCAAGCGATGCCAAAAGGAGCAGTGTCATGGGCAACGGGAGAGCGTCAGCATAAGGGTTTTCTTCATGCGATCAATTCCCGATCTATTGGCATGGCCCAGCAGAACACACGGCACTTACAGACTTCAAAGACCATATGATTCACGTTCTCGCAAAGGGCACTTACCATCTCAGTGGAGGAATAGAACAGCTCATCAGCTGACGGCACCGTTGTCCTGTTAAATAACGAGCTATTAACTGCAAGAGAGGACAGAGAAAAGGAATACTGTGAGCGTGGTGCCAAAACAGCTAGGAAGGAAAGCAAATTTCAACCATTAAATCAGTTGTTAACTCCGTCAAACTGTTTGCTCAAGTACAGCGAGTCAGAAGTATTGTTTCAGAGTGACTCAAAAGCATCAATCACTTAAAAAATGGAAAGCAAAGGCTACAAGAAACATAATTCAAACCTAACTGGGTTTTTTTCAAGAGTTCATTGTAAAAAAAAAAAAATTACAGAAAAGCAGACAGACAACATAATAGTTCATGATTTTGCAGTATTTGTCTAACAATTTCTGGATTAAAATAAATATCCACAGACCATTCCTAATTATTAATTTAAAATTAATGCACAAGCCCAAAGATATCCAGAAAATCAAAATGCATTTCAGAATCCAGCACAGACACATTTTTTGAGTTAAAAACCCAAAAGATAAAGAGTAACTGAAATCAACAGGATGGAGATGATTTCTTTGAAAAAAGGGGCAGCATTCACTGTGACAATGATACATGTTTTCCTTTTGTTTTTTAGGGGATCAGAAATCATTTATTTGAAATTTCATTTAGAAATGCAATCCTTCCTGAATATAGGCTTCTCAACTACGTCCTCATGTTTTATTTAGGTTTTGCAGGTACTTTCACGTCTGGTAAGAATATTCAGGTGGTATTAAAATACTGCACAGCCCACATTTGTTTAGCCGGAGAATGAGTATGTGCATTTGTCTTTTATACTACTGAAATCACAGTAGGGTCTAAGTAAGCAGTAAGACATCTTTATACGCAGGCAATCTTTCCAGGGCCCTTGCCAAGGAAGATCTCACGGATTTTGCCGTTACTGCAGATGTTGCCCCCAGCATCTTCCTCGCGATGGGACCTCTGTGGGAAGGCCAGGTACGGAGAGGCCCGGGCAGCCTGCTCCTTAATCCCGAGGGCAACGCCTGCGCACGGAAACTGTGCCAAGCTGCAAGCCGTGCCGCGAGGACGGAGCTGAGCCTGTGAAACGATGCGGTCCTCTTCTCGAGAGGTCAGGTTCGAGAAGAGGTAATAAATGTCTCTCTTAGAGCGCTTTATGGTTTTTTTAGCATCTCGAGTCGCCTCCAAACCCTCTTGGTAGCCTTGACAGATGAGGAAAAAGGCCTTGAGGACGGAGCACCGTGTGCCCTCTGAGCAAAATCGCGCAAGGTGGCCAGTTCAACAAGGGTCTTCGCGCTGTCCCGTCAGTATCCAAACTCTGCACGGAGCAGAGCAGCGAATCGCGATCTTCTAGTCCCCAGCCCGCTCCGGCTGCGGCTGTGGAGCCCCCTCGGCATTCCGGCACACCGCCCTGATGCTTTGCTTTTGGCTAAGCTGTTGCTACGTGGAAGCTGTTGCTCCCGAAAGCGGACGGAGCGCGGCTTTGGCTGTTGGGTTTGCCTTTTAACTTCTTGACCCGCATTATAAAATGGTGCGTGTTTGCTCAGAGACTAGAGGTGCAAGGATCAAAGGGAAGTCCCCGCAGGACATACTACGTAATTACTGCCGGAGATCACACGAATCCTGTTGGTGATTTCAAAGGCGTTGTCTTAAGGTCCTGCAGAAAGTGTGGTGGGGCTGGCGAGCCGCTGCTCCCTGCCTTTCTGAGGCCTCTGCCTGCGGGAGTGCAGGCAGAGCCCACTGTGGAAACCCAGCACTGCAAGCTAAGGGCTGATGCAAAAACCTTGGAGGCAAATCTTAATGAGACAGAGATTAAAACCAACAGTAAAAAGCCTGAACCAGAGCATGAGGGAAGAAGAGCCGGCTTCACCTGTGGCTTGACAAAAATCAATAAAGCTTTACCTGCACTTACTTCGGACAAAAGCAAATAAATCTGCCCCCCTCTCCAGCACAACCCCCGACAGCTTATCAGCCACTGCTTGCAATACCCTACCAGCAGCAGACGTTATCTGTGCTAGGGGAAAATCACTGGCAAGAAAGCACCTGCTACTGCATGACACTGTTTCCTAGAAGCAGGCAGCCCCTTTTGCTAATCTGTCATGTGCATTTTTATCCCATTTCCTGATGCAGGAGAGAAAGCTTGCGAACTTTCAGCGAGGAAATGTTAGCATAAAGGATAATTGATGTCCTAATGCTCTGTTGGTATCTGCTTACAACAGCTGCTGCTGAAAGACCTTACAGTCCTGAGGCGTGTTTCAAAGGCTTTCACTCCACCGCTGGGATCGCCCCTTGCTTTGGGTTAAGTTCAGATCTCCTCGCTTTTCTTACGCTGTGTCGTCATCCTCAGGGTGTTCACCCAGAGCCAGAGGACGAAGAGCCCACCCAGCTGCCGGGGCACAGTTCCCCCTTTCCCCGAGCCCCCTGGGCACTGACACCATGCTGAGCAGCTAGCAAATATTCCAGAAACACAAGGAGGATATTCTGCCTGGACTTTGCCATCTTATATAGGGCTTGAAAAAAACGCAAGACGTGGAGAATAAGGCCACTTACATCCCATACGAATGGAAGCAGAACCAGACCAACATCCGAGGGCTTGCAGAGATCCTACATTTAACAGCTAACGTAAGCAGACAGTTCCTAGGGACCCAGTTCCCAACACCCTTTGCACAGAGGCAGCTAGCAGCAACCAGAAGCTTTTCCTGTTTGACAGGTTCGTTGAGATAACCTGAAGTTTGCTCTGAGCACAAACCGAGTTTCTTGCTCGCTTCTCATTGTTTGAAGGACCCTAGGAGTGGTCACAAATTCCCTAACAGTACGAGCCAGCATACTTCTGTTTGGATTTGGGTTTTGTAACCTTTTGTTCCTGGTTGCGTTGCCAGATCCATACGTATGCTGGCTATACCTCTGCCTTGCAGCCCAAGCTCTAGTGACAGGCTGAACTGTTGGATATACTTGCCTTCCACTCCAGCGAGGACCCGTTTGTGCTTTCCCCACTCATACACATAGCCAGGAGGTGGAAAACCACCCGTGTTTGGGTAACGCCCTGAATAAATCCAGCTCCTGCACTTGACAAAATGGCACGGCGGATACCAGGAGTGACCTGACCACCACTTCTGGCCCTTCACAGACTTCTCAGAGGAATGCTGTTCAGAATTAACAGCCACAGGGATGCAAGGAAACAAGCGTACAGAGACAGCTTCTCCACTGGTAACGACGCTCACATGCGGAGTCCCAGGAAAGGCGGCTATAAAGATATTCCGGTTGGCACGTAGGGTGAAATTCACTGCTCAGCTTCAAAATAAGGCTAAGACGTGATCTCTGAAGACAACTGATAAAAGAAGGATAAATCTACCTGTTTATTATCTGGACTGCAGCACAACAGAAAAAGCAAGCAAATGCAATCTCCCAACTGCAAAATGGAGAGGTAATGAAACATTCTCTTACCTGGATCTAATGGTTCACAGGCACAAGAGTAATGTGTGATATAGTCCACCTTGAACTCGGAGTTGATTGGGTAATGATCTGCCAGCTTGATCATCTTCTTGAAAGCATCATAAATGAATATGAAGCTAATAAGGGAGGAAAAACCTTCTTCAGTGAAGCGGGTGAAGTACTTGACCAAGAAGCTGGCATCGGTAGCAAC
>JANZLQ010000007.1:7378668-7399655 GCA_026212715.1 Elanus axillaris
TCCCTCCCTCAACTACATCAAATGTTCTAAGAAAACCTGAACGTCTCTCCCTGTGAGCCTGCCTTTAAATAAAAAGCCATCTTCAAGGCACCTTAAGAATGCAGGCTACACCAGATAACCACCCACAGCTCTAAAACCTAACTGCAGAAAAGCAGCTCCGAGTCCCTCGCTTACCTCCTAGAACCAGGGGCGGTTTTAGCTCAGCAGCAGAACGCTTGGTAGGGTGCTGGCGACCTGGCAAAACCGGCCTTCAGAGCTGGCTACAGGCTGGTGCCTCCATTCACCCAAGTCCCCGCCGCAGATGGGCTCCCTCAAACCCCGTGCTGTAGTAGCGAAAAATGTCCTTGCATCTCCCACGTACCTGTTTTTCTAGGCTATTTCCAGGTAGACACCGTGTGCTGTTACACACCTCTACCCTTTGTCAGCATTCACCCACAGGCAGCAAATTTTGGGCGCCGTGCCCCAAGCACCCACCCCACCACCAGCAGAAATCCTGGCCAACAGCGGGGGCTCGAGGGCAATTTTCTAGTGCGTGCGGTAGAACTGCAGAGCAAGGAACAAAGGAGCACCTCAACAGGGGGAACTACAACCTTGTGATTGTAAAATGGGAGGAAAGGCTGCAGAGCAGGCAGGGTGCCAGTTAAAGGCTTGCTGCTGGGCAGTGTCATGCATTTCTGTAAGGTCCTGGGTCCAGTGTCAGGAAGGCTCAGACAGAATTGGGCATCTGTATTCAAACCAAGCCTCCGCGAGGCTTTCTCCTTATTGTAGGTAAACATCTCGGGGAGGGCTGCAGCCTTCGCACACGGAGAGTCTGACCTGGAAGAGGGCTAAACAACGAGGAAGAAACAAAGTGATGATTTAGAAAAAGAGAAGGGGGGGGAAAAGTAAACAATAAAAGACCCCAGCAACTGCTCCCTGGAATATCCGGAGTCAGTGCCTCAGAGAGCAGGAGCTGCCATTCATCTGACCGAGCGCGGAGAAGACGGCTGGCAGAAGCCCAGATGGCACCCTGACTGCACACCATTGAAGAACTTCAAAAGGTTTTAAGCTATTTTTTTTTTTTACCCCTCCAAGTCCTGCAGCACTTCTGAAGCTCACAGAGCAAATGAAAAAGCACAGGACATTTCATATACACAATACAACAGGCCATCATTGATTTTCTTTCCGAGGTCTCTGGAGGGGAAACTTTTTCCTGACAGCCTGCTTCTGCGGCTGAAGACAGAAGAACTGGGGTCCTGATTTCCTGGGGAGCCCAGTGCCTCGCTTCCCGCTGCTTCCAGCTTGGAAACCCAGACTCATTTCACAACAGGCATCGGAGAGCCTCTGCACGGCAGCAGGGCTCACCAGCCGGGATGCGAGCTGACCTGGGGTGTCCTGTAGCATCGACCTTCTCTGCTGGCAAAGCGGCGAATGCTGCTCCTGCAGGCACCCAAAGCTAGATGCACGGCTGGGTACACAAGGCTTTTCTAGCTCTCTCTCCATCCACACAGAGAGAGTCAAACTTTAAATGAATCGGTAGATGGGAAGTCTTTCTAATTTTGCTCCCAGCAGGGAACAGGGTGTTGTGAATATGAACAACCACAAATGCATTATTGAAAAATCACAGTACTTGATTCCAATTACCTTGTGAGAAAGACTCCCTCGAAAAATCCTGCCATTCTGCTCCAGCAGGCTGTTAGGACAATAGCCTTCATTTAACCACCTCCTCCTCCTCCTCGGGTTAAAAATAACCACCTTCTCCCTCCCAAAACTGTACAAAGTGTTTTTCCACCTTGCTTTTTTCCTTCCATGTGCTGCACCTGGGCTTTGACCTGCCCGCCAGATGCAAACAGCTATAGCATGTCTATTTCTGATTTTATTCATTTGTTCCAGTCGAAGAAAAAAAAGCAAGGTGCCCGCCCTCTTGCTCTGCTGCAGAGCTCTCACCGGTCAGCAGCTTCCAGTTTCCCTCCCCAGGTTAGTCTAATTTTCTGTCCATTTTTTCTAGCCTCCAGCCCTCCCTGCCTATGCTCCAGTGGGGGGAAGAGACAGGCTCGGAGTCCATCTCCTCGGCCCCTCTTCGGCAGGCTGAGCAGACCGTGCCGAGGAAAGCAGCAGTCCCAGGGCCAGGCGGGAGGGGACTGCACTGCATCTGAAGGTGCAGGTCATCTCTCCATGGCATCCTCGACTCCAGGACGAACTTCTCCCCAGCTTGGCAAGAATATGGCTCTAACGCCAGTCAGGGCGTGCTGTGAGGCCATTCAGGCTTCAGACCCAACAGTGCCGATGACGAGGTAACACCAACTTCGGCAAGGCAGCAGGAGAATCGGACCCTGCCCGTTTCATCCTGCCCTGCACTATTTTCACAGACACAGCTCGCACTGCCACAAGTATTACCGAGTCATCTCATCACATGAAGTCATCTCGCTCCAGAAGGGTCCAGGTAGCACTGTGTATCATAGTGGGGCACATGTAAACATACTGTCTGCCTTAGCAGAAGCTCTGTACCTCTAAAGACTTCTCCAACATGTAGGGTATTCGCAGGGAAGACATGATTATGTGCTCTCAATTATTTCTGAGGAACTAGTCAAGGAGATGAAATACAATGAGGAAGGAGGCACAATTAAACAACCACACATACACCATCCCTCCTGCCTTACTGCAACCTGCCACGTTCAGCTTAATAATTCAATAGACCTTTTCTAAAAATAACCCCCAACGGCCGAAGAGCTGTTCCACATCACAGGCGACTGCTTTTGAAAGAAAGCCTAGTAATGCCTTAACTCCAAAAGCTCTTGGGTTTGTGTACTGAAACAGAAGTCTCTCACAACTTGCAAGGCTGTGAACACTCCCCGGTGGGGGGAGGGAGGGCTACAAGTGATTTGCGGCATGTTCTGTATAACCTAAAATGATCAGCTTGCAAAACACCGTCCAAAGTACCAGCAGTCCTACATGTAAAATCATCAGTGAATATACACGTAAAATTACCAGTGGATATGCTGATTCCTTTAGGGATTCTCATTATATATTTTGCCAGCATTGCAGATGTGGGAATAGTAAGTGAGAACACCTAACAGAATGGGCTCCCTTTAGCTCTGGGTGTCAGCTATCATCACTGCATCAACCTTAGTTAACATGGTGGGGAGAGAGCAGAACCTCTTTATACCAGTTAAAAGGGAAAAAAACCAAGAGCATTTAATGCAGCAAAGCTCCACCGAGGAATTCTGGGGACAAACAGAGATCGATAGCTGTTTCTGTCACAGGTACTTTTGCTTTTATAAGTACCAGTGATTATTTCAAATGAGTACTGATTTAGGGACAAATTTTTGGTAACCTTGAGACTTGTGGGATTTTGTTAGTGAAATCGCTGAGAGTTGGATTCCTTTCTTTGCTCCTACGGGAAACACACACCAGCCTGGGAAACATATGCAGCAGCTGGGGAGGAACAGCCCACCAACTGTAACTAGTGCAAACTTCTCACCGAGGACAGATTTGGCCAAGAATTTCCAAGAGGCCCCAAGGAGATGTGCACCCACACACCGGGCAGCGCTCTAGGACATGCGTGCCTGTGAAAATCCCCGATGTGATTGCACTGCAATCTCAGCAAGGAACAAAGAGATGTTTCTTTTCATGCACTAAATCCCCTCCTTCCCCACCGCTAGCCATCTCATTCTCTAGCTAGGATTTCATTAGCGTGAGACATTCCTCCCCTCCTCCCTCCTCCAGCCTGGTACTTACTTGCTGAAATTAAAGAGAAGCCGTTCAAAGACAAGGACAGGTCCCGTGCTGCTCAAAATTGTGAGTGGCTGACCAGCAAAAAGGCAGAATATCGCGCCGGTGACTGCTGTGCCCAGAAAGCTCTCCAACACGCCCTGCGGTAGACATAGGAGAGAAGCGAGTTCTACTGAATAACCCTTTCTATTAGCACCGTTGCAAGAAAATGAGTCGCTACCTCAGCGACCGGTCGCGTGCCCTATGCCGATATGTCCAAGACTAAGGGAAGACCATCTTCTGCCCTCTCCTGTAGCTCTACCCAAAGATGTGTTTGTCCCACACGGTTCCTCAGGATAACCAGCAGCCCCCTTTGCTATTTCTGAGGCCCAGAGTTTAATAACACTATATTGTATTTTATATTTGAACAAGGGGAGGAGTGTGTTTTCAAAGATTACTTAAAGGACTGGAGAACTCCTTGAACAGCTCCCAGATCTTTGACAGTCAAGACAGACGTTTGCAGGGCATTTCAGGCAGACACGGCAGAGCACGGCTAGAGGACAGCGCTGACAACATCCTCCGGGGAGATGGAGGGTGGTCTTTTTTCCTTCTCCAACTGAGCAGACACTTTCTAGATAAACAAGATGCCTCTCTTTCAAGTAACTGTTTTACTAAGCGAGACGCAAACCAAACAAGGCTACTTCATCCAGCAGTCATGTTGAGACCCAAGTTCATCATGTGTCACCAGCAAGTAACAAATTCCATATTTAACGGGCTCTACAATTACCTTTGGCACGTGCGGCAAAGCAGCTTCACTGGGGAAGGATAGAAGAGCATGCTCGATGCATTCTTGGATTTGCAGGTCCAACTATAGCTGGACAGTATCTACTTTTAAAATGCAAACTGTGGGTGAAATATAAATGGCAATAAAATGTGATCATTGACTGAGGGTGCATCCTTCTACAAAAACGGCAGAATGCGCTGGACCTTGCTCTCATGTAAACTATGTTTACACTCAACCGAGTTTCAAAGGAACAACAAGAGCATCATCTTCTGCTGAATAAGACGTGCAGCCATCAGCATCACCCTCTCCAGGAATACTTACCCAACAGCTGGGGGCAGATTTAAGCCTAGGCTTATGTGCTTCATTGTAGCTGGATCTGAATCAGCAGCCTCATTAATACTGCACATGCTGAGCAACCAGCAATTAACGGCACATGCAGATCCTTCTTTCCATCCATGACAAACCGCAGGGTTGGGGCTGCAGCTTTTCTGACTTATCAGTGGTAACGCAAAGAATTTAAATTAAGTTTTGTGGCTCTCTTTCTTGGAAAGACCCAAGTTACTGTTTACACCGAGGAAAGCATATTCACACTAGCACATGTCAAACTAGTATGTTACTATGTAGAGCAGATTTTTTCTTAATCTACTAAATTACTAGCAGAACTTTCTCTACAGCAATCATAAACTACTCTTCTGGCCACAAACATGATCCCAAAATACCAATGGTCAAGCACTGTTATTGCTGGGTAATTAAAGCAGCAGCGTGCCAGCTGCGCAGAGAAGCAAAAGGTAAGGAAGGCGTAAAAGCCGCCCGTTCCTGACGCACATTCAGTCACTCATGACTCCAGACAAGCTGCTGTAGAGCGGACAGGAACAACGTCGCCTTGGCAGGAGGTGACATCCTTGGTCCTTTCCATTTCTAAGTGCCATTGGTGATGCCCATCACCAAGAGGCCCGGCCCTTGCGGGGATCGGCACAAGGGAGATCTGCTTGCTGGGACGCCCCGCAGCCTTCACACAAGGATTGTGCAGGTTTTTACAGGGAGCATGGACGGCAGCCTACGAGCCTTTGCCTCCTGCCTTCGGGGGACTTGCGAGGATGAGACAATTGCTCTTGGGGCAAGGAACGGCATTCGCACAGCTGATCCCCTTCGCTCCTCCTGCATTACTCACCGAGAGGGTCCTCGCGGCCAGCGCATCTGGAATCTCTTTTCCCTGCATTCTTCCACGTGTCTGTAGCTAAGAATAGTGCCTTTTCTCAGAAACATAAAACTCTGAAGGGAGCTTTTAAAGAAGCGTTGGCTGTGTCAGGCACTCTGAACCAGGGCAGGCAGCACGGCACAGGCGATTTTTAGTGCCTGACCCAGCAGCAGTCACATATTTGTTTACAAGGAACAAGAAGCATGAACTGTGATGTGGTAGCCCCGAAACCACTGTTTTCTATGAGGACAAAATGCCTGGGGGAAAACTCCCAGGCGCTGCTCCTCAGCCGTCAAAGCCGGCGTAAAGTTCCCTCGCATTTCTGAGCATAAAGATCCAGTGCAGCTCACGTTCTGAGATGTCTTACGGAAAACTACGCTTCCAAACTCTTTCCCACTGCAGGAATGCTCAATGGTTTGAGCAATACTCGACAGGAACCTGCACTCCGATCCCACCAAGCAGCTCCCTGGAGAAACAACTTGAACTGGGCGCCCTGGGACACTTCACTCCGGCTCTGATGATACAGGAGCATTTGAGCACGAAGAACACACAGTTTTGCTCTTCTGCTGAAAACCTGCAGTCAAAACCCTTTCCAGGCTCCCACAGCAGCCAAGAGACCTAATGCCTTTTCAGACAAGGATGGTGAATAAAGGTTTGCTGATGGGAGATGGCAAAAGAAAAGCCGGTTGTGCCCAAACTCTCTCAACCTCTGATCTACTAGTGAGCTGTTCAGAAAAACCTCCTGCTACTTCAATTTTGGATCAGTACATAAATAAAAACTCGTAAATTCAACTGGTCATCGTACACGAGAAGCGAGTAAACGTCAAAGTGCACAAATTAGGAAATAATAGACAATGTTCTCCTGCGCTGAGCCTTGGCTACGTTAGGAACCGACTGTAGGCGTTTGGTTTTTCTAGCAACCCAGTGATGATTTTCCTGCACTTTGCAGGAAATTCACTTCTGTGAATTGAAGTTTAACGGCGAAACGGCTATGGGGAGCGGGCGGCCGGGGGGGCACATCCACAGACACCCCTCCTTGCTGCCAGTGCTCCTCTCCGGCTACACCCCAACTCCCTCCTCACCGAGCACAAACCCCTGAGAAGCAAGGGACAAAGCATTCGACAGGACTTGTGTGCTGGTTCCTTCTGCTGCTCCTGGAGTTTTTGTCATTAAGGGCCACGCTGCGTTTCTATTTGCTGCAGAGCTTCCCCGTTACCAAAGCAGTGTTCTTACCTGCACAGAATCAACAGTTTCCCTTTTCAACATGGAGAATAAATCACTGAGCTCAAAACAGACTGTTCCTGCAGCTTTTGTCTTTCTAGGGACTTTTTTCACTCCGAGCAATAGGAAAAATCAGACTGGGTTTTATCTACTGCAGAGAAAACTAAGGACTAAAGGCAACCTGCGTTTTCTCTTCCTTCTACCCTTCCCCCTCCAAGTGCGTCTCCCCTTCTATGCAGCTCGCGGTCTCAGACATACTTTGGCGAAACGAGACTGTCATGTTCAACGAATGAATACCATTTGAAATCAGAGGAAGGCTGCACACTCAAATATAATCCCATCGAGAAGGTTCACGAGGTCCTTGGAAGAATAACCTCACCCCAGCATGAGAGGTATTAAACAAAACACACTTATACATCAATCCCCGGCAGGCGGAAGGCAGCAGAGGGGTCCTCCAGGAGCACAGGGATTATCAGCTCTTCTCCTGGAGGCCCACCTTCTTTTATCACCCCTCTCCTTCCCTGGTGTACGCTGTGGAGCCTGGCAGCAGAAAGCCTCCTGAGGAAAGAGGGGCAGTGGCAAAGAACAGCTGCAAAATATGAGCGAGGCTGGGCACAGCCACGCTGCCAAGCAAACGGGGCAATGCCAGCAAACGGCCTCCGAGGGAGACTGTGTCTGCCGGCGCCTTCGCTGCTGGAGACGGGGGCCAAAGATAGGCAAATCCTCCCCGTGCAGAGCCGGTGCTGACGATCCAGCAGCTAAAGCAAAAGACGGCAAAGGCACGTGTCTTACTCCAACAATACGACCAAGCCCAAGCAACGGGACTGTCACTGCTTAACGGGGCAGCAGTTTTGCCGTTTGTCAGATGAATGGCGTATTTTCCAACTTCCTGAAATGCAAGGTGCTGCTTTTTAAAAGAAAGAATGATCTTTTTTTGGTGTGGGAGCATTAAGAAAGTATACTGTCGGTTTCAGTGGCAAAAAAATATTTTGCTACTTGATAATACATGTTCATGGGATACAAAGGTAACAGAAAAGACTTTTGGACACAATAACGTGATTATGTGCATTAAATTTGGAGTCGGGTAACATTTCCCCTTCCTTCCCCTACTTTAACGACTGTACCTTGTACAGACAGACTTTGCTCTGCTACTCAGTGGCAGAAGAGTGATGCTCGCTGGGGGATCCTGAAGGCCTTGCCATTCTCTACCTCCATTTGCTATTACTTCTTTTTAACGTTGCACATCACGCATTTGTTCGCACGACTGCTGCGGACCTGAGTTTCGGAAGAGGTAAACTGTATTTGTACAGGGGAGAGAGAAGTCTGGCACTCCGTCAGCTACTGAATCTTACTCTAGCCTGTAATTTATCATAGGGAAGTGCAGAGCTCTGGATAGGTGCCCCCTTTTTTCTATGTCTGGTTTAATTAAACTTGCGTAAATTAGTAATTCAGTCACTGTCACTATGAGCTTAATTACTGTTAGGAGATGCAACGTGGCCAACTGAATCTATCTAAATACAGCCTCCTGTGTTCTCTTCCTCTTCAAAAAGCCAAAGGAATACTAAAGTGCACTGCTAGAGCATAATTCTGCTCCAGCCAAACACGAACGACCTACAGCAGTGTTAATACAGAATCCCTTTCCTTTAGACTTCATCTAAAACCCAGCCATCCTTTGAAGCCCCTACGTTTGTCTTCCCTGCTGATCCAGCCTGTCTCTGGATATGCAATACGTTCTCAGGATCTGCTCTTCCACTACTACGAAATTCGTGTCTCTGAAGAACTTGCATTTTTCTCCTGTGTCACATCTCTTACTTTACTCGCTTTCCTATGAATCTTCGGATCTTTTCACCATAGAGGCAGAAGGCCAGGGATTCCAAGAGTCACGCAGAGGATACAGTGCTATGCTCTGATGACATGGAAAGTCTGAATCAGACTTAGTAAACTTAATTGGACTGAAACAGTACAACCGAGACGCAAACACAGAGTAGATGAGAGGAACGTCTCTATATAGAAGGAACAAGGACCTTCTCTCTCTCCCGGCCATCTTTCAAACACCATTTAAGGTAACTGCTTGTACAATTTTTCAAAGGACAGCCGTCCAACAGCAGAGAAAGCAAGCCAACTTTCAGTGGAAACACAGAATACCTCTATTAATTGTACCCAGAATTCAAGCTTTGCTGGTGGCCAAACACCCCTCTGACTGCAGACGGCAAAAGGCAAATGACGCATTTGTTGCTTCTGAAAGTTCTTGCTAACCTGCATGTTTTCCGTAGCGTCACCAAGCAATCCTCCAAAAGTGATAGCGTTGGTCACTGTGGCCAGGTAGATGAAAAGAATGGCTGAAAGGGCTTGAATATTTAAAGCATCGTAGAAGTCGCTGGCGAAGAATGGTGCTTTCCTCTTTATGTCTTTGATTAAGCCGCCACAGAATCTGAAAGGACAAGCAAGAGAAGACTTGTGCAAAACGTTTTACAGTGAAAGTCACCACGATAAGTCATCAGAAACATTGTCAGAAATGAAGTATTATCTGAAAGGAGTGAGATCATCACATTACATAATAGTCTTATCGCAGCTGTGATGGTCCAGGGGTATCACTGAGATAATGTTGTAAGGAAGGATACTATCTTGAACACGTGATGCAGCTGGAAAGAGAGGAATTTCAAGAACACAAGCCCTGCTTCTGCCGGCTGATGTAATAAAATATATTAACTCTAGTCTAAATCCCTGCCTAAGTTTCTCTACATGGCAGACACAATGGTTGGGTGAGCCAAACAATCTGCTGAATGGAAAAATGCTTCAAACTGTTAACCAGAAAAAGAACTAAAAGTAAAAACAGAAGTAAGTGACATCATCTTGCAGAACAAGAGAGCTCTGCTTGCAGACGTATTCGCTTTGTACAATCACAGACAAGACAGTATTTAACTCTTACAAACTCCATGTGGCTCTGACACTGCCAGCATGAAAAATGTTTCTGTTTTGCCTCTTATACTCTTGTACGCAGCTCACCACCAACACCAGGACTGTTCAGACACTCTGTACGCAGAGAGGTACATGGCAGTTAGGCACACATTACTGTCCAACCCACAGTCAGGATGTATTGACTGCCTTGCACAGATCAGTGGGCAAGTTCAGACTTTCAGATTTTAATCCCAGAATTCAGATATTCTACTGGAACTTAAAAAAAATAAAAATAGAGAGCGAAAGGGAGGGTGCAATGCCCCCATGAAAACCTGTGTATTGACCCTGAAATGCTGTGACACTGTTTTACGGCCACCTGAACTGCATTCCCACTCTAGTGGACTTTCACACGGCATACAAGCAGAGTAATAAAGCAGAGAGTAAGGCCTTGGGTTCTGTTACCTTCTGTGTTTCTATCCCATAAATGCCTTCATCTGTGCAATTCAACTACAACAGGAACGTCTGGAAAAAGGAATGTCTCTGCTTTCGGCTAAAGCATTTCCAGCAATTCAAATGAAAACACCTACATCCCTTACAGTTTGTCTAACTTCACAGACTTTCAATAGCCAACACCTACCTGGGCCTCCTTTCATTTTTGAGTGCCTCATTTAAAACGCTTTGTAATTTGCTGAGGCTGGATGTTCTGAACCCTTCAGTCTCAAGCTGGGCACTAAAAACCCCCAGACACCTTTTGGGGTCACAGCTCAACCTACACAAACAGCACGTCGGGATGGAAAACAGAAGGGGCGAAACGGTTCTGCAAAGGAAACTTTGCCACCTTGCTTGGGTCACACCGGGTGCATCACGCCGAGCGGTGCGTTACTGACCTGCCAGTTCGCTGCAGTTCTTCGCAGTCTCCGTGGCCTCCGCCGCCGTGGCCTCCATCATGTGGCGTGTCTCCATTCATCTGTACGTTTTCTCCACCCGAGTACATGTTTTTCCTAGGCAAGAAGGCAGGCCAAACGTTGTACAAAGAAGACTAGAAGGCTGACTGGCTGGCAGCCAGAGTGGTATGTAGTGTGTTAGAAAGACCAACCAGAATCCCAAAGAGTCTGGATAACTGCTATGTATGTTATTATATGCCTACAACATCACCTTAATGGGTACAAAACTGCAAGAACGTCCTCCCTCCAGCTATAAAGACAGACCTGAAAATCTCTCTCGTACTTTCTCAATACGGACGGAGAGATGCAGGTCACACTGCAGTTGCTCAATAAACCTGCTGTACCCAAAGCACTGGCTCTTCCCATCACCGTTTCAGAATTAATGCATGCTGTCCTTCACCACTGAGCTAAACCTGCCTGTCTCCTGCTCTTACCTTTTATCAGAAGAAGGAAGAGACTTGGGGGGCTCTATCCTAATGGCTGGATCCCATTCCCCAGGGGGGAGCACAATGACTTCATCCAGAAACTCATCAATGCCAGCAATCAGGTCCTGCCGGTCCTTGGCTTTATAGGCAATGTCGTGGAATACCTGCAAGGAAAAGAGAGACTCCATGTAGAAAAGGTTTGCATTTTCTGTAGCCCAGACTCCAGAGGCAGCTACTGAGTTTTATTCTACAAAACCAGCTTATTCGTTCTCAAAAACCTCTCAAAAAGTATCAGGACACGTGGCGCAAGGATGCGCGACCCTGAGGAAAGCCCTTTCCTTCGGCTGGTCATTTAATGATAGAGCTTCTTTTCTTGCAGGAATTTTTCTAATTTTTAGCAAAATATACATTTCGAACCTTTGTAAAAAAAGGTTGTTAAAGCAATTATCCACTTCTTTTATCCAAAAAAAGTTTTCCTATAAATAAGGAGTTTCAATTATACTTTGAGAAGACACTTCCACAAAGCCACAAAAAAGCGTGGCTCCTCTTCTCCTACCTAGTTCAGTCTACCAAAAAACAGGATAGTTCTCAACCCTGTGACACAGAAACAATGACAATATTTATTCAAAAATAATAACAAGAAGCAGAAATTAGTCTCACTGAAAAGCCTAGTATTACTGATGAAGAGCGAATGAGAGAAAGGAGGAAAAAGAGCATTAATGCTGAATTTTACAGAAATCTTTTGGACTACTTGGAGTGAAGGTGCATCACCACGCGTAATAAACTTAGTAAGGACAGTTGGTGGTAGGAAGGAGGACTTTGGGGCTACGGAAACTAGACCATTGCTCCAAGCAGTGGAATGACAGAAAACAGAAGAGCTGAGACTGGGTGAATGGTAATTAAGGGAACCATGTGAGAGCAAAACAACGTAACGAGAAAATAAGAAACAAACATAATGTAAATCAGCCCCAGACGCGCAGAGCCCGAGGGACACTGGAAGAAAGAAGCCGTAAATGAATATTGAAAGCCCAGTCATCTCATTGAGGTATATGATTAGTGAGTAATTGCTAGCTACTCATGGATAATATATAAGCACTGCCTGAGTGAGGAAGTGCTCTGGGATACAGCGCAACACACAACAGTATGTCCTGGGTGTAACCATTTCTGCGGTAATTACCTGGAGCGTAGCCGCGACCGTGGAATGGGACACAAGGTGCACACCGCAACAAGACTGATTCAAGGATCAACTCATAGTCTATTTGAAAGAGTGATTGCTAGTAGGAAAGTACACGATGGACAAGAACTTCCTATAGTCATGCTTTTAATAAAAACATGAAGCCAGATGAAGTAATTATGTAAACGGATGGAATTAGGAGGTGACACCTGGATGTTACAGATTTATGTGTATGCCCATTCCTGCCGACCATGCTGGAGGAAAGGGCATCATTATTAGCTAACGAAGGGAAACCTGGGAGAGCCCATTTCACACAGGAGACGTCAAGACACCTACCTCATCTGACATCAGAGTGGCAATGGCTCGGCCGATCTCATGATAGGACTTTGCTTTGCCCTTCGGTCCCAGTAGAATGAAGAGAAATCTGACAAAACAACCAGATGGTTCCCAGTCAGGAGAGCAAACTGGACCACTTATCCAATATCTAGACAGAAATCAAACTTGAAAAAGTTGTGGCCCTTGTTAGAGATCCAGAGGCTGGCAGTGGCCTCCAGCTAACTTGGGAGTAGAGGTTATACCCAGCAGCCCATCATGCCTACTCGGACAAGCAAGACACCACTCAGAGTTCTTCTCCCCAAGAGCCTTAAAAGTAGCCTGGAGACCACTATGGCCAAATGCTATCAACAGCCCTACGCAGAAGTCGCCACCATCCAGCAACCTAGACTTCAGGATGAGGTGAAGGAAGGATGTTCTTCCAATGGAAGTGAACTACCTGGAAGTGAACTACGCACGATGGCTGCAGCTCCAGCGCGGAACAGTTGAGGATCCATGCCCTGTGGGCCACAGAAAGCCCATCCACCTCCACGGCGATTTATCTGATCACGTGTTACCGGCTCCTTGTAGCTGTTCGATCCTTGTCGAAGACAATCTATGTTAAACGTTTCCCCAGTGCTACTCCAGTGCCATTTACCTGGCAAGAGCAGCGATGTAACTGCTGCTAAACAGCAGGAAGGGACAGAAGGAGATTTACGGATTGCTCTACTCCAACAGCAACAAGGGCAGCGACACACCTGAGCACCCTCTGCGCACAGGGCGGACCAAGCGGGGCCAGCCCAGCAGCGGGCACAGCGCTAAGAGGGAAGATGCTATTAACTACCCACGTGGCTCACGGGAAGCTGTATCACTCCCCCAAGCTATCGGATCGCACTCCGCCTGCTTATTAATGCTCTGCTGGGGCCGAGATCTCTGTTACGGTTCAGCACCCAGCGTAGCTACCCCACATGTGAAGGGAAACCATTAATGTAAAATAGGGCTCTAGCTATAAATAATCAAGCTCAACTTGTATGCCCTGAATTTCCGCTCCGAGTACACAATACGTACCAGAGACCTGTAAGCCCATCTAATGGTTTCATAGTCACAGCTTAATTCTTAAGCAGGCAACTTAAGGTGTAAACCTGTTCCCAGGGTAGGCACCATTGGCGAGGGCGACTACGTCGACAAGGTATTAGGAGTTAATTTCTTACACGATCTCTTTGGGCAGCAACTATATCCAAGTCACTGCTAATGAGTTTGAAAAACACCATGATGTGAAACCTTTGGAGATCGGAAATTACCACTCTTTATCTTTCCTGCCCTTTGTCAATGCTAATGTGCTATGAATCAGGGCTTGCCTACGTGACAACATGTTCTAAGGAGATTCCTTGAAAAGGCTACACATGGAAAATGGATGCTTCTGCCAATAAAATTGTCCAACGGTTGTGCCAGAACAATGGGAATGCTGGTGAAAGGTGGCTGGGTTTTCCAACCTCTTAACTGACACTCATTAGAAAAAGTTTTAAGTATGGCCTCAAGGTTGGATCTTCAAAGGTACCTAGATACTCCTGGCCTGGAATAAAAAATTAAAAAACAAAAAAACCAAAACAAAAACCCAATACCACCTTTCAAATAATACTTAATTCAGGGAAGACCTAAGCCTTATCTTAAGACACTCCCAGTTCCTAAACTAAGTTTCACCTGCAAGACAAAGGTATTTATGCTGAAATGGCAAAAGCCATTACCTCCTGCAGAAACACTCTTACTTTAAAGTTGATTTCATGCTGCAGACAGGTGCCAAGCTGGCAGCTACTTACTCACATAGCATCTCCAGCCTTGGCTGTAGAAACACAAGCTTCCCCAAAATCCCCTGTTCAGATTTGTCCCAGAAAAAAGATCTGGTTCTTGCCTATGGCACGAAATACATCTGTCTTCATGCTCACCTCTTCGCCTTGCCAGCTGGCTTGTTAAGAAAGCCCTGTTACTTCTGTTGGCCGTCTTGCACAACGGCCAACGTTCGGTGGCCTGTGGGATTTCAATGGAGACCACCGTTGCCGGTCAGGCAGTGTCGTTTCAAGCGTTCAGCCTGAGCTGGACCCTAACTAGCGACCTTGAGATAAAATTCTCTCTTGCACGCACATCGACTCATCCTTGCAATTAGCAACACGAGAAGTCACATGGCAGGAGGCCAACTTCTCCATTTCACCTAATTTAGCAAAGACTGGGAATTGTTGGGGTAATTTTCAGCAAACTCCGTATCAGCATGTGTTTCAAACAGAAGCACTAACAGCTGCTCAAAACGACCTGAAAGCTTCCTGAATTAAGCCTTTTTCCAATTACAGCTGTACCTTTCAATCAGTAATGGAAAATAAACACACTATAACCTTTGGTAAGTTGTCTTGTCTCAAACCTTTTGCATTACCTCCAGTGTGAATTTGGGTTAGCTTCAACTTCTAGTCATAGATTTTGATTTGTCTCTCCTAGCTAGACTGAAGAACCCTCGATAATTAAATTCCTTTAAATATCCTCCCTTATTGATCCAGTCACCCGTAGCCATCTGTCACAGCTAGGCTAAGCCATTTGAGGCTTTTCTCTTCTTTTAGTCACTTTGACGGCTCTTCTGTGAACCTTCTGTGATGTATCGGTATCTTCCTCAGGGAAATCATCCAAGAGCTGGCAGTTTTGTCAGTGCAAATGTATAGATGAAATATCCTATGGCTACTCAGGAACTCTACCTGAGCCTGCTTTCCTGAGAAAATGAAGTAAGGAGCATTAAGTCAGGGGACAGGACATCAGGTATGGACAAGCACGGGAAGTCTTAGGAAACGGGGTAGGATGTCAGGGAGAGCTGGGATTATTGCCGTGGGGGAGGGAAAGGACATGGCACATACTTCTAGGAAACCCAGTTTCAGCGGTTCCGGCACCGATGAAATAATCTGCTATACCCAGGGATGGCCCCAGCCCTTTACCCACAGCATCACCCAGCGAAAACTGGTACTCGGAGCACAGCTCTTCCACCGACCGGATTGCCCTGGGCCATGGAGACACCCTCTTTGTTATTTGTCAACCTTTACTACGTTAACTCTACGTTTTCTCCAAAGCTGCTGATAAAATGTGAAACACAACAGGGTTGAGAGGTGTGACACCGCACCAGAAGTACTTCTCCCCTTACAAGCGTTGTATTAAGTATCATTTTAGCTTCCTAAATCAAAATATCATGAGGTACCAACGCAAATGTATCATAAGGTATATTATATCCAAACAAGTACTTTCTATTTAAAAAATCTAGAGTCCTATTAAAAAAAAAAAGGCATCAAGTCAGTAGGGCAGGATCCATAAATACATATTAATTGGCATTACCAACAGTAACGCTTCCTAATCGGGTTCTTCATGAGGCTTTCAACTGTTTTACTTGAGGTTCACATGGAGGTGACTACGCCATACACGCCTGGGTCATGTCCTCTGCTCTCCTCCTACCTCCTGGAACATTCCCTGTGTTTCATGAGTTTTTATAAAACAATATTAAAGGCAAACTGTTCCTCAGCCAATCCTTTTAAAACTCTAGGATGCAAATTATCCAAATATATTAATTTTTAAAAAAAGGTTCGTAACTTCAGAAGTTGCTGCTTGGCATTCTTCTGATTTTCCAGGGGAATGAGACATTTTCACAATCATCTCCTGAAATAATAACATCAGCTGGCTCTCCTCCAATGCACAACAGAAGTACCTGAATGCTCTTGCATTTACTAAAATGTTCTTGAAAACAAGCAGTTTGTGACACTCGCTAAATTCTTTGTCCTGCCTGATCCAGCTCAGACTTGCCTTCCGCATGTAGATCGAGACCTTTTAAAGGGCCAAATATTATAAACGCAAAAACATTAATGCATTTTAGGGTTCTGGACTAGATTATGTTTGCATGCATTTAGAATCATTTAGTTATGAATACTTCCACCTAAGAAAACCCTCACTTCTAGTTGTGACGTACTCTCGGCACAGAATTCCTCTTGGCTGCACACAACACATGCTGAGTTCTCAAATGCTCACTTCTAATACTTAACATTGCTAAGGATGCTTCAAGGCAGAGAACGTGAGGTTCCACCTCATATCCCTTAGCTCAAAGGCTCTCTGAAGTAGCTAGCAAAATTCAACGTTTCTCCCGAATGCTCTGGGCAACAGCTTGCAGATGGGGCTGACAGCCCTCCCACCCAGGGTACCTGGTCTTGACCACTGTATGGCAGCACAGTCAAAGTGCTCAAAATCCTTTGCTTCCAAGCTGATAATGAGCCAGAAACTCAGTCATTTATTTTTCTGTGCACTATTCCTCCTGTCGCTTTTGCACGCTTTACCCTTCTTAAGCAGATGATGACCACCAGCTATGTATGAGTCCCCCTTTAATCATATGGACTAGGCCACCAAACCCAAGAAGAATAAATTCATTCTCACAGTTGAATAATTCCAATTCGAAATGGACAAACGTGCCCTGGCCAATGCATCGTCAACCCAGCCAATGCACCTCGAAGACCTAAACGCAGCAGCACAGCAACACTCTGTACAAGCCCAGTAACCTGGCACTACGGACCTAACAACCTGCTACGGGCGAACACAACCCTCCTGGACCTTGGCGGGAGGTGACAGCAAAGACTGTGGGGCAGAATTTCAATCTAGTTTGCCCAAGGAGGCAACAAGGCTTTATGTGCTGTGCTTCTGAGAAATTTGGCTAGAAATCTCCATGAAATCAAACGAAAAGCATACTTAGGAGGTAGGGAGCAAATACAACACAGCCAGGCTTCAAAGTCAGTGCAGTACTAATATTTCCCCATCCATATGGGGAGTCCTGCGAGAAATCCCTAATGTCCATGACTCTCGATTTCCCATACGGGGTAAGGGTCGTCGTGAAAACTGTCCCAGGACCAAGCCTCACCGTGGTCTCTTTGCCAGATGACCATCGGTGTAGGAGACAAGGTCATCCCACGTCCTAGTCCTGTCCCTCCACCCCTGAAATAAAAAAGAGGAAGAGCAACTAAAACAAGATTCAAGTTCGGCCTGCTCATCCGTGCCTACCTCTCAAATCTGGAGCAAGCAAGAGCAGCAGCTCCGTAAGGGTTAAAGGCACCTACACAAAGGAAACTCAGTAAGGAAAATGTTTCTGGTTTTGAGAGGGGTGAGGGGAAGCAGTGCCTCCGTTGTTGGACACCACGTGAGATGCCCGCAAGGCATCCAGCATTCCCAGCAGAGATACACGTTGGTGGACCCGAGGGCTGAAAGATCAACCTCTTGATGCACTTTTCCAGCAGAATCCGTGGCTTGGACTGCTGACGGAAGGAGCACGACTTGAGACTGCAGGAACAAAAGGAGATGATGGAGTGTTTGGTCCATCTGCTATCTCACAGAGGTGATCCTTCCAAGTTTTAGGCAACGTAGCAACATTGCAGGCTTCTCACCTGACGTCCAACACGTGAACGCAGACAGACAAAGGTAGTCTTTTGCTGCCAGAGCTCCGATTTCCCAGAGCAAGTCCTTCTGCTGGAAAGGCTGCTATAAAGGACACAGCCCTGAAAACTATTCCAATGCTGTAATTAGTGAACAAGACATACATTTCATCCCTACTTACAAAGAAGAAAATATGCCTCTGCAGTTAAAAGCTTAAGTTAGGAGGCAAAGGAGGAGAATGTGACTCCTGGCTCTGCCACACGCTTCCTAAGTAACCTTTGGGCAAGTTACTTCATTTCATTTGAGACTTGTAGGCACAGGTAATTTCCCAGCGCTACATATTAAGACTGTGCAATTCTGTACAGCTTATCTCCCCCCAAAATCTTTCCCTTGCTCATTCTTCGTCTTTTTTCCCCATCGATGTTACATTAATGCAGCAGACCTGAACACGACTGCATACTTCTTTTACAGAAATAAAAAGCTACATCTATTGCATTGTCCAGGGCAGAAAGAGCCATACCCAAGCCATGGTGCCAGGAGAGTAGCCAAGTGCTTGCCAAAATGAGGAGTTCACAGCACTGTGGGGTTAAATTCAACATGAGAAGACCAAAGTCCTTAAGGTTTTTTTTCAATCTGATTGGTAAAAAGAAAACTCAACACCGTGAAAGGCTGGGATCTCTCTATACCAATTTCAGATCCCTGATTTTTATTTACCAGGGCTGTACGAAAACACCCTGCTGAGAGACTTGTCCTGGAGAGTTCATCGGATCTTGCTGATTTCTTTTAAGTAAAAATTTACTTTTAACTAAAGGCAAGCGCGTGTCGCCGTCTATCACCGCAGGAATAGGTGGCCACAAGAAGGCCACCTCCCCTCCTAGTTACGGGTCAGCATGCCCACAGCCCTGTGCCGAAACCTGGGTGTTCAGCCCCCGCCAGCCCCTCATGAAAACAACCTGCTGCCTTCTAAAGAGAGAGACAGCTGCCGGTCACGCTGCAGTTACTCGATAGACCTGGGTCACCGTACTCCTGCAACAACCCACAGCGCTGAAACGTTAGCTGTTTATTTAGAAACCCCAGGTGGTTTTGCACTGCCTAGCGTCGATGGCGTTGGGTTTGACAACTTTACCAGGAACTTGATAATTTAACAAAATAAAAGGAGAAGCCCCGAGGGAGAGAAGGGGGGTAGGGGCATACCAAAGGCTCCAGCTCCAGCACCTCGCAGAGTCTGCGGGCTGTTAAGCGCACGTCCACAACCGGAACGCCCTCCGCGCGAGATGGCGGAGGCTCAGGGCTGGCCAAGGAGACGCCCCATCGTAGCTCGTCTGAGCCCTGGTGGGATTTCCTTGATTGAATTTCACAGGATGCAGCCATTGCAAATGGCTCTTCATTACTCAGGAAGGCCATCTAATGAGCCTCCCTGCTTTGATTAGGGCTAGCATTTGGTTCAGAGGACAGCAAATGGGTAATACTATTTCCTGGAAAAAATGTTGGCACGGAAGGACATATTGTCTTGATTAATGCTATTGAGTAATGAGGTCATTCAGCAATCCTAGATGTAACTTCCTGGCTCCCACTACCAAAACAAACAATACCTGATTTTACATCTGCTGAAAAGCATTCGGAGATGTGTTTAAAAACAAGAGCAAGCGGGGTGAGACTTCGAAGCTGAAATACTGAAGTATATGGAGCTCACTAATGCTGGGGAATGCAGAACAACCTTTTCTAAAATCAAGCCCCTTTTATCTCCCCATACTCCTACCAGAATACCCCGCGTGTGCAAATCAGTTGTTGACGTGGTCACTGTAAGGAGCCACTTAATCTCGCTCCCAAGAAATACAAACGTTGCTGCATTACCAGAAGGCAATTAATCAAACAGCAAAACTAGAACATCTTTTTCCTTTGTTTTGTACATGGAGATAAGGTACAGACTGTAACAACAATATAACTTTAATTCCATACAATGGCTGTGATTCATTCCAGTACCAGTAATGCACTCACCACGTGCTTTTGTCACAGTACTACGTCTCTTCTCACAAAACACTACTTGATAGCACCTCAAACCCTGCAGGCATTATTCAAATCACAGCTTTCACTCTGTACTAGAAAGGCCTCGAAACCGTTCACCTAAAATACGTATTTGCACATTACCGGTGTGAAAGCTGCAATTTGAACTCCATCATTACAAGGAAAACACAGAGTAAACCCTTTGCAAGGTGATAGCAAGAGCAGGCCAGAGCCCAGGAGCGCAGCGGGGCCGAGGAGCGAGGCACCGCAGAGCGCGGCGTGAGCTGGAAGGGGATATTGCAAACCAGCCGCAGGCTCTCCACCGGCAGCCTCGCTCGTCCTTCTCACTGCAGCTCCGCTCTGCTCCGTTCTTCGTGCACTTCGTTACCTTTTGTTACTCATCATTTTTTACAGTTCTTACCTCGGTGGGGTGTTTGTGTATATATGCAGCAAAGATACACTTCTGCATAACGCTGACATACGGCAGATATTCTGGACATCTATACTGGTAATTTTTCTCTACTATGTTGCATGATAAACAATAGGCAATTGTGTAACTAAGGGTAATATTGCTAAGAATTCAAACAGGACTTTAGCTGTGCTATTCCGGTAGATTTGTACACTCGCTGTACAGACAGTTATGCATATTCAAGCAGTGAATTCAAATATTTAAGAACGTAAGATATGTTCGTATCTGTGAGACTCTGTGAGATTCATTTGCAACACAAGTCACAATAAATAAAATATTTATATGACATTTTTCTCTGAACCATTATGCATTACAAAGCAACAAACAGTGTCACCACCCCGACAGAACTGCATGCCCCACTTTACCTGAGTTGTTTTTTTTTCTTTCGCCCCGGCCAGGCCAGAATTGCATCCTTCATCTAATATGAGTTTTTTAGAG
>JANZLQ010000007.1:7403568-7422763 GCA_026212715.1 Elanus axillaris
GGGGGTGTTAGTGCTTTTTCTAGTGTTCTTTCACACTGCTTCTACATCTTTGCCTTTTTCTTCATTAACAGCAACAGCAGCTATGCCAGAAACACAACAAAGGGAGCTGGTGAAGCCACCGTGAGCATACACCAGTGCAATTGCACTGCTCATTGTCAAGCTTTCTCATACTTAAGATCTAGATTTTAGTCTACCTGAAAAATAACACGACCTGACTTTCTCTTTTAAAAAAGGTTGTATCTCAAAGCAAAACAATGTAGTTATTTACCATATTGTACCACACTAAAAAATCAAGTACTTAGTAGAATTTCCTATCAATTTTTGCTGCCTGATGAATAAGAAAAGCACATGGGAACATACGTATTTTTCATCGTATTTGGAGTTTAACTCTTCATTCAAGGCAAGCCTGCCGTTAACTGTGGCTCTAAACATGGAGTAGGCATGGCCTCTCCTGCCTCCTCCAACACTGTTACACCTGGACAGCAAAGTGTTGCGGCCAGCGTAGCATCACCTAAAGCAGCCCGTCACTGCCGAGTGGAAAGAAGCGTGTTTGATCTAGAGACAGCTGCCCCGGTTCCTGCATGGGAATATGCACGCAGTCATTTTCTGACTTGAAAAGGGAGAGCAGAGAAAGACATTCTGCTCCCTGCACCTCGTGTCTTTCTGAGGGCTGTCTTCTCGCTGCAAAAGCGATGGGAAAGCAGCACCAGTGGAGCCGACGTTAAGGTGAATCCCTGCAAGGAAAGCGGCACTGGGACTTCAGTCACGATATAAGCAGTGCTTCTAGAAATGTGGCATCTGGTGTGTTCCTGAACAGTGGAGCTCAAACCTGCAGGAAAGTGAGCTCGGAAGACGACCTATAAAGCTGTGTTTATTCATTTCCAGCAAGCCTTCCCGAGGTATCCAAATGGTATCCCAGGTCCAACTCTGTGCTCATCACCATTAAACCAGAGTGCCAGAAGAAATTTACTGACCAGCATCGTGCTCATCAGCCAACTGCCAGGGTTGCTCTCATCTATAGGTCTTCTCCCAAAGTACCGCTACAGCTTCGTGCTAAAAATAGTTCCTTACAGCCTGAAGGTTATTCTTCTCATCTCTGCACCTATGCACTCTAATTGTACCACAGCGGACGTGAGCAGGGTCACAGGGCTCCGCAACACGCATCCTCTAGCTGACAAAATATTAACTAAGTCCAACTGAGGGGAATTTGCTTCTGATTTTAAAACACTGCAGCAGCAGCAGCAGCAGCTGAGTTTTAAAAATCAACCTCTCCTGGCTCTTTTCTGCTATCTTCCTGGCACCTGACATCTCTTTAGCCTGGCACAGGATTGCCTTTCTGCGAGGTTATCAAATTCGCTCCAGCAGGCCTGCCGCACGGCAGCGGCACTGCTCTTACCCCAGCCTCCCCGGTAGCACCAGCAAAGCTCCTGCAGCCCTGGCCGTGCTGGTGGGGGGCATCACCCCACCTTATACGCACCCCTCTGTCCGGCTTAGCACTCTGGCCGCGTCCTCGCAGCCCGGCAGGGATTTCCGACTGTCCTCGGATCCGAGACGGCTTTCTTTTTAACTTCAGCAGCGGCAGAATTAATTTGAAGTTGAAGGCTTTTGAAAAATCCTGCCCTTCGTCAGCTCCCACCCTGGGTGATCTCTGGAGGTGCTCTGTGTTTGTCTGGCTACGGGTGAATGGCGAGGGAGGATGTACTGCCAGAAACATCGACGGGGGGTAACACTCAACTCGGCCGCGCATCCGTAACAAGCTTTGCCAGGCAACTCAAGGAAGTAGAAAAATGGAAAAAGTCTCATGAAAAGGCATCAATCATTGATTCAGCAGGAAGAAAACTGCTGGAACAATCCTACTCCTGCACACCCGAGTCAGGATTACCACCAGAGAAAACATCAAATAAGCATCAAGGAGCTCTGTGAAGGAAGCCTGGAAAAGTGCTACCAGTTCTTCCACGAATCGTGTCTTGGAGGGAACTGGAGAATAAAAAAATAACGGGAAGGTGGCAATCCACAATAAACGTTCAACTTTGCCGAACAGGTTGGTCGCGCGCGTTGCTGAACAAGCACCGTGCTGGCTCAACCCCGGGTGCCTTTCTGAACCACAGCTGACAAGCAGGATCTCCAAGTCAAAACAGCATGACTAATTTTAGTGGGTTTTGCTCCAAATGAGTTTTGCAGCACCACTCGCCACTTTCTTAAATCATTTATCAGCTAGGTGATGGGAAGGGTGCAGTCAGCACTTACAGTCCATTCCGAACCATTCCCCAAAAAAGCTTCTGAAAGATTTGAGTCCCCAGCAGCACCTAAGAGCAGGGAAGGAGAGAGGGAGGCCACACAGCTGGAAGCACTATATTCACTTTCCCTGCACTCTGCTAAACCGAGCACCGTTCCAACCCGACCACTAATGTTACGTCAAAGGCCACAGATCTCCAACGCTGTCCTTGCAAAAAGGGACGGCAACCTGAAAGTCACCATTTTCCAAAATGTCTTTTAACACTCTGTTATCATCAGCACCACTTAAGCTCTATCAGAAATGAAAGCAATTCCTCAGTTCACATGGCTTTTATTGCATCTCCGCGTTTGCTCTCAGGCGCGCTGCTGTGCCGTAGGGCTGTCCGCCTTGCCCTCTCGCCGACGCTGCCTCTCCCGCAGGGGCGATTGCTGCACAGCCTGCCAGGCAGCTCCCAACCGCGGCAGCTTCCAGCCTGAAAGGCAGGTGTAAAGGCAAGGCAAGAGACCAGCTCAGTGGGAAGAAGCAACCGCAGTCACCAGGGCCAAGGTTAGGTACGTGTCCCTGGCAAGACACTCAAAAACCATTTAAGGGACCAAGTCAGACTGATCTTCCTAAATCACTCAGCACCAAGTATTTTGTAAAGGACGGAAAGCTTCTTCCTTTCTTTTGGGAGCACCTAGCGCAACCGAGAGCGTAGCTGCCCAACAACCCAGGGCAAGAGAAGATGAAAATGAGCACTCGGCTGAACAAACGCACGGCTTCTGCCCGCAACCCGCAACTTCTGCGGGCTTGTCCGAGGCAGGAGAATACCCAAGGCAAGTGGCAACTCCATTAAATGAGTCATTAGCCAAAGCATCAGCAACACAAAGCCAACCAAAACCCCATGATACAGCACTAAAATTATAACTGGAGAAGCCCTTCGGCTAGTCACATTACTGTAATGATGCTCCAGTCTCTGCAGAACAGCCTGCAAGGAACACGCAGGCACTGATCTTGGGAAGAATCTGTTTGCCCTTACGTGTCATAGTCATATTCGATCACCCATAGCCTAAGGAAGGGTTACCAAACAAAACCCTCCAGCTGTGTGAGCTGGAGTTCAGTTAAAACGCACCACCTGTTCGGGAACAGCCTCCTTTGAAATTGAGGTTACAAGCCTAGGAAAGCTTGAAATCAATTGCTCTTCAGGGACCGAGCTCTGCGGCGTGCCATATGGCACCAACAGCTACCTCTGCCTTTGCACAGGACACCTCAGCGCGCCGAGCGCCGTGATCAACGCCTGTTGACTTTGGCTACTCACCCGATTGGCACTGCTTGGATTTAAACGCCAGTTGTGTGGGGGAAGTAGTCCCGATGAACTGAAATAGGACACAGCTAGTCCATTCACGTGCCATCTTACACCGATTTTACACAAGGTAGAGCTTTTGCAGCTACGCCCGGTTTGAAAAATCAGCCCTAAGTGAAAGGAGGGCTGGGATAAAAGAAAACCTGTTAGTGAAGTGCGAGACCACGACTCGTTTGAGCTTTTCTGCTACAGGTAGAGCAGCTGCCTTTATGGGATATCACCGCTGTCCTCACCTGACAGCGCCTGCCCGGTTTGCAGCAGGGAAGCTCTCACGTGCTTACAGCAAAAGGAAAAAGAAAAGAAAAATGTTATTCAGGTCTAATGCCATTACATAGATACGGCCGATAACTAATAATCCCTGCCTCATCCTTACAATAACAATACTAATAAAACAAAACCAGAATGAAAGGGCCATCCACGGACTTCACCTAAGGAAGCTATAAACAGATACTAAGTTCATAAGCTGCCTCCTTCCAGCCACGCAGGATCTGAAATGCAAGCTTGAATTCCCCTTCCCATTAGCAGCATTTAGCTGCTGCTGTCAGTGGAACTGAGCAACCAAAGCAAACGCCACTGGCCTGAGAAACTGAGAATGCTATCTATCTGGCAAATATCAAAAATACAGTTTCCAGGCTTTTGCTTAAATGCCCAGGAAGGTGGCTTTTGGCAGTCCCGCTCTGGGAAAGCAAAGCTACCAGGGCTATCCCACCCAGTGGGGAAAACATTCCACCCCTCCTCCTCCTCCTCTTCACGTCCTTCATCCTTTAATAGATCTCCCTCCTCTTCCCCAAGCCACACGGTTGCAGGCTGAAGACCTCTAGATTACATTTAGCATCTCCAACAGTCTCCATTCCAACCCCCTCTTTTTCACTCTACCACGTACCGTTTCTAAGTTCACTATATTCAACAACCTCCAGCACTGCACTATTAAAAATAGCCAGAGCTTGATGTGGGGACGACAGGGAGGGGAGGAATCCATGTGAAGGTTAGGGTATGATTTGGCTGCAGGCTCCAGCTTCTGCTTATCTCCGGGTGCAGCAAAACTCAAAAGCCACTAAATGCAGCTCTTCCCCCTCAAAATACGGCAAAACACGAGCATTCAAAATAACCACTGATCATACAGATTACCATCACAAGCCTAACTGCACACGCGGTGCTTTGTGTAACTAAAGGAAGGCTTAACGGTCCCTGATCACAGGGAAAAGGGATCCAGTTCCCCAAATTCCTCTTACATCAAAGGCAAGCGCAACAGGGGGGGATCTTCCAGCGGGGCAGGCGGCACCAGGCTGCCCGAGAGCCCGAACAAAGGCTCAGGGGCAGGAGCTTCTCTGCAGGTGCGGAGCGGGAAGAAGAGGCGAGGGCTGCATTATTTAACAGAGGCCATTTAAAAATTCACCGTACCTTCTGTTTACTCTGCGCAGGGGAATGCGTGCTCACCTCCTCACAGCGTCCTACTTCATCGTGGGGTACCCACGCTTCAGCACAGACACGCGGAGCTTTTGTACTTCAGAAAGGTTAATTCCCCCAGGAATGTGAATCTGCCTCTGTCTCTCTTTTTTTCCTGTATCTGTTCACATATACGTTCAAGACTCCCTTCCTATAATTAACCCATGAATGTTTACATCAAGGGATACCGCCGACACTCTGTGTAACTCCACTAGCCAGGAATGCTTTAGAGGTGTGCTGCTGATAAGCTGTGGGGAGAAACGATGCAAGCAAAACTGCTCTCTGCACCAAGAAAAAAGGTCAGAGTAAACGAAACTCCAGTGAACTAAACTTCCTAGAAACTCTTCCTTTCCTTCAGAAAGGTGGCAGTGGTCTGTGCTGGAAGACAGTCATTTTCATTAGAGCTCCATGGAGTGAAAGTAGGTCATCCAGGCTGACAGACCTAAAAATTAGGAACGTCTGCTTGTGACTGCGCAGACGAGGAGACGTTCAAACAGGAAAAGCAGCAAATCGCTCCCACCATTAATCACTGGGCTTCATTCCGAACAGTGGGATCCCACCAGCGCCCTCCCCGTCCATCGGTCCCCCAGGAAAGGCAAGAGGGTTTCTCTCAAGAAGGCCAATTTCTTTTTTAACTTTAGAGCTGGCTTTGGCACA
Source organism: Elanus axillaris (assembly GCA_026212715.1). Lineage (NCBI taxonomy): Eukaryota > Metazoa > Chordata > Aves > Accipitriformes > Accipitridae > Elanus > Elanus axillaris. The sequence goes on from JANZLQ010000007.1 coordinate 7,409,250, forward strand.
GATTCCCTGTTGATATGGAAACACCGGTTTGAATAAACAGTGCACACACCACAACAAATAAGAAGGGTTTTGTGCCTCTCTCTGACTGACCATATTCATTCAGAGCTGGTTTTTGTCCCATATACAGGCCCTTCAAAAGCAGAGATAATGCCAGGCCGGTAAACTCCCCTTATATCAACATATATTCATTTCCTATATGCTACTGCATCAGCTCAGTAATAACAGGTCCCAGATAAAACAGGTTTTCTTTAAACGTCCCCTTTATTTTACATCTTGAGCATTAAAGAAATCCTTTCGATTCAGCCATTCGGAGCTGCCAAGGACATTTTAAGAGAGCACGACCAAAGGATTTCTCATGGGAGGAGGGACAGAAGTGGGAACAGCAGCGGGAACTTCCCCAGCTTCCTACGGTCCACTTGCACTATGGCAACAAAGGGGCTGATAGAGCCTGTACTTGACTCTTCTCAATCACTTTTGTTCACAGAGAAAGCTGTAAAAATAATTTTAAATATTTTCAAGTTATTAAGACTACACGAATCAAGAGCTAACTAACAATCCTGGCTCTAACACCATAAACGACAAACCGTCCCCTGGGCATTGCAAAGAGGATTAAAACCTTGTCCTCCCCAAAAGGCTGCTCAAACGGAGAAGGGATGCAGCTGCGGGCACGGTGCGGCTTGAGACGTCTTGCGTGGGACAGGCAGAGTGAATCTCCAAGGTACGTTGCCAAAGGACAGCTCAGTCCAAACACAGAATACCAAGTATAAGCAAGGGCACTAATATTTCCACACATTAATAACGCGGGGACGCTTTTATAAACATTCTCCTGAAGCGCCCGTGACTCCGATACCGCAACTACAGGCCAGTGCGCAGCAGCGTAGTTTGAAACTGGCTAGAAAGCTGAAAACCTCACAGAATATCCTACCTCGATGTGCACTGAAAATAAAGAGACAATGGCAAAGTAACACTAGCAAACCACCCAGGCAGCAGCAGGCAAGCAGCCATCGTCATCTGTGCCGGCAACGGCGTGGATAGTGAAGAGCAAGGCAACGAGGAGCACAAAGCCAGCCTTCCAGGCGCAGCAGAATCCACAGGCAGAAGTTTCGCCAGCGTAGCCGCATCCGTCGGCTGTGTGGAGAAACCCTCGGCATACGCAGCTCACGCCAGCAGAGTAATCCAAACTAGGAAGTGGTCCAGAGACAGAAATATATCGGAAAAGCTTATTTGCATTAAATATATAGAAGATGTGTAACTTGGCTAAGATGCACCTAAACCAGCGGAAGCGCTAGGTCTTTTCTAACTGTATCTGGTTGAAGAATCTCCACGTACATACACGTGTACATCCCCCTCACCTGCCGCGGGTTTGCTGGAGAGCCCGCCAGAAGCACCTGCTTTTTCTAGACCCATCTCTGCCGTGGACCAGGTTAGGGTAAACCACAAGGCTGTCTTTTCTGACAGCTGAAGAAACCTTCATTAAGTCTTTCGGTTTGGTGTTATCTAATATGGTGTTAAGCAAAAAACTCGAGAAAACGGCTCAGCCTTCAAGAGCTGGAGGAATTCTCCCGCCCTGGTCTTTCAGACACTGCTGATGTATCTGGCAACAGACTGCTCAGAGCCCAGGAGACAGCGGGAAGCCTAGACGCTGATTTATTAATTGGAAAACAGAAAAGAAAAATAAGTTGTCCAAAAGCGCTGCTGCCGCTACCTCCGCTCGTCTGTCTAGCTGAAAACAACCAGTATATTAATTGCAGCCAAGACCTCATGAAATAAGACAAATGAAGGCAAATCACTTCTCCGCACTGCTACCACAGAAGCAGCATTCTGCCGACACAAATGCAGTGCATGGGAACACACCTCCTCTTCCCTAATTATGCTTATAAACTGCCAAAACGTCAAAGAAGCCCAAAGCAAAACCATGATAAACCAGCAAGATCAAAATTCGGTGGCCTTGATTGAAGCTATTTATCATCAGAGCAGTCTGAGTCAGGGCCCCGGTGTCTTCTGCAAGACACTCGGGATGCTGAATCAGTCTCTTTTGCAATTTCCATGTAATAGAGTCCAATGAATCAAGCTGTCATTCTCATGGCAGAGAGGAGTTGGTTCATGCAAATTACCTGACTTCAATATTCGTAAATAATACACTCTTAACTCTGGGTGCTCAGCACTGCTGACAGATACGAGAGTGGCAGGAGGAACGAATCAAAAGCCTTTTGTTTAGCTACAGGGCAAGCTTCCCACCCAGGCTGGAGGTGGAAAGGGAAGACTTCCTTTGGAGATCGCCTTTTTGGTTTTCACTTGTTACACCTCCTGCAAGACAGCACCTTTATCAAGTGTGGCAGCGAAAGTGGGAATAGAAGCTTTCTTCCCCTCTTCACTTCTTCCACCACAAACCTTCGCCTCTTGTAGACACCATTAAATATCCTGTTACGGCTTTTTATCCCAAGAGCTCAGCTGGGAACCCGATGCGCAAAAAGCTTTGTAACACTTTGGTGATCATCAGCAGATCCCAATGCCCCAAAATAACAATGTAAATCAAGGCTGAAATGCCTCTCGGAGAAAACACACATACTTTTGCTCAACCAGAAATTCTGGCTCACCGCTGCCTGCGGATGCTCTCTACAATCTGTTCTACGCAGGCGAACACGGTCCGGACAGGACAGCCGTGTCGGCAGAGCTTTCGCGTCCGCACACCGTGCTGCCACGGACTGTAACCGACTCGCTCTGCGCTATCAAAATAAACAGTAAAACACTGTCCCGTTAATTTTGCTTTCCACAGACCACCAGTCGTGGCAACCAGCCTACGAAAGCAGCTGCTACGCGCAGTCGAGGCAGGGGGGCACAGTGTTCTGTCTGTCACAGGCACATGAGATCCGAATCACTGTTATTGAAGCAACTTTGTGATGAGTGAGCCGCTGTTAAAGATTTTCTGCAATCTCCGCATTGTGGTAATTGGCCCTTCCTTTTGCTGTTTCAGCTTTACAATCACTTGCTTTCCATAAATGAAAGGGGGAAAAAAAGAGTAACATGACATTTTTAATTCAGCAGACAACCCGACCTTACAAGTAACCCAGGACTTTATTACTTTCAGATTTCCGCATCATTTAGTGATGTCACACGGTCTTACTTTGATGGCAAAATTATTTCATCCAGTCTCAAATGTAAGGGCGAGTATTGCACAAAGCCGATAAGCGTGTTCTAGCTCCACCATCTTCCGTGAAGCAATCTCTCCTTTGCCAAAGCTGCTAATCTAACTGCTTATCACACGTCTGTAAACACTTTATGTCAGAGGGGAAAGAGAGAATAAAGACATTTAAGTTATGGCAAGAGTTGTTGGGGGGGGGGGGTTAGTCAACAGCAGTACACCAAAATTGTTTTCAGACAACAAGACACCAGAAAAAGTTAGTGCAATGATCTCAGAATTATCAAAGAGCAAGGCAGCCACATAGGTCTTAAATACCACGGCAGGTTGGCTGCAGAGCACTGGCTTTGTACCTCCAGCCCCAGCTCTTGTGCGGCCAACCCGTCAGGCAGTGCAGGGAGCGGGTCAAGACAAAAGTTACTGTAAAAAAAAAAAATCAAAAATACTTATAAATGCTGCCGTAAAATTACCAGTGCCGGGGCCAGTCATAGGTAGAGAGCAAGGCCAGTGGAGAACCTTTTGGAAACCCCCCATCCATGAGTATAGCCTGTGTGTCTCTGCTCCTTCTTTGCCTTCCAGCCAGCAAGCCTCTTCCCCTTCCCCTCTAGCTGATGGCTCCTTGCCCTGGCAGCACGGGAATGGGCAGCTCTTTTTCGGCAAGTCCTTTGGAAAGAGCCCGAGCATCCTCTGTCCTTTCCTGACTCCAGCCTTTTCCAAGAGGGATCCTAAGTTCGTTTTCTTTGTGAAAGAGCTTAATGGTAACCTAGTAAGAAGATTAACTCTAGAAATGGTATTAAGAAGGCAAAGAGTATGAGAAAAACAAAACAAAAGCAACATCAAAAGTATATCCAAAGTAAGCATAAAACCATCCTTTCCCTAAGGGCAGAGGAACCGAACTCACAATGCTCAACACAGGTAAATCTGAGTGGTACCTACGATATTAATACACCCGTATCTCTCCTCATTACCACTCATGTCAGCATGTCTTGGGACCACGGCAAGTATTGTCCCTTACCCTCAGTGCTGTCTGTCTTCCAGCTCACCTTTGCAATCTGTGAGAAAGGCACTGAGCTGAACGGGACATCTAAGCAGGTTCAGCTTCTGCGTCTGTAGCGTGTGTGCCCAGCTCCTCCTTCTACAGAGGCTTCAGCCATGAGAAAGCTGAGGGTTCTTGTCTTCTCTCACTCCTCTTGATCGCCTACCGTTCCTCTGTCCCTGGAGGAGGCCAATCCAATTGCCGCCACCTCCGTCGTGCATTTGCCTTTGAACACAGGCATCTTTCCCAGTTCCTCGGCAGGCCAGGAGAAAAAAGGGCCCTTGCAAAGCTCAGGGAGGATCCTCTGACAGATCTTCAGGGAAAACCTAAGCATGTCCAGTGCCCTCTAGTAGACTCCGCTGCCATTCCTTCGGCTAGATCCCAAGCAATTTTAACTCTTCTCCACCCTGCTATGACAGAAACACCCACCTCACCCAGGAGCTGCCACGGCACAGGTGTACGAGAGCATAAATGCATCTGTCCTAGCTTAAGCCTCTTCACAGACTTGTCTATGGTAGCAGGGCTTCTTCTGCAGCTAGCAAGGCAATTGTCCAAGAGGCTACCAGCCCACCTGAAACCTGACCCAACCGTGCAATTCCAGCTCTCTGCAGGGACTGAAAAAGCAGCTCAGGAGACCAGGCTCGACAACAGGCACCTCAGAGAAGTGCCTGTGTTTGGAGGGATCAATGTGGGCTTTTGCCTTTGTAGCTGAGGTCCCAGCTGCTTACTGCCCCTTAATTGGATTATCTAAAAAAACCCACCACAACCCAAGCCACCTGAAAGCAGCCTGGCCCAGGTGACCACACTCAAGCACTCCTGCCGGTAACAGGCCAGCTCCAAGAGGCGAGAGAAGTGGCCAAGCGTGTTGGATAACACACCAACGCATGCCACTCTTCTGCATAGAGCTTTCCCCCTCCCCGAGTGTCCTCTTCCGACCTTCTCCAGGCTTGTTTGTTGCCTCTAACCTCAAAGGCTGTCCTTGGAAACCACCAGTTGTTGCAAACATGGAACTGAACAGAAAAATCCGGTACTCACTACTGGTGAGGCAACTGCAGTGTGCCAAGAGATCTGCTCCTGGTTTGGCTCCGCAGAGAATGATGAACCCAAGCAAAGAATGATGAGGGTTGTACAACGGAGACACCAGTTTTCAACTTGGACCTTACAACCTCAAGGGGAAAGGAGCAGGGAAGCCACAGGTGGATGCCCAGGACCTGCCTGCTTTTCCACAAGTATGCGAGGGAACTGTTGCAAGCAGAGACAGAGCATCTCAGGATGGAGAAAGTTAAGTCTCACTGGGGCTGGAGGCTGGCAGTTGGGTAAGAAGACTTTCCCAGGTAGGCTGAAAGTACCAGAAGGCTTCAAAGTGTTACAGCTGCTTCCAGCTAGATGAGCGTAAAGGGCAAGAGCTGTCCGAAGGCACGACCCTGTGTCCCTCTCCACGTTGTCCTGTGGGTGACAATCACAAAACCTGCCCCACAAGCCTACAAAAGGGAGGGCTTGGGGTCACACTGCAACCACAAAGCGCTGGCCACCAGCACTGCTCCAGGAAGGGAGAGAGACAGAAACAAAAAGAAATAAAAGGGTAAAACTCTCTGAGGAGCACATTTCACAGTTGGAAGAGACCGCATCCAGAACCTCTACTTCAATTTTACTTAGGTGTCTTTCTGCTCTGTTAAGAACCTACTGAAAGACAGACTAAAGGAGTATCCTGGCTATAGTACTGTTACACTGTTCATTGCCCCATCCCAATTAGCATTAAAGGTTGCAGCACTGAAAATTAAGGATGTAGGTAGGCAAGAAAGTTATTGAAGGTATAGAGAAGTTTGTTCAAAGCCTTTCTTCCTTTAGAACAGGCGCACACAATACTCTCCTTCATCTTTGCAAAAACAGTGATCGATGAAAGAGCTCAGGTGCCGGTCCTGCTCCGAGCAACTGTTATAAACTGACTTCAGCCTGTCGCAGTTCTTATACGCACACAGATAAATAAAAATGGGCATAACCTCTTTCTCCAGCAGACTTACACCTCGCTAGCCGGCCTCATTAACTGTCAGGCTTCCAGACTGGATCCCAACATAATGAAAGCCAGTCACTCTGCTGTCGAGGCAAGAAAATCTGTTCTCTTTCCAGCTCCTGTTGTCGTAACACGATGGATTATTCCCTTGCCTCCTGTGTGGCATGCTAAGTTCTGCTCCAGAAAGTTGCCTGGCATCACTGCAATTTCACAAACTTTATCAGGACAGGAGTTTCAGTCAATCAGTAACAAAAACGGAGATCTAAGGTGATTTCTCAGGCTGGCTTTGAAAGGCGTACAGTACAAGGGTTCCATTGTGCATAGTTCATCAGCAGGACATGGGCTAATTAACCAAGCGGCTTTTTGGAACTAGTTAGTTTTCAAGTAACGGTTTTTGCTACAAACAGTCAGGCATTATCAGCACTGAAAGTTAAAAACTTTGGAGCACACTTCCAAACTGGATTTATTAACAGATTTCACTATTAGCGCTACCGAAACATCTATTTTAATACCAAATTCTACACAAAAAGTCTATTATCTGTATGCGTCCAGAGACATTTCAGCAGGAGGGGTAACTGAGACTGCACTACTGAGATCTATGAAGCCTGCTGCAACATTCGACCTTGTTTTCTGCTAGTCTGTCTACAAGACCTCAACTATAACGTGATTAAAAATATAAAAAACGCAGCAGTCTTTCCGAAGAACAAAAGCTATTTTACAGTCCTGCTTCTTCCCCAGGTATGGCTGCATATATTAAAGGAAACCGATATTTTGCAAAACCAACAACCAATACAGATGTATGCTACAACTCTGAATGATGCTGAGGTCAATGCAAAACACATTGCCCTCCTTCTCTTTCTGTGAAAGTGTATTTCTTTATATAAATATATATATTTATTTTTAAAATATTTAACTACTCTGAACTCACTTTTCTACATCAATTGTCTTGCTGTGTTCCTTTAAGGCAGAGTTGCACTTACAAAAGGTTGCAACCAGCCATGATTTGAAGGACTAGAGTCATTCTCAGCTGGCCAGCATTACTGCGTTACCCAAATAATTTTCCAGAGTAACTCTCATTTGCATTCAGAATAACCATGGGACTAGAGAACACTGAAAGACAGGAAAAAAAAAAAGATTCTCCGAAAGAAACAGTCACGCTTTGAGAATAACCCACTTTTTGAACCGAGACAAAGGTTTTTTTGAAATGTGCACAGAGACCTTATTCAGACACCGGTTTTCTAAGAGCTGAAATAAACTCACTCTTACCCCTCAGACTCTTCAACTCTCAGAAGGGACGAGAACACACACAAAGCCAGCCCATACGATATACCGCAAACATCACCCTCGTCTAAGGAACTGCTCAGATTCATGGACACTTGGCACTAAAGGCCGATTTTAACTTTATTACTCATCTCCATTTTGGAGCAGCTCTTCCACGGTGACCTGTCTCAGCACAGTTGCCTTTCTGAAGCGATGCACAGTTGCACAGGGCGAGGCAGCATCTTCTATTCCACCAGCTCCCGCGGCAGGGACACATTCCCCTGAACGCTCATCTACCTTGTGAACACAGGCCTGGAGTGCTGCGGGACCTTAGCCTCTGTGCAGACCCTTGCCGTAACCCCTGAAGACCCTCAGCAGGAAAAGGATCCGACATACATCAGTATCGGGGTATTTTCCCTCCTTTCTCAAGGGTATCGGCAAGATGCCACGTACGCGGTGCCACCTGCTTCAGGCCTTGCAAGAGTTTAACCTGCTGTTTTCAAGGGCTGGTGCTTAAAAAGCAGAGGATCCAGTCACAGGACTCGGAAATACTCTACTCACCTTGTTCGCCCTTTTCTTCTGCTTCAGTTTTATGGTCGGGAGCCCCTTTCCCCAGCATCCAGCTCCTGACCACACACATCACCAAGCGAAGTCTCAATCTGAAGCTTACCTGGTCTTTCTCAGGCTTGTCAGAGATGTCATTCAGACTGGTGGAAGTCAGGTTTCTGTGAGTCATGGCAGGGCTGCCTGTAAAGAACAATGTCGACACCAGTTAAAGCAACTCTTTCGATCCCGTCAGAAGAACACAGAGGCTCAGGCTACAGCAACACCTTTCCTTGCACGAGGGAGGTTAATGTGGGGAATTTAAGACCCTGACAGGCTGCTTTCTATGACTTTACGTGGCACGTGGGCTATTAAGATGCTAACACTTTGTCCTCTCTGACCCACAGCGTTCCCATGACTCTTAGGACAACAAAAGAGCCTACGGACTTTCCAGAATTCCTGCCTGTGGGAGAAAAAGCAAAGCAGCAGCAGGCTGCAGACACTGATGCTGCTGGGTCACCCAGGACCCAGTCGCAAACCCATCCCTCAACAGGGCTGGACCCTCGCGGTCACCCCGACCTGGAAGCCCTCACCTTGGCTCTCCTACGTAGATGGCATCTGCCCTACGCTCCTCAGCATCCCAGACTTTGGTATCCAGCTCACCCAGGGAGGGAGGTTGGCAGCTCTTGGCCCTTCGCAACAGCCAACAATTAAAATCTACCTTTCGTCAAGCAAGCTCATTAACTAAGCTCAGGAACCTTAAGCATTTTACTGATTGAAACAACACGTGCACCACGGTGACAGGCCATAAGTCGCCAATTCCTGACACCAGATACCGCAGAGATGAAGAAAACCCCCGGAGACGAAGAGCCGAAGCAGTTCACCTCCACTGCTTCTTCCAAGACCAACTGCTCGACTGTGAACCCGACAGGCTGGCATTCCAGCACTGCAGAACAGCTAGTAAGGAGCTGCCTGCTCCCTTATGGACTACTTAGCCTACTTATTCTTGAGATCTCAGAGACTAGCAGAACATATGGAAATTGTTCTAAAGAGCTTGGAAAAAGCCCCATGATTTCAGAATTCAGTTCTACAGTCCCACTAAAAGCATTTGTAGGTAAAACTGAAGAAGCTCAGAAACAGCCGTAACTGGAAAAGAAGAAAAATAATTTAATTAAAAAAAAAAAAAAAGAAAAGACTTCTGGGATGGATACAGTATCATAAACCACAGCGATCAGTGAGCATTTTTTTTAATTATTCTGCAATTTTCCCATCCCTTCTCACCCATGCTCGCAGGAACCAGAAGCATAGCAACAGGAGCTGTTACCACAGAGTTTCTGACCATGAACATAACTGGAAAGACAGAAAATACTCAAAAAGAAATGGCACTGAGGCATTTCCCAACTTAGGCCATGTTTCAAGACAATATTGATTAAACTTATGCTTTGATATTCATACCAAAATAAAAGTCCAAGTTTTCAGTGTTCCTCAGCTCCCACTGCAAACAAGCTCTACAATAAATCAGTATACTGAGCAAAAAAAAAAAAGAAAAAAAAAAAAAGGAGTAGGAAGAAAAAGATCTGGACTCCCAGAGTTGGGTTTTCTTTACGATATATATAACGTATGCAGAGATGGCCTTAAAGCATTCTTTCTTATGAGCCACCTGGAATCACAATATACCTGCTGCGTGTTACTGTCACATCCAGGAACGTCAACACAGCAAAAGCCAAGCACAATTAGATAAATTAGATATTACAAAAGGGGGGTCCTCAGCTTTTCCTCTTCCTGCTGTTATTGCGAGCCAGATTTAAGACCCCACCTATCTCTACAAAGTTTTTACAAATGTGTTTAGTCATAGAGTGAGAAATGCCACCGGGAAGACTGGTTTAAGCTACATATATTAGTAATCGTTCTCCTAATTAATCATTAGCAAGCCAGAGTTAGAAACATCTACAAATTTTGATTGAATGTTCGATACAAATCTGTAGGCAGGAGATAAACACATAAACAAAATGGGAAAAAAGTGATCAAACTTGCTCAGGGATGTTGCGTCTGTTACATGGCGCAGGCATTACTTTGTTCATCACACCTTCTGTGCTATGAATATTTAATAAAATATTCTATTTGGTAAAAACCCAAAGCTGGACGACAAAAACCCCAAATAAACTCAGGTTATTGTAATCCTGAAGCCCCTCATTGAAACCCAGGGCTCCTTTTTCTTGTATGGTGCAATTAGTTATCTTTTAAAGGTTGCACAGACAGTGCCAATTCTGAGAAATCTTTGACAAGTACATAATGTACCCGTAAATTAAAATGAAAGATTGAAGCTCGATGCAGAGATACACATGGCTGCTTTGAAAATCTGAGCCAATAATATCAAATAAAGCATCAGAGAAGCACTTTCTTTAAAATGCAAAGCCTGTTCACGCTGATAATTGGTGTCACGCAGCTCAGTGAGTCAAAGCAAAGTTCCTATCGGTTTCTATTACCTGAGCGCTACCGAGTGAGAGAAATTAAACAAGAAAGTCTTTGGCAGAGTTAAACAGATCTGGAGAAGTGCAAAGACCGGCAGAGATGGGAATATTGGTGGGCTGCTCTCCGAGCTGGGTATCCCATGCTGCCCGAGGCCAGCTCATGGCTTTGGGAGAGCTGCCGTTCCGCTGCGGATGGTGAGGCAGCATTGCAGAGCTGGATTTCCTCTTGGCCAAGCCTTACCGTGAGACCTCTGAGTCCTGGCATGGCTAACGACGCCAGCTGAGAAGGAACTAAGTATGGCTTCCAAAAAGCCTTGAGCAAGGGTAGAAAATACTAATGATTTTCTTTTATACAGTCGTTGACTGCTGTTTCAGTGCATTTCATTCAGAAGAGCTGCATGACGTAGCTGTAGAGAAAAGCACCTGCTGAAGGTATCCCCTTCATTTTCTGCAGGCTGCTTTGGTGGTTTTCCAAATTTCTAGGTCCAGTTCTAGAGTAAACAGACTAAAATCAGGGCCCACAGCTTTCCCAGCTGGTATTTTTCCAGATTACAACGTTTGTTTGCTTTGTTTATTAGACGTCCGAGGCTGAATGTTTCTTAGGCGCTAACTACCCTTCTTTCTAGAGAAAGCTGGTAACGACTTTTACCGCCTCTCGGTAGCAGCCTCTTTCTCCCTGCACGATCAGCATAACCACACCAAGCTCACAGCCGCTCTTCTCAAGGCATCCCGTATTTATTCCAGACCTGGACAGACCCGTGGGCCAAAACGCTTGTCTGCCTTTTCCAGTTTTACCCCTTGATTTAATAAATACTACGCTTCCCTCCAAAGACGACTTTGACTATACTCAAAAACCACCAGGGCTACAGCAGCACTACCAGCACGAGGCTGAGCAAGGAGAAGGGCACGGAGCCTGGAAGCGAGGGACACCAGACAAAACCCTGTAAAGCAGCAGCAAGAACCTCCATGGGTTCAGAGCAGAAGGCTCTCGGGAAACTCCTCCTGTCACACTAAAGCGTGTCAGATGAGGAATGTCCCGCTCCACGCCCATTAAATCCCTCGCTGGCAATTCAGCACCGCTCCGGTATTTTCTCCAAAGAAACTGCTTGTGTGATGGCACTCCCATTTCAGTCAGTGACAGAGCTCCTACCGGGAAGGAGGCCCAGAGCCCGGGAAGAAAGCAAGCCTGCACCTGCACTCGTCCCTGCGAGCTGTCCCCACAAAGAGCTGCGAGCGCGTCAGCCATAGCTCCAACTTCTTGGCACGACATGCTGACCTTACTCACCCCCTCTTTCCGTCATCAGACTGGCCTTGCTTTAAGAGATCTGAGCACCAAAACTTTACAACGTACTTACTCTTTGCTCTCTGGAGGTAGAACGCGTCTCATGATCCCAGTTTAAATAGGGCTCTCCCAGGCTAACTTGATTCGTATGTCCATCTCCTTGCAAGAAATTCGACACTTAATGCTGATGGCCAAAAAACTCTTGAGCATGTAGAATATGACTGTTCTCCCCTAAAGTTTGGTGTCTGGGCATATCATCTTTTGAAGAGGCTTTACAAGGTCTTCAAGTTCAGACTAGTCCCACTCAGTACTGCCTTGGACAATCTCTAGAACGCAGACTGGAAACCACAAGCTTCACCTTTTACTGGCTTTGCTGACCTAAGGAACTTGACAGTATCCCAGGCTGCAATTACAAGTTTTCCCCAAATCCCTGCATTTATCTTGACTGCCAAGCAGCATCACTAACAGAAAGATGCTGCTAGAAATGCAAGACGCATCATGTACAGTGTTGGCTCAAAAGCCCTTGGCCCAAATCTGTACAGCCTCAATCCCTTCTGACTCAGGTTCTTAATTGTTGTGCACCTTTGAAGACCCAAAGGCAGAAAGGACATGTCCAATACTCACGTTTTTATCTTTGTATAACAAATCTGCTCGTAAGAGCAACTCTCTGCAGCAGAGCGAACCATTTGGAGGTTACGGTGACACAACAGCATCTCAGCCTCTGGGGTAAGCCTAGCAATACCACTTCTGAGTAAGACCCAAAAGAGGGGGAAAAAAAACCCAGCCTTGAAAATCTGGGAGTCCTCAGGTATGCAACTTCTCTGAACCGAGAGGAAATACAGGAGCAGAAGGAAGCAACAGGCCTCTCGGCCTACAGGCGCTCAGAGCCTGGAACCAACCCCAGCAGTAAAAAGCTTCTGCTGCCGAGACCTCAGCCAAAGACTCTGGCACACGACATTCACCCTTACGCAGTCTGCTAACTAAGGATAGGCCGATTCAGGCCTAATTTAAGGTACTGTCTCTCTGGCAAAGGCGATGCGAGGCTCTCCTTGGCAGTGCAAGAAACAAGGCGGGCAGTCCAAACCCCACCGTGTTATTATCTCATTCTACTAACAGGCTCGATAGGCATCTTTCACGAGGAATATCCTGAAACTGAGATCTCTGTAGACTGCTATGGCCTATAAAGCCCGTCTCTGTGCCATCAGTGCAGTAAGCTGTGCCTTCCTGGGGGAACAACACGCTCCTCCGTGACCAGGAAGGCTCCTGATGAGTAACGTTTTACAAGGGATAAACAGCGAGAAGCGGGCCCTGAGGGAAGTCCAGCTCATCACTGAGAGATACGGCTGGCGGGGCCTGCTAGCTGTGTGACAAGGGGAGCCTGTTTTTGTATCTTATATATATGGAAATTATTTAAGCTTGTTGCGTTTATAATACTGCATTGGTGGCAAAATTCACATAGCCCTTTTAACAGCCAAAGGATACTTCAATAGGTGAAAGAAATGCCGCTAGCAGGCTTAGGAGGGAGACCACCGCCTGAAGGGGAGCGCAGGCTGACCTACCCGTTTCATCCCAGATGAAGAAAAAAATAAACCCGAGTGAAACAGAGCAGCGGGAGGGCATCAGTGGGGGTAACACGGACAGCCGGAGCAGCAGCCATTCCACAAGGAACACATTTGCAGCCATCCCACTGTTAACGCGTCAGCGAGCGTTGGGAGACCGGCTGGTGCGAGTTACCCGTTCCTCTTCCTCTCATCTCCCCCAGCCCACCCGCC
>JANZLQ010000007.1:7422803-7433850 GCA_026212715.1 Elanus axillaris
GGCTGCGCTGCACTTGCATTTCATCATCCACCGTGCGGGTTGCTAGGCAGGGCACGGAGCTCTCGAGTGGGCTGCGTGCTTGTACGGTGCAAGCAGGAGACAGTAGCAGCAGCAAAGAGGAGGAAGAGAGCAAAGTTGAAAAGTCAAAGAAAAAGATAAAGAAAAAAAAAAAAAAAAGCAAGAAAGAAACGCTCAAGCAATTGCACAAGCAAGCCAGGTAGGAGACAGAGTGTTCGAACCATCGCAGTTACACACAAGTGCACCTTTCGGTATAGGTCGGTGACCAAAGTGGTAAGCCCGCTCCCTTGGAGCACGACATCTCCTCCGTAGCTCCACCTTTCAGTGTTCAGTTGGCAGGTCTGGAGCCACTTTTCCATCCCTGGTGTCTAAAATTCAGGCATCTTAGAAGCGGATTTCAAGCACCTGAGTAAGGCAGCTGCAGTGCCCGCTGTGCTCAGCAGTGCCAAGCTGCGGTGCGGTCAGTAAGGACGGCAGACACACAGCGCTTTTGAAAAAAAAACAGGTTACGTCCCTGTAGGAGCCAACTTTGAGCATCCTGACCACGCACCGCACCCAGGCACACCAATTCGGGCTTGGAAATGCGTACCCTCGTCTGCAACGCTTCGATTAACGCAAACAGCTAAATACATTGGTGGGCTTTTTCCAAGCATTCCTTGAACAATATCTCATTTCTGACTCAAACTTCTCTCCTCCTGTGCTGGTGTTATTCAGCTGATGCCATCATTCAGCTCTCTAAAGGGACTGAGGATGCAGTTTGTATGAAAAACACTGAACTGAATAAAACCGGACCCAAACACAGAATAAAGCCTTTAGAGGAGAAAAGTTTTCGTCTGTTGCGAGCTATCCTTCTCTCAGCGCATCAGCCAACGCTTTGCAGACAGCCTAAGTCTTATTTATTTTAACTCAACTGTTTCCAAACTACGCTGTCAGCACAGGGAAAATAAATCGTCTTTGCGAGGTGTCTGGGCAGCACAGACACCGCCCGCGTGGTGATGGGTAGCATGCCATTATTTATGGTGGTTAAAGACTCACACGTAGACCCATCACCGTTTTCTACAGCCTCTGCCAGCTTGGTTTTAGTACAGTTCGACCCCTTCTCTTCCCCGCTTCTGCCAAAGGCTCTCGCAGGTGTTAAATTATAGAAAATGCTGGCAGGCAGGAAGCTTTTGAACAAAAATGTCAAAAATGCATAGCAAATGTCACCACCGAAGCACTGATAAACATCGATTAGACAGTCCTCAGGCACCTGCATAAGGAACGGTGACCAGGATTCCCATTTTATACAGTGGCAAACCCATGGCAGAGCTGCGTTACCACCCAGAGGTGCAGCCAGCTGGGCAAGGACTGCCGGAGAGCTGCTAGCGTACACGTTAGTTATTGCAGAGCTTCACGTCAAATGCTGTATCCTGTGCCAGGAAAGGACACAAAGAACTCTTAGAAAGCCAGACAACAAATCATGACACACACACAAAAAAACTGTCAAAACCCCCTGCAGGAGTTCAATTGAAATGTAAAATGGAAATGTCCTTGTTGAACACTTCATACAGCTCAACATTCTACCAAGAAAAGAAATTAAAAGGGCGGTGTCTTTGTGAGGTAACTTTGAGTAATCACTTGGTACAGCTTTGTCTGCTCGGCTTTTTGATAATCATCTTTTTCCTGCTGAACGGAAAGCAAAGGAGTGTTTTCATTTCTCCTCCTCCATCCCGTATCACACAAGAAACTACCATCTTTTGCCCAATTTCTTTCCCAAGAGCAAAAGGATTTCTGAGAAACCGTCCTCCCACAAGGACGATCCAAATATCAATCTTTCTGACGCAGCAAAGAATAAAAGGCACGCAAGCGCACACCTCTGCCGCCGACATGTTCCGTGTTTCTGCCAATCTGATTGCTACCGAGTCTTATCTTCAAAGAGAGCCGTGAAATGAAAGAAGGGGGCAGAGGATGACTGTGCTGCCGGGGACCAGGAGCCCAGTCATCCCTGGCGAGGTGTGCGAAGGCAGAGGGAGCTGCTGGAGATGCTCGGAGATCGGGATCGGTGGTTGGGGGGGTGGGAGATCAGTCACCGTTTCTTGGGCTGCTGAATTTCTGCACGCGTTCTGCGTAACCGCACAGGGCTCAGTCATCCCAGGAGGTGGGAATAAGAATGCGGCAATAGGCACTGACTGGGGTGCTTTATAGAGAAATTCCCAACAACACACAACGGAGTGAAAATACGCTTCTTTTCACAGGTGAAGCCTTAGCAACTTCTGCTTATTCACCTTTTTTTCCTGCTTTATGCAAAAAGAGTATCTTAGGACAAATTCAGAAGTTTTCAGTATGATTAGACATTATACCAGAACAGGAATTTATACCAACTTACCATGAAGCTAAGGAAGGCACAGAAAATTTTAGAGCCCTTAAGATTTAGTTATTTAACCACCCTGAAGTAAGTGAGGTACAGGCACCTCAATAGCTTTGAGAACCATGGCCCAGGGGATGTTTCCAGATTTCAGATGTTACAACTGCCCTTGAAGAAATCTGTCATAATTTAACTTGGGTTTTAAGCCTAACTGCCCTGAAAAAAAAACAAGAAGGAAAAATCATGGGCAGAATCCATGTTAATGACATTATGCTGAAGTGTTTCCTAAATAAATGGTTCTGCAAGATAATATGATTAGGTACCTATCAAAATCATAGGTTCCAAATCAATTGTGATTGCCCGTTAAGAGCCAGTAAGTTGCACAGTATTTTTACACATAACCTACAGCAGGGTCTGGTTCAGCTTCAGCAGAGATCGTTTCACTAACACCCCTTAACGAACACATGGTAACTGTGCCCATTAAATGAGCAGGGTGCTTTGTAATTTACATCCATGTGCTTTATGGGGAAACTAGAGATGAGAAGTTCCCCCTTTTAACAACGGCAGTGAGTGTCAGTCGAGCAGAGAGCCAAGCTGCTTCCCAAATACACCAGCCTGTAAACCTATTGTGCAGAGGTGAGAAGCAAGCGATGCGCAGAGGGGCTGCCGTTCTCATGAACCTGGCGGCAGCATGAATATTGGATGCAAGTTTCACTGACTCTGAAATGAAAGGTAGACACTGAAAGGAAATACCTACCTGGAAAGAAACGCTAGGGAAGTTTATGAGCGCTTGGGGCCGATGGCACTTTCATTATTGTGATTAGTCATGTTGAGAGACAGCTGCACTCCTGCTGGCCTCATTAAAGTTTTATTTGTCTAAAGGACAAATTCTGCCTTTAGAAGCATGGGAGGCACTCATTGAATTCCAGGGAGCGTGGTATAACTTGATCAAATACATTCTGGAGTTACTTTTTCATTAAAGTGTAAATAATAAATAACAGTAACAACTATTCATGAAGTATTTCCCTTCGTATACAAGTCTCTCCCCCTCCTGAAGTCTCAAAGCACTTGAGCTGTCAGGGAACATAATGCATCATATATTCTCATAACACATGAACATCCCAGGTGGGGAAACAGAGGCAAAACAACATGAAAGGAGCGGCCGAAGGTCAGCCAGCGGGCTAAGCAGAGCCAGGAAAGAATTTCTTGAGAATGAGTCCAACCGAGACAGGACCTGCACAGACCCTTCGAACAAGAAAAAAAAACAAAAGAAAGAAAAACGAAGTCACCTGGGATCTGAGCAAAGGGTGCCCTTAGCCATGAAAAACAGGCAGGGGCTGGAGTGAGAACCGAGACCAACACCCTTTGTCAGCACCATCCTTCCCAGGAAAAGCACGCTATTATTTTCTCTTTAACCAGCCCTGAAAGTCTAGCTCCATACAGCGAAGAGACAGGGCTTACCATCCAAGGTATAGTTAAACAATATACCGAGCATGATTTACCTTCAAACCTCCCTAAGGAAGTTTTAATTTGCCTTTAACACCCTGAGGTTTTGATGCCTCCTCAAGGAATGACTTGAATGGCGGAAAGGGAGAATTCGACATTCACCAGCTGCTGAAAAAAAGAGGAAGCCGCTACTGGCATACGCTGCCGTAAAAATAGATGCAATACAGAGGTGGAAGGTGGACGCATGCTGTAAACAGCCCATTTTAACCCCTTCAGTTGAGACTTTTGTTGTGTCCCAGGAGGCACTAATCATAGCGATGCCATACAGTCAGTCCTAAAGGTTTCTTTACACTTCTACGCCTTAGGAACTCACCGAGACAGGTACTCGGAATAAAACACTAAACTTGATTACGTGTTCAGCTGTAACGTCAGAAAAAAGCCCATCATTGCCCAAACACCGAGGCACTCCCAGCAGCCAGGAGTTTACCTGCTCGTCTCCCATGCAATGTGAGTGGTTAGGTCTGCCTGTGGAATCACAAGCGTGCCGTGGGCCAGCCTGGAAACATCTCTCCGTGTTACCACAACCCTCAGTGTCGCAGTGCCTACCTGCAGGAAAGAGGTTTGGGGCTGGAGCCGAGAACTGAGGGCATCCCCTAGACCACACACAAGGTGACCGAAGCACCCGAGCGACACGTGCTAAAGGCATCTAAAACGTCTTACGTTTTGCCTCCCGTACAGCATGGCTACCATCCAGGATCCTCCTCCTCCTCAAAGCAAACCTCTTCATCTTTTCAAAGGTCCAAAAAGAGTAGTAGCCATGGAGGTGGTAACTGGTATCTACAGATACCAATGCAAATAATGGTTGTGCATTTTACCTGCAGCAGCCGCTTCCTTCTTTTAACCAGAAAGCAGATGCCTCCTGTACAAACAGCGGGGAGGACACAACGGAAAGCCCCGAAGCGTGTGCTGGAAAGAACGTCACATCATAATCCCAGCTGAAAACAAACACCAGCGACTCACTGGGTGCCCAGTCCTGACCTGAGGCATCCTGCCGGGATCTGAAGTGCCTGGCTGATTCAAGGGCAAAAAAACTGAAGCACCTACAAATTTCATGCCTGAAGCTAAGGTGAAATGAGCAGTGAGGCTTGAGGGGCAACAGTCGCTCAATTAGCAAGGTCTCTGCTCAAGGCTTGTGGGAAAGAAGCACCTTTCCCCTCCCTGGGGAGCGCTCTGGAAGAGGCTCCCCTATCTTTAGCATGTACCAACCACCTCATCCGGCCACGCTGAGCTCCTTCCCCAGAACTGGGATTTCTTTACAGCGCTCTCCAAAGCACAGTCCCTCTCTTTGCTCCATTGGACTCCTGCAGGGATATTCACCAAAAAGCCGCACACCCAGAACACTCCCGGGACTCATGTTATTGCGCCTTTCTGTTATTCGCCTAATCGCTGCATTATTAAGGCACTTGTACACGACAAGATGCATCATCAAGAGCAATAAATATTCTTCACGTGCACATACACACCTGCTGCAAAAGCAAAGGATGATAAAAAGTAGGAAATATTAATGAAGTATGACAATAGGTTAGGGAGAAATGTTAGGGTGAGTTTTAGAAGCAGAACACAGAAAGCTAAGAGGCCTTAAACGTTAGCAAGAAGAAAAGAATTTCTTCACTGGCTTTTGCTTCTGGGTATTTTAAAATGGCAACTTTTAGACAAATTCCCAGACTGCAACAGGAGGCAGCTGACAAGAGCTCCCAGACATGACAATAGGTTTTCTCCTTTTTGATTACCACTAGTAAGAAGACTTAATGCAGATCTTAATGTACGGGTAAGTACAGAGTCACTGCCAAGGCCTCTTTAGCTGTCTGCATCCACACGCATGCACACATATACAGACACCGCTACACAGATGGCACTATCGACTATGCCATTTTTAGAGAGAAAGCGACATATTCACAACATACGCCACAAAACAATTTTAGGATGAATAAAGCAAGATGGAAATCAGCTTTACCCACACTGGACAATGATTGTATGGCAATAAAATGCAAGCTAGGTGTTACTATCACGTGATTTTTGATTACGAGTGCCATCGACACCATCTGTTACAGAAATCGAACGCGCATCAAAGCTTCGTCTCTGCCCAAACGTTTCAGATAGATGATTGGCCTTTTAGGTTCAGGCACGGTTGGAGTTTTTTGTAAATCTCTCTTTCCTGTCGTTGGTCCTACATCATCTCCTACAGGCCAGCTGCAAGAGCATCTCTCTGCCTTTCCCTGTGCCTCCCGCACCCTGCTGCCTGCCTGCCACCTCCCCGCCTCTCCCACTCAGTCCAGTGAAGATACGGTTAGAGCGATGTGCCACGGCCAAAGCAGCCTTCAGAGCCCAGCACTGACGTGCCATCAGCATGGGTCTCACTACACTAATCACGGGTTAGAAAAGCATTGTCAAGGCAACGCAGTTAGTTTTCGGCGGGCAAGTTTGGTGGGTTGCTTTAAAAGGGAAGGCTATAGCCAGTTAGCCTCTGCATTACCATTATCGGGGTTGGTAAACATCCTACTTGCACTGGAGACGGTCTTTCCAATGTCAGCCAGAGAGCGCAGGTTGGATTTCTTGGTCTGGTGCCGGTGCTTCCTGAGCAGCGTGTAGGTGACTTTGTCCTTCAGTTCCGATTTCAGAAGCCCCGTCTCGATCTGATTGTCCACGATCATTTCTGTTGCAGGCAAAGAAAGGGGTGAGGGAGATGAGAGGACAATTAATCACAAAGCACAAAACTCAGCTGCATCAAGGGAGAGCGGGGGGAGCGAGAGGCATCTTTTCCACCCTACCTTTTTGAAGGCTTTCCTTCCCGTTTGAAAACCACCACCGGATTTCACCATTTTATTTTCAGTGGGAATCTCTGTTAGATGTTTCTTTTGAAACGGAACATAAGCATTTCCATCCAGCAAACCCCATCAGCCACTGACACGTACCTACTGCACCGAGACTCCCTTCTGTTATTTTCATACACGCCACTGAGCCTATTTCAAATCAGCTGTACGCAGGATACGATGGTTCTTAGTTCAGAAAGGGAATCTGCTCTGACCCTGTATTTTTGTGAAGAAGCTGCAACTACACTGCAAGTTCCAGTATGCTCCCAAACATAACACGGTAAAACTTCTATCAGATTCAACAAGGCCTGAGTTCACCTCGCAGGCCCCCAGTAAAACCTCATGTAACAACAGGAAAAAGTCCTGGAGATGAGTAACTAATTACATCACTCGCTCTCAGAACTGAAGTAAAATGACAGCAACTGCAAAAGGCAGAACTTGCTCCAGTTGTCACAGGATGTGTTATGTGGCTTTGCCTGTAACTGAATCACCAGGAAAAAAGGCTCCCAGTCCTCTGCAAAGACTGCTCAGTTTCCAACAAATCTCTCCTTTCTGCTCCCCTATCCCAGAGGAAAAAAAAAAAAAAAAAAAAAACGGTAGCCAGATTTATTAAGAATCTCTATTGTGCATTAAATCTCACATTAAGTTGTTCCCTTGATTACTTCAGTTAACGTGCTGTCCCCCAAGGGAAAGTGGCAGCTCGTATTTGTCTACCAGTAACTTTTATTTGTGCTAATAATAAAAGTTATGGGAAAGGGGAGGCAGGACATGCATCACATTTGCTAACTCAGTGAGTCAGAAAGTCATCCTCTGTACGTTGCCCAAGAATTAACGCCTCTTCAAATCACTAGGGCAAAAAGCCTAGTTCTTCCACCCAAACTCAGAAAGGGATGATTATATACATGCATGCAGGTACAGTTACACAAAACGTTTGGCAAAAGGTTTATTTTTGTAAAGTAAGCTTTTGTTGCTCCTATTTTTTGTTAGTGATTTTTGGAATACTTCCTTCAGAACAACATGTCTGTCTTCATCAAGTTTATCCTTCTCCATCTGGCAAGTACTTCTTCCCTTCCGTGTTTCTGACATAACACAAATCAACAAAGAGAGCTCTCTGAGTTTTCCTTTCCTGTGTGTCACTACTAGACACCAACCAAGTGATCATGATTAAATAATTTTGGAAACCGCGTCTGCAGGCTTCTTGGATATCCCTATCTATCTGATTAAGGACCTGGACCAGCAAAAATACCCCACTCAGGACAGTGGTACAGCAAGAGCAGCCATTGATTTGTAATTTAATCTCCCAGGAATTTGATTTAATTTGGGTGTTGAAGAAGGATATTGAAGGTGACATCTCGAAGCGACTTCAGAAAGAAATCTAATGTTTGAGGGTTAAAGTTTGGGGCCACTGACATCAGTGGCTATCTTCTGAAGCACATTCAGCTTCAGCATAAAACTTCAGAGGTTTTCGGTGGTGTTTTTTTTAAACTTTGTTTGCAAAGCCGTGCATTTGGATGCACAGACACTAAAATAGAGGAGGGCAAGTGCCACCATAAGGACCTACAAAACTAAGCTCAAAACTCTTGTCGGTAACATCAGAGGCACCTTTTGTAATTCCAAGTCTTACAAACTAGTGCAACACCTGATCATTTCATGCCAGGACAGTGTTGAGACTGCTTCCTGAGAGTACAATTCAAAGCACTGAGTTCTGCAGGGCTTTATTTCATTTTGCTCTTCTACACCCCTTCACACAATGGCTTCTAAACTCAGTGTTTTGGTTCAGTGCATCTCCACGGGATGGCTCACTTGAAAAATTTATTTTTGTAAGCCTTCTCCCATGTCATCGGGAACACGGTATAGCTCTCAGCAATGTCACCGAGTGTCATCCCAGGCCACAGCTATTGTGACTGCAAAAACCATTGCCATCCTGTTCAGCAGAGCGATGCATCAGCTGGTACTGTGGCTGCTCTTCACTCTCCTCTGCTGGCGGGGAGCAGCCCATCCTAAGCAGAGCCTCCCCTGCCTTCAGTGGCCCACCCGGGGCCTCATCCGAAAGCAGTCAGTGGTCCGACCGCGCGGGCCAGAAACTGCAGTCGTTCTGCCCAAAGTATCTCTGTCCCAAGAGAGCTGGCCGTGCTACGGAAACGTGCTACATTTCTGGCAGCAAACATAAATTAAGTCAGTGTATGCTATTCCTTTTACACACATGTAGCCATATCTTAGGGTATAACTGAGGATATGTACTTCAGGATCCAAATGGTTCTATAAAATCACCAAAAACCAGTGCCGGGTAAGCACTAATTATCCCTGAAGTCAGTTCTTTCACCCTTCTTCCCAAACTGAGAAGAACTCCGTTCATTTATCTGTTATCCTTCTGCATGTACTTTCTAGTTTTCCCTGTTAATCCTTGGAGGCTTATTTCTTTATTTTCCTTGTTTACGGAAAAAGCAGTGCTTTTTCATTAAAACCATCGGTGAAACCACGACCAGGGTTAATAAAAATCTGTAGGGAAGAGTTGAGGGAAAGAGCCAAGGCCGCTTTACTTACCCACCACCTGCGGGAGAGAAGAGGCCTCCATATCCAGCATGATCGAGCCTTTCTCTATACACGTCCGTAACTCAAACAAGCTGTGCAGGGACAAGGTGGCCACGTGAGGTTTGCTCCATCGCTCCCCACCTTGTTCTACCTTCTCCTCAAACTTGATCCACCTACGAGAGGGCAGAGCAACGAGACTGTGTTAAAGCTGTCGGCTCCTTGCGGACACCCGTCTGGGTGAGAGAAGCGAGACAGCTGAACCGTCACGGCATACCGACAAGTTCAAGCACACGCATTTTCCCACACGTCTCCGAGGCCACAAATCCATGATCAAGTTGCAAAGGCTTAATGAATTGGTATGTGTCAGCTGAGCGGTGATAATGCTCTGCCTGCTTGTAAGCTATTGCAAATGCGAGGTAAAAACATGTTATCTTTAATAGCTTTCACCAAGCCTTAAACTAACGCCCTTTAGCTGCTGTTTGCTCCAGGCCAAGAGTACAGAGGCAGCTTCAGCGACTCAGCAGAGACCTGGTCGTCCCCTCCCCAGTTTGCTCACCCAGTCCCTAACCCGACGCCGCATCAAACCAACCACATCAGCTCGACCGCCGCTTCACCAGACCCAACGGAGAGAAAGTCAGGTAACGACATTCACCCTGAAATAATCTCAAGTGAGAAGGGCTGAGCACCACAGCTCCACAAAAAGGATGGAGCAGGGGAGATAAAAAAAATCAGTATTTCTGGAAATAAGGTGACTTGTATTTGAGTATTCAAATCCAGACAATAAAACCCGAAAACTTCAGCCGCTGCCAAAACTCAGCAGCACTGAATAATCCTGCCCCATACCCACAGGCTGGCATGAGGCAAAGGGTGGAGGAGAGGAGTACACCCCAACCAAATGGGAAGATGTTTTTCGCAGAACAAGTGAGGCACCAAAGGAAAAGACACAAGTTCAGGGGCTCACTCTTTCCCTCCGCTCTCTGGTCGTTGTTTAATGATTCAGCTAAGTAGGTTTGAAAAAAACCCCAAAGCTCATCTCTAGTTGAAGATTAGAGCAAAGGTTAAAACCCGTTCTGTGCAAAATACTCTTTACACTCCTAGAACCATGTTCCAAGAGCAGGCGAGCAGGAGGTTTCACCCCCGAGCGCCGGGCTGCAGCCCACCTCCACCTCCATCTCCACCTCCACCTCCATCTCCACCTCCACCTTCACCTCCACCTCCATCTCCATCTTCATCTTCATCTCCATCTCCATCTCCACCTCCACCTCTACCTCTACCTCCACCTTCATCTCCACTTCCACCTTTATCTCCACCTCCACCTCCATCTATACCTCCACCTCTACCTCCACCTCCACCTTCATCTCCACCTCCATCTCCACCTCCACCTTCATCTCCACCTCCACCTTCATCTTCACCTCCACCTTCATCTTCACCTCCACCTCCATCTCCACCTCCACCTTCACCTTCATCTCCACCTCCACCTTCATCTCCACCTCCACCTCTACTTCCACCTTCACCTCCACCTCCATCTCCACCTCCACCTTCATCTTCACCTCCACCTTCATCTCCACCTCCACCTTCATCTTCACCTCCACCTCCACCTTCATCTCCACCTTCACCTTCATCTCCACCTCCATCTCCATCTCCATCTCCACCTCCACCTTCATCTCCACCTTCATCTCCACCTCTACCTCCATCTCCACCTCCACCTTCATCTCCACCTCCACCTTCATCTCCACCTCCACCTCCACCTTCATCTCCACCTCCACCTCCACCTTCATCTCCACCTCCACCTCTACTTCCACCTTCACCTCCACCTCCATCTCCACCTCCACCTTCA
>JANZLQ010000007.1:7433950-7458344 GCA_026212715.1 Elanus axillaris
ACCTCCACCTTCATCTCCACCTCCCCCTTCATCTCCACCTCCACCTTCATCTCCACCTCCACCTCCACCTCCACCTCTATCTCTACCTCCACCTCCAGCTGGACCCTGCCCTCAGCCCCGCTGCCCCAGGCAGGACGGAGCAAACAGCTCCTGCTGTGGGGCCGGAGGAGGAGGTTTCACCTGGCTCCTACCTTGGCTGTGCCAGGAGAAGGGGAAGAAACACCACGGGCCTTTTTCCTGTATTGCAGCACCCAGTGAGGGCTTTGGTAGAAGCTCGGAGTGCAGGAGAAGAAAGGTGTTTTAAGAACATCTAATTGCAAATTAGTCCTGTTTAGAGACACTAATTTAATATATGTGGAAATTGAAAATTCCAGTGACTAATATAAGGGGATTATTAAGACAAAAAACACACATGTAAAGGTAAGGAAGCTCATAAATTGGTTCAAAAGAATATTACTAACACCAAGTGAAACTGTATTTAATCCTGAAAAATGTATTACTTGAGGATTAATCAATTATGCTTTTCAATTGCAATAATCTCTTCTTGAGACTTTTTTTTTTTTAAAGCTGCTTTTTAACTCAAGCTAAAGGACTGAATTTGATCTCAAATTAATAAGGTTTAGTTCACAAAATCTAGGTACTTCTCAGGGCACCTATGGGACGTGGGCAGCTGCAAAGCTGTGAATTTCAAAGGCTACATGTTATGTGTGACTGAGATGCAGTTTACCCTGCAACAGCATAAAGGCTGCAAATTACAAAGCTTTTGTCTTTTCAGTGAAAGCGTATTATTCACGACTATCAATATTTGCCGTCTGTTTACTTTTCTCGCTAAAATCCACAATACAAATACAATAAAACAAATATTAACTCGCAAGCCTGTTTGAACTATCACCTGCTGTATTCAGCGCCGTCCCTAGAATAACTCTTTTCCTAGGGAGAGGCCATACCCCTCCGTTTCAATGGGAATTTGTTGTCAGCAAGGTGCCTTCCAAACACCCTGAAGCAGCTTTAGACACTTGGTTCTGAAGTCCCCTCCGACGCCCTGGTGCACACCATCTCCTACGCAAACCAACACAAGCACTCAGTTAAGCAAAGCTACCCTCGGGGCATTCCATAAAATTAACAAATGCCCCGTTGTTTATGGTGTTTTTTCTTTTTTTTTCCTTTTTTTTTTTTTTTTTTTTTTTACAAAACCTGCTTCTGCAGAAGAGCTTGCTCGCAACAAGAAAGTTGCACGGGCAGCTGCTGAACACGGGGAAAAAAGCGCCAGACTTTCAGGGTGGAGGTGAGTGGAGAGGGCAAAAGAGACAGCCGCAGGGTTAACGCTTCCCATCATGTGGATATAGAATTGTACAGCTCTCAACAGCGCTCCCCGAGTGTTGAAAGCAGTGCCGTCTGCAGCCTCGCTGCAACGTACTGTTTCAGGGCAAAAGATTATCTCCACTGCTATTTGAGAAAACAAACAATCAAATTACCTTCCTCATCTCCATTCCGCTCTGCTCTTGACATCTGCATATTCTTCCTGTCTGCCAGCTGTACTTCACTCGCAATAGCTAGTAAACATTCCTGCGACCACATTAGAGAAGCAGCAAGGTACGACATCTAACCCCCACGTTCTGGTACGCCTCTTGGGCCCTGGAAACTACGCCGACGGCTCCAGCGAGGCTCTCCTGGCACCGGCGACTTCTGAATTCAGGTAACTACCAGCATCGTCGCTCCAAAGGGCTGAGACTTAGGAGAAATTATCTGCCACCAGCGCACTTGGTTGCCTCCAGCATAACACCCTGCACTTCAAACGCGTGTCTGGGAGCCGATGGTATAGTCAGTGTATGCACACAGTGAAGACAGCTAGTATCTCTGCTAACCAAGATGCAGGAGCCATCTTTTTGGGGGTTTTAGAGCTTTAGAAAGGATTGCGTAAAAGGTGTGTTAATATTACAATGTATAGAAGGGTAAAGGATATAAATGTACTGCCTGACAGAGCTTATATAATTAAAAAAAAGACCCTAACAGAAGATTAAAAAAACCCTATCCACCATCCCACAGTCCTTTCATTCCTCTTCTCTGCAATCCCATGATCTTCCTACCATCTCCCTGCCTTGTAGAATGACAATCCCTACACTGTGGTGGATACATCTTGGTCCCCAAATGTACTGTACTGAGCCTCAAAACAGACTGGTGGCCTCCAACTGCTTCAGGTCTTTTCCTAGTTCGCTCTGTATCCTGTAACTACCGCTGAAACGCAAACATTCACAGCTCAGTGCGAGAACTTGTCCATCCGCACCAGGTGAATCCATTACAAGAGCCAACAAACGGAACAAGGAGCACCCAGCGACCCAAATCTTCAGGTTACCTTTTAACAGCAATAAACCTTCCCTTTCACTGCTCTATTTCTCATGCGCTTACAGGGCTTTGCGGTGAAACCCGGCACACACTAAGGATGTTTTTCCAAAATGGCCCAACACCGTGACGCGCTAGCAGGCAACAGGACCGTGCAAAGGAATATGACGTTCTCAAGCCCTGGTGACATCTTACCTACTGTCAGAAATGTCACCACGCGCAGGGGGACAGCTATAGCCCATTTATACTGGGCTTGCAACGCAGACAGCTGAACTCACATGAATCAAGAACCAGGACGGGCAACTAAAGGTCCTCTTCTAGAAACATCTTTTAACCAGGAGCTTTAAGGCTCCTGCCAGAAATTTTCCGTGACGTGTACTAGTTATTTGCCTGTGGACCAGAACAGCTCGGGAAGGGACGGTATCGTTCGCTAAACCCTTTTAACACCAACACTCTTGCCTGACAGCTTCCACGCTCTTTCAAGTCGTAGACCAAAGCGCTGCATCGTGCTGCAGAGCTGGCAGCTCCTCTGCCCGTCGAAGCACAGAGCCAGCCAGCTCTAGCTGGTCCGTCCTGCAGTAGGAGCCGCTCCGTAGCTTACAGCAGGTTTTGTTGTGCAAGATTAAGTCATTTCAGGAAGACACCGAAAAATCCTGAGCAATCAGACACTATGAGAGATCGCTATCAACAAAACAGCACGGGAGCCGGGAGGCTGGGCCACATTTAGGAATTACATGGTGCCTCGACAGGGTGCTAAAGGCATGTAATGTATACGTGTGTCTTTAAAGAGAGAGAATCGTATCTACAGCTCCATCTAGCACTTCTACCAAAGATGTGTGAAAACACAGAAAACCAGAAATCATTTGCCGGAGAAGACAACCTCCCTTTGTTTCTGCAGGCACCTGACAGCACGAAGAACGCAGGCATACCCCACAGTAAGGTCCCTTGAAAGCAGGAGCGGAAAGCTCCTGACAAACATGCCTCAAGAAACAGCAGTGCTTTGTGATCTGTCCTGCAGGAAACGGGGCGTCTTTCTTCGGGCGGCTGACGCTCGTGGACTTAAGGAAAACAGAGCTTCACAATATTCATACTATAAAGGAGAGGCTGAAGAGCCTGCTGGATAAGAAATACCACGCTAAGGTCTGAATCGTGAAAAAGCTTTAACAAATTGGCATTAAAACCCCTGCCCAAAGACCTGTGCCTGGACAGAGGAAAGCATAATTTGCTGTAAAAAGCAGAGGTGGGCGGTAGAGGTGACAAAATGCAAGTACTGAACTAATGATAAGAGGGAAGAAAAGCAATAAAGGGAGAAAAGGATGACCAACAAAGTAAGAAGTTAAAGAGTAAAAGCTGAAAAAGTCTTTAAACAGGCTCTCCAAGTGACCAAGAAGTAAAAAGCCGAGAAAGATAAGGGGGTAAGGGGGTAGGTGGTGGAGCGGTTCATCAAATCGCAGGTAAAGAAGATTAAGGTAACCAAACAACATGGGCTAACTACGAGCGCAGTGGGTGCCCTTTAAGACTGGAAGGTGGGGAAAGAGCTTAGCCCAGCCACAATAAAGGAAAACGAAAAGCCCCAAGTTAAGCACGGGGGATTGGGAATAGGGCAGGTAGAGCCCCGGACTGCTCTCCGGCTGGGTGAGCATCTCTTTCTAGTGGGATGTTCCAGGCCTTCACAGCAGCCAGACTGCAATTAGGGGTTTACCTTTCAAGGCAAACCCAAGAAAAATATTTTTACTGTATAAAAAAAATTAAAACTTTATAAGGCCAGAGGCTAAACAGCAGCCTTTAGATCACAAGTCCAATCCAATGGCTCTTTCAGCGGTGTTCAGAAATAAACTACACGTAGCTTGTGTCAACCAGATCAAAAAAACATGCCAGGTCTTTGGCACGGTGTTTTGACCATGGTTTTGGCATGTTTTTTTGACCAAACCAACAGCAGCATCAAAGAAACAGGCAGAGAACCTAATCAAGAAACTCAAAGCAGGCAACCCAATCCAGCATTTACCACACACCTTGAATAATTTCCTCAAAACAAAAAACCTTTAGGTTTTTTTGCCTATTTAAATGGAATTTCATCAGCAGCTCGCTAGGAGAGGGGCACAGTCAAAATTCCCCAATTTGTGGTGTGCGCTGGGGTCAGGCTCAAATCTTACTTTTGGGCATTAGAATCGAAGTAGTTTTGACAAACCTGCAGAAGCTTTATTCAGGCACCGATTTCTGACAACTCTGGCCAAGGCACTGTCACTCTTTGCAAAGCCCTAATACGCCCATACATCTGCTGGCTCTCCGTCGGCAAGCTATTCAAATAAATCTGGCACTCTTGTTTCTTCCTAGTTTTTCTTTTAAAGGAATACTTAAACAAATCCTCACATTCTCTCATTTACCAAGGAAAGGTAATTTGAACGATACGGACTCCTTTCTGTGGATTCTCCAAGCGATCCCGTAGCACAGATACTGCCCCAGCTGAGCGTTAAAAAGGGATTTCCCACGGGGGGTCCAGTGCAGCTGCCCTCCCCTTTGGGGGTAAAGGAAAACCAACTCACCTTGCAGTCTCCTTCCATTCCATCTCTTGTCCATCGACGGCCAGAAGTTCATCCAGCTCTGTGAAGAGCTGCGGGGGTGCCGGGCTGTCATCTTCCTCTCCGAGGATGAAGCGGATGCGTTCAGCAGCGGGGGAGACTGCAGAGGTGAAAATACTGCGGTTAACGGCCTGGGAGATGACCAGGGACGTGCGGCTCCTCTCCTTCCCCTTCTCCCCAAAGCCATTCAGCTGTTTCTCCAGGCTATCTTTTCCATTTGACATCCTAGGCGCTGCGGACGGAGGGGCGCGAGCGAGGGTACGTCTACCTCCCTCTCTCCCCTTCCTTGCCTCTCACTTAACTTCTTGAAAGTTCAAGCTGGGAGTAAAGTTCAGGAAAACGAGCCTCTTCCTACAGTCCTTAACTGCGTTACAGCAATTTGCAGCCCTTGTAAAAAAAGCGCTATCAAGCTCAAAACCAATATGCTCTATGGTGCGTGCCCAGGGACCTTTCGTACTCTGATCAGCTGAGATCCTTCGCCCCCTTTTTTATATGACGTACAACCAGTTTCAGCCAAACTATTTTGGGGCTTGCTGTGACGGCATCCCATAGCTGGTTTTCCCCTCCCTGCCAACAAGGCTGGGGCTCCCATTGGCCTGCAAGGCAGGCTGTAACCTCCCCAGACCTACCGCTGGAAAACACAGGAATATTTAACAGAAAGATTGGCTCATCTATACATGAAGAATGCGACTCAATGCATTTAGTCAGGCACCAGCGCACCGAAAAAAAACATTGGGAAAAGACTGCCCATTTAGGTAAAAGGAACTATGTTCAACACATGCTCTCTTGATAGTGCAGGCAAAGTTCATTTGCGTTATTAGCTCAAGACAAGTTAGCAAAAACCCCTTCCTCGTCAAGAAACAAGACGCAATTCCAAATTCAAACCCGAGAACATCGCTGTCCACATCCCAAGACCTAAGGGCATCTCCCAAAGGCAGCTGGAGCTCGTGCCACAAAAGCCACCTTGCTGGAGGACTTCTTGGGATCTAGAGTTTTTTCCTGATCATGTCACCTTAAAACGAAGGTGTGATCATGTGAAATTTTAAGACACAGACATCCTTTCTGCTGCATGTTTATTAGCATTAGAGTTAAACAGCAGACTGTGAACTTTGAACGGTTCTGCTAAAAACTCCTTTCTTTTCAAAAGATCAGCGGGCTGGCTGTTGCAAAATAATTAATTACACCAGGTATCCAATCACCACTGATTTTGCCAGGGTAAACAAAGTCTCAATTTGTAATGTGAAAAAAAGAACCGGTAAGAGACATGCCCTTTCCTCCCCTCCCCCACCTTTTTCTTTTTTTTAATGAACCTTTCACAGCTTTCTTCTTAAATTACTCAGCAAAAGCTGATGCAAATTAATTTCTTCATCAGTTAGGGTGATGACGCTTTCGTAATACAAACCGGCTTTCTTTTCTCTCGAACGTGTACTTGCAGTCCTAAATGCCCTTGCAATTCCCCGGGCATCCAAGCACGCTGCCCCGCACCGGCTCTGCGGCTCGGGCAGGAGGGAGCCAGGCGTCTGGGAGCCAGCGTGGTATCAAGAGTACAGGCTGTTGGGCACCCTAACACCTACCAGTCTTTTGGCTTTCAACGTTTACAGAGGAGCCACGTGTCCCTCCTTTAAGATCCCAACCCGGCGCCAGAGAAGGCAAGCTCTGAAGAGCTCTTCGGAGTCCTGCACGTCCTGCCAAATGGGCTGGAAAGTGATTTCCTCCTCTCACTTAAGCGGGAGCAGGGACATTGGACATTTACACGCTCCTCCTTTCTCCCTTCATGAAGTCCTTTCGTCACAGGAACACAATCCCATGCAGAAGATCTGCGGAAGCCCTGACCATCCCTTAGTACAGAGCGGAACAGTCCGGCCTCCCTACCTGCCAGCTAGGGAGCGTCTCCCACTCCTTTCCCAAGCTCATCGCTCCAAGGATACCGTTCCACAGCCACAGTTACCGTAGCCGCGGCTGTCTCGGAACCTGTGCTTCGGCAGCCTTCCCACACAGGCCAGCGGGTCTGTGCCGCTGCACCACGTTAAGTCACACGTCGCTCATCCTTCAGTAAAATTCCCAGACTGGCTACACAGAGGCTTCTGCGTTTCCCGTCAGTCCTTCCTTTGAGAAAATCCATCCATCACCTCCCACAAAAACCAAAGCTTTCCTTTGATACGCTCCTAACGGGAGGGGAAAATATTGCCGAGCTGAATTTACAGATATTTAGTTATAGAAAAATACACGTTAACCCTCTCGGTAATAAGCATTTTATATAACCGCTAGTTCCTACAGAATTTATCTTTCTTCTCAGATATCTTACTTCTCAGAATCCGTGAGGTACATAACGAGCATTTGATTATTTGACTCGGATGGAACAGATGCACTTCACTTCACAGTTCCAAAATATATCTGCAAACACGTAACTTTATGCATGACAATTGTCCTTGCAATTATAAAAGCAATTTGGACTAAAAATCTGCATCTAAACCACATTTGAAACAACCATTAGTATAAATAATTAAGATGATCCTATTCTAAAAATGCAATTAGGCGCAACACTTGAGCTCATCTTTATGCAGTCAGCCCCAATCAACCAACCACTGGTGCCAGAAGCTTGTGCTGAAACCAAGGCACCCGAGCACCAGGAGGCAGGGTCCAATTTCTTGCCGATGCTTCAGGGCAGTGATCTCTCGCTAGGTGCAGATAGGAAAAAATACCTATTCAAATGCAGGCCAAAGATCCAGCTGAGGCCTTTAAACACAGAGCATTAAAAGATGATGCCTGGCCAAAAAGAACACAGAACAGCTTATCGCGTGAGGCCGCAGACTTCCACAGTCTCCTTCCTCGTCGTCCCTTAACCGGTTTGAATGTTGCGGAAGACCACCGCCATCAAAGCCACTGCCGCTCTCCAGCCGTTTGGTGGTTTCACAGCGGTGGAAAGGACCTGGGGAACTTAAGCTGGACGACTACAGCTTGTGGCTGACGGGGTCTGAGCTCTGTTGTCATCCTCCAGATGAAAAGCAAGACCTGCTGGCAGAGTCCCCGTAACATGCACGTTCCATCACCTTCCCTCTCAATCTGCCCTAGTGGCTGTCAATACACCTTGATATTCTGAAAAGAATTTAACTATCGCAGCTAGAAAAGCAATAAAATCAATTTACATCCTATCGCTTCAAAAAGCAACGTGGAGCACAGCAAGAGTGAGAGAGCCTGTAGGAGAAGTGACTGTAGAGCTTCTAGAGCTGCTGAAGGCATCGGTCACGGCCAATGGGAAAATTATGTCTTTTCAGTCGTTTTGACGTGGTTTTACTACAGGGAAGTGTTACCCTGATACTCGATCCTAGAACACGATAACCCCACAACCACCCACGACATTTTGCTCACTGAACTGCATCACGAGAGGAATTACAGAAACGCTCCCACCAAACCTGGACACGCCGCCCCTTCGTTCTTTTCTTCTTTCTTTTGTTCTTTGCTAATTTCCTATTAGCTGCATTTAGCACAGATGATAAGGTTCAAAATCCAATTAAGGAATTTGCTGGGTCACAGGTCTCCTATGGCTTGCTTTACCACATGTTCTTTATTGCGATTTTCTAGGTTAATGGGCCGTTTATGGGCTGTTTATGTGCTCTCTTTAGCAAGGAGAACATATTTTCATCTTAATCTCCGGCGCGAACACTGTGTGCTCAGCGCAGGGCGGACAGCCGAGGAGCAGGCTTAAGAACTGGAGAGCAATTAACCTGGGGGGTGAACCCTGCAGACCTCCCCCTGCCCGACCTTTGAGCACCAGCCCCACCAGCCTGCCCCGGCCTTGACCATCACCTTCGCTTCGACCCAACCTGTCCAGTTTAGGAGCTGCTGGAACCAGCACCGTTCACGACAGGATCAGCTGCCGCTGCTGCTAAGTCTTTTTAATGTTATTTTCCTTGCTGTCTCATTCAAGAAACAACCTGATGACCAACAGACATATGTAGCAGATAAAATGCTAATCCGTGGATTTAGATGGCTAGGATTATATTTTGTCCTGAACGGGAGAGGAACGGAGGTATTAATTGCAGATGGTAAAATGCTCCAGTGGAACATTTAAACAGAGGAATTGCCAGCCGTAAGCGACACCTCTAACCTCCCCCTCTTCCCTCTCCTGCTCGCTCTTGTGTTCAGTCACCAGCGGTCCGTGAGGCGGCTTATAAGATACATCACTTGCAGAACCGAACGAACACATCAGCAGTTTCTCCGAGTTCAGATCAGGCCAATTACGAGTACAATTTATACCCTCGGGTTCCCGAAGGCAAAATCAATCTCCATCAACAGAGAGAAATCTCAGGGAGCTCTGAAATAGAGAGAGACACTTTCTAGCACGACAACCTCAAATCAGCCGCGGCTGAACTTCCCAGCCCGACATCGGTCCCACTCCCGCCGTTGCCGGCTCTGCTGGGGAGCCCTCCCTCGCTGCCCGGCGTGATGGAAGAGCAGGCGCGGTGCCCGCGGTGCTCCCTGCCACGCATGGAAACGCCGGGGGGCTTCGTGGTATCGGCGAGTATCCCGAAGTCACCTCCGACGTCAGTGCCAAGTTGCAAGTGCCTCGCGTGGCGTGGGTGGAAGATGGTTGTAGCCTGGCTCTCCACGCGTACGATGCTGCCTTGGGACGGGGGGGACGCTCATTTGTGTTGGCATACAGGTTAAACAGCCTCTTCTCCCACCAACCACCACCGTTTTCCTCCTGCGCTTTCAGCCTGCTCTTACCAATGACACTTCTCAGTATCCTGGGGACCTGCACCTCAGTCAACGGCTTCCTCCATTCAAGGCCAAAGAGACCATCTAACGTGAAGTTCTCCGTTACTTGGAAGTACATCGGCAGCTACAAAAATCCCCAAGAGACTTGGTGTAAATCCTCCCTCAAAGCCAGTGGTAACATTAGCAAGGAAGGCTATTTGTCAAACCTGCTTTCCAAATACGCTTATTAAAATAGGACATGATTATACTCCCATTAATTTCCAGGGTTGCCCTCACTCAGCTAAAACTCGGTTCAAATCCATCTGAAGTCAGAGCGAGCTAGTTAAGTGAAACACCTGTGCAGGTACTTTCATCAAATTCAAAATCATTTTCTTTCCAGTTTAGCTGACTTCACTTCCAAAATTCACCCATTACCCAAAGCAATTTTAATTGTGTGTTAATGTCGATACAAGAACTTATGCAGTTTAATCATTTCCCTTAAGATTTATACCTTTGATCAATCGCCATTCATTTTCCTGACCCTTCTTGCACAGGCGAGCCCCACGTTTCGAGCATTTTTAGATGTAATTCAAGGCACTATGTGGGGTAACTTTCTGCTCAGGATAACTGGTGACAAAACCCCATGCTCCAGGCAGCACTACGAATGAGAGCAGCAAACCAGGCAAGTTTTCTAATCCCCGTGACAGCAACAGTCCCATCTCTATGTAGGCTTCAGGGCTTGCACATCACACACAGTGAAACACAAGCACGGAACTCCGCAGACTACAGACAGTGCAAAACTGCTCCGAAAGACAGAAGACTAGAAAAAAACCTGCAGCTCACTCGACTTTTGATTCTCCCTTTGTACAGCTTCCAGCCGCAGGACAGACTCTGGACACTTCCAATCTCCCCTTGAGCCCCTTTCACAACAGGGATGTCATCAGAAGCAGCAGTATCTGGGCCAGTGCTGATTACACATTGCTGATAAGACCAGAATTCACGCTCTCTTGATTTTGCAGCGAGATTCTTGCGCTGCGTCTACCTGGCTTGATTAATATAGGCAAGAGCTAGTTCAGTTACTCGGTTTTGAAAAAACTGCGGAGGGAAGCTTCTTGATCAAGACCAGGGTAAGATTTGAGCGAGAATGTGAGATGAGCCTTACGAGCACCATCTAAAAGCAAGCAGGGAAGGCTTTTATGGCGCACAGTTTTACCAGCTTCCTCGAAAGACTAACGGAGTGACACCTAAAACCAGGAGTCGCTAAAAATCATCTTGGACATCTTCATCAGTTCATGTACAGCATCTGACACACCAAGGCCACAGGGTAAGGCAAAGGATGAGTTTACTAGCAGGACTGTCGAGCATTTCTGGAGCACTGCTCCCGTTAGGGCACGGTGCATAGCCTCTCCGTGCTATTCTTGCACCATTATGGGTAAGAACTGTTATTCCCATTACAGAAGAGATAACGATCACGAGGCAACACCAATTTCTGCAGAACAACCCAGGTGAGAACCGATTTCCCGATTCCCCAAGTGCCCCATCAAGTGAGAGCATCCTTGACCGCCACGGAAGAAGTCAACTGCACGAAGATTTACGCGTGACATCTGCTTCACGGAGATGCTTGCGCCCGAAAACGTTGCTCAGTGACCTAACACGGGCCCTTTCCCAGGGTCTCGCCGAACCCACCTCTGGACAACCAACTCTCCAGCTAATCACTCTAAGCCCACCCGAGGGTTTCTTTTTTTCTTGTTTTGTTTCTTTTCTTAGAGAGAAAAGCGGTTGCGTTTTGACCCTGCGCTCGGTGCTGGCTGCTTGTAAGGCAGATTAGGCTTGTCCCCAGGCAGGGCTTGGCAGCTGCAGGGAACACTCACCACGCTACCCAGATCTCATCCCGGGCCATTTCTTGCACAACTGTGGGGTGCAAAAGCAGAGAAAGCTATTCAAGCTGCTTGATCCATCTTGAAGCAAATATCCCCCATCCCTTGATCGTGACCCTTTCCAGCACATAATGAATAGCATTGACTGCCTCTTGAATAATCCATTTTTTTGCTGGACTATTGTAGTGCATGATTGTACACGTTCTACTGTAAGCTCCTCTGCAGCATGTGGCATATATTAAGCCTTTGATCTGCAAAAAATCTTCAGTATTAGACAAATGCTTACTAATAACATATTCTCTCAAGCACCAGAGGAATGGCAGCTTTTACGTAACGATTTGCTGAGCGTTCTCAGCTTGCTTTGTCTTCAGTGCTGTTGAGATCACCTACGGAAGTTCTGTCTACAGGTATTGTATTGAAACATTCCTTGGAGATATAGGAACAGAAAAAAGACCCTTCTTCCAACAATGCCTCAGATCAACTCACCTATAGCAGACAGCTCACATAGACAAGGTGTGCTACGTGGACAATCGGTCCGGCAAACTTTTAAACAAAACCAGCACCATCTAATGAAAAAGTAAGTCAGCCTTAACGTAAAGGCACTGCCTGTAAAAGAAGAAAGGCTGCTAATTCCAACCACGTGGTTATGATAGAGAGACCACTGCATGCTGTACCTCAAGTCTAATTATGAACTCTTCCCAACATTGCTCCGCTCGAGACAGACTGTCAATAACCATCTTCAAAAACTGTCCGTTTTTTTCAGCTGCAGACAGTAACAATAATATCTACATAACACATCGGGAGCAGAGGCGGCTGCATATATATTCCAAATTAAATGCATTATCGACAGCCTCCCACAGACACACGATTAGCAAGGTGAGCCAGAATATTTAATGTATTAGCAACGTGAGTCTCTGCCTGCTCAAATCAAGGCAAGGCTCCGCTGATTTCAAGGGTGCAGAACCGGGTGTACGTGGACCACGCAATTCTCCACGGGTATGCTGTAGCTAGATGCTAATCAGCAGCGACTAGCTTCCGAACTGCTAGAAATCCAGGAAATTTCTCTTTATCACTCTTTTTAATTTTCTAGATTCACTGAGCACCATTTTTAATTACATCAAAGGCAGCGAAGCCTCTGACACCTATTTTTACTAAACAACTAGCCCGTGCTTCCGTACCATAGCCTTTTAGAAGCCCTGGCACAGTATGAACCAAGTAACAAGCAATTCATTACAAAATCTGGTTATCGACAGTATTTTTTGACAGGTCCTGGAGGTCAGCCATTTTACTTCAAGTTGTGTGAAACTGCTACAGCAGCACATTTTTAAGGAGCTATTACTGAGCAGTTGCCAAAAAGACTTTATTAAAGAAAAACAGCACCTAGAGAAAGCCTGGCTTTCTTCTGGGCTTTGTAACATTTCCCACTGTCACACAGATACGGGATGCTGTCTGGCATCACACCTGCTTGGGACCTGAGTAACAGTCAAGTCTCCAGTTAAACCATTGAGCAGCACAGTGCCTCCCATATAACAAAGTTCAAAAATTGCTCCCTAATTCTCAGTGGTTTTCTTTTTCGTTAGCTTGTCTTTGTTTTTCCTTTTTAAAGCAGTATGGCTTTCACAGTCTCTTGCAGAGATGTGTGCTGTTTACCTCTCTGGAACATTGCCGAGGTCCTATTCCAGCATCTTGAACATCTTAAGCACATTAGTGATCATGCACAACTCCCCCTGCACTTCCACTGGCATCAACAGCACAAGGTGGGTGCAAAGAAACTGCTCAACATAGGCTAGCACAAGAGAAGATTCCTGTTCCTCCGGTGAGCAAAAAACCCCAGCATTTTCTTTTCCAAGACTGTAACATGGCTCCTTCAAAGACAACTGCAAAGCTGTTTTGATGGACTGCAGTCCCTGAATAAGTGTTGTCGTTCCCTTGCATCGGCTACGAGCCCTCCTGCCAAACCATTAGTTCAGTTTACCACTGATCATTTACCTGTGTCCCCTTTTTTAGGTCATGGTAAGGATACAGTGACATTTTTAAGGACACAGCTGTAACAACCATGGGCTCATTTTTCTAAATTTAAGCTTCCACGCAGTGGCAAGAAGAAACTTCCCTTCCCTCCCTGTGCTTTAAAACCAGCCCTCCGGCTGCAATAGACAATTTTATGCCTATTAAGCTCTTCTCAAAAGCAGGGTTTCATCATTGCCGATTTGTCCCGTTCAATCAATCTCCACACCAGCTCTGACCACTTCAGCACTTCTAGAACTCTTCTCTGGCGAGGGCTGGACAGAAGAGAACCGAACCGCAGAGAAAGGAAGCCAAGCGCAAGCG
Organism: Elanus axillaris; assembly: GCA_026212715.1. Lineage (NCBI taxonomy): Eukaryota > Metazoa > Chordata > Aves > Accipitriformes > Accipitridae > Elanus > Elanus axillaris. The sequence continues at coordinate 7,447,773 of JANZLQ010000007.1, forward strand.
TGCGAGGATTTTCATGGTTTATTCCGGCAGCTTCTGTGAGTGCCGAGCCCTTTGTCCCACGCGCCTTTCAGCCAGTGTCTCCGGCTGAAACGGAGCCCATCTCTGTTGCCAGGCAGTATTTCAAGGAGTACCGAATGTCTCTGGCATCCAACGCTTTTTGCTTTCAACTCTTTTCATTCTTCCCCCTCTGTTTTAAATGTCGCCAAATACTTCGTCCGCTTCAGGCATGGAGAGAAAAGCGCATTACTAATCCTTACAGTCGTTGCAGGAGACCAACGGGTGTACGAGAGAAAAATACACGCACCGGGAGGGTTCCGCAGGTTGTTCTTTCTCCGTGATCACCTGCCCCTCTTCAAACATCCATGTAGGAGAGAGATGCCACAGGCTGCCATCAGCCACGAGGCTCAAAGGCACAAATCACCGCTGGGGAAGAGGAAGGAGGGAGAGCTAAATTCTGATTAGGTCCGATTTTTCCATTGCCTTGCACACAGGCCCGTTATTGATGAAAACAGGTATCGATGGCTGGGTCCCACCCGTGTGCTGGGCTTCCCTTGGCAGAGGTGTCAGCGGCAGGATGAAGTGCCGGGATCAGTGACCGAAGCTGGGCACCGCAAACCTGGCAGAACACCTAACAAGAGAAGCCCCTCTCTAGGTGAATCTCATTTTCAAGGCTGACAGATACTTCTTCAGCATCCCTAACGCGACCTTCTTTTCACGGCCAAGCGTAAAATCATCAGAGGCAGTGTTTGCTGCCAGGCATCAATCTGAGCAGCAGTGAGTACCGCTCTCCTGCTTGGGTTGAACAAAATGCAGCAAAGGGGCACGGCAGCGGCAGGCAGAGGGAAAATGCAGATACAAAGAAGCATCAAGAGGTGTCTGTTACTGATATAACCAGAACTGGTCCTCCCCAGAGTTGGCGGTGGATGTGGAAGGCACTCCCTTTCTCCACGTGCCGGAGACGAGGGGGTACGCGTGCGCAATGCGTGCCTCCATGCTATAAGCATTAACGTGTGAATTCGGTAGCCTAAATCCCTTCGGAGCGTAGGAGGCCACCTCATCTTGAATATCAGCAGGAGTAAGGCACCAACCTCCTTTGACATGCTTTGAAAAAGCTCGGGTTTTCTTTTTTTTCCATCACCTTCTGAAAAGCTTCGTTCAGTGACAAACCGCCCTGTTGGCTCTTAAAGGTTAACAGCCACTTATCTAAAAAGCTGCAAAGCCAGCGTCAGAATTCAGACAATGCTTTCATTGACTTGGGGAGCAGCAGGATTTAGCCTGATGGAGCGGTTACAAAACCAGTTAGTTTCGTGTTTGGATGTTGGTTTTCCTCGTGCTTCCCTGCTGCAGCAAAGCAAGTTTGATCGAGTGGGTCCATCTCTTCAAACCTGCACTTTGGGTGACTGCATTTATTCCGTATTTGAAATCCTGATAAAAGCCCACCCTCAGCACCTCCCTATCTGGGCATCCCTGGCCACGTTATGATCATCCTGATGAAACTGCCACCGCCTGTTAGCAGTGTGGCAAAGTGAAGCTTTTGGTGGATACATCACTTCTCTGAGGGCATTTTCTTTTTCTCTCTGAGTCAAAACAATTCCGAAAAGGGCTCTTGCAATGGTATTTCAGTAGCAGAAAGACCCTATTGAGATACAGACACAATAACCACTTTCGCTCCTGCCTTTAAAAATTAACCGTCATTAACTTCAGGCTCGGAGTGGCTCCAGGCTGCCAGCAGCCCGCTCCTTCCAACTGGCTTCCCAGAAAGAAACTCCTCATTCAAGTTCTTCTCAAAAGCCTGGTGACATTTCTGCAGCTCTTCACCGGTTTCCCCTTGCAACAGCAAGTGGAGTTCAAGCTTCTGGCTCCTTTTTACCCTTAGCTTCACAGACTCACCCCTCCACCTCCTACAGGAGCACGAAACCTCCACGGAACATAATAATGCTGGAAAAAAACCCAGGCTCGTTGCTTCACAGACAGGGTCTGCGCCTTCACATGTGCCCCACTGCTCTGAAGCAGCACCCAGACCGACCAAGACCTGCAAACCCACCCTCCATATAAGAAAAACTCAGCTGCTCGGTATCCCTCGCACAGTGAACTTGAAAGGCTGCACGGTGAGATCAGCTGCTGACAAGAGGCACACGTAGGTCCGTATTTTGAGCCATTTTCTATAAGCTGCCAAATGGCAGATGACCCCTCATTAGCGAGAGGGAGGGAGGTAGACTGCCAGGCTATCACGCAGCAGGCGTTTTAGCAAACGTCAACAGCAAAAACAAGCGTTGGAGAAAGGAAAACACGCTGGTTGAGACAAAAAAGGTTGTGAATTTTTATTTTTTTTTATATCACGAGGCCAACGAAATGTTCATGAAAAGCAATGTCAGGCTAGCAACGTATACTCTTACTTGGCTGCAAGTCAGCTGGCCAGATATTGCGGTTGACCTTGGCATCTACTGCGCAGAAGAGGAAAGAGCTATTCTCATCAGACTCCAAAGTACAACAAGGAAAATTGACTCGGGCAAGGCAATAGCTAAGGACTCACCTATACTGGAAGGTAGTTTTACTGCTTATAAGCAAATTTCTGTAATTCAATCAACCAAATGTAAGCACAAAATATTTCCTCTTTTGGGGAAGGAACACAATCAGGATCTATACTAGTAAAATTGCGTGCAAGAAAAATAACAGACCATTATCCAATGTATTTATGCAGCAAACCTAAGCATGTGCCAGGCTTTCGTAAGTGACTGTACTGTAATTAAGATCAATATACTCAGGAAAAGGATACTGCCAAAGCTGGGGAAGGAAGAAAGCTAATTCAAACAAACCTAACTTTTTTTTTTCACTGAAAAATGCAAAATTTGGTATGTAGAGACGCATTTGTAGAGTACTTTTGGAATGCAAAGAGAGCCACACAGCGATAAACTTTTACTGAAACAACAAAGAGGCTCTAAAGCAGTAAGGAAGCAGAAATACAAGTAGAATAAGGAGGCAAAGCCCCACTTCACGGTACCACTTAGGAACATCTTCGTCCAACACGAGCCTAGGTCAAAGCAAACCTAGCAAACGTGAAACATAAGGAAGATTGAACCAAACACTGGAGAGTAAGTATACAAGTCGTACAAGGAAAACAAATTATTTAAGAACATTTGCAGCAGGAGCTTGAGAACCGGTGGGTGAACTGGACCACCTTGGAGTGAGACAGCCAATTAAGAGGATTAAAGATTTTGCAGAAAAGCAAACCAGCTTCTTCGTGTGAAACTTCACCCCACAGGTGGGTGGAAAGTCACTTAACCTTTTCCAAAGGCTAACGTGAGGCAGCTCAGCCGTGAAGGTGTCTGCAGAAAGAGGAAAGAAGGATAGCGATGAACTCGACAGCAGTAAGCGGCCAAGACCCCCTGCGCTCGCACCTCGCAAGACCCTGCCCAGCCTCGAGGTTTTAGTGAGGGCTGGAACATTTCGTACAGCCTGAAACCAAAGAAAACAATAATCAATCCATGAAATCACCACGAATTGGCACCCAACTAGTTTAACACACTCTACCACGGGATACCACCTACTGCAGCAGAAAGGAGCAAATCATTTTATCTGATTTCCATTTCTTTCCAGACTCCCGCTACTGCCCTTTGGAGGTTTTCTACCACTGTACAACCACACTGCAGTTTCAAAAAGTGCACAAGGTTAGCATGCCTTTATTTTTCTTCCACTACTAAAACCACAGCGAATCTGAGCTGCCACAGCCTGTTTGGACTTACACAGACCGGGGCTGCTGTAGTTAAAAACAAAACCATTAGCAGAGTTCTCGGAACCAAAGTGCTACTTAAGCAGATTTTTTTTTTTTTTCTTCTTTCTTCTAAGCTCCTAAATGCAACTTTAGCAATTATTGGTTTATGTAATTGCCTAACATTTAATGTTTACAGCAATGTTTTACAACTAATTTACATGTAGTTCACTAAATGCTTTAGGGTTAATTGGTCTTTTGTCGTGCATTAAGTAGCTTGTTAAATATTAGACAGTTGGGAGGAAAAAACAAGTAGGAGGTCAGCTTGAGGATGGCTTGGACTGAACAGAATGGCTGCTTGTAATTAGCAAAATGCACGGCGGTGATTTTTGCATAAGCATTGACCTTCCTAATGGGCAACCCCACATTTAGCCCCAAAGCGGGCAAGCCATGAGTGAATAGTATATTTTACAGGACCACATCGTCTCCTTTGAGAAGGAGGATACAACAGGACTCATCTACTGACTTCGTTGCTTACACCATGCGCGTGTGAGGTAAAGATGAAACCACAGGAGAAGAGAGAGAGAAGATCCAATTCCTTGTGCTTGGCATGAAGAACATAGCAGGGAAGGCCGACATTTTTAAAGACACTTCAGACAAAATGGTTGGAACAAGGAACGCAAGGAGGATCCAGAGGGACGTTTCCCTGGGCCATACCTAGGTGACTAAAATCAAGCACCCCCAGTTCCCATTTTCTTGATTAAAGCACACCCAGGGCACAACTCGGTACCATGTTGCGGCAAGAATAATTTTGTACCACCTGTGCTAAAAGGGAAGCTCCAGGAAAGCTCAGTATTGTCTTCTCTGAGCACCGTCAGCCCAGATGCGTCCAAAGAGATCAGAATGATTCGAGAGGAAAAAATAAAAACCAGCGTGCCTCCTTGGGGCTCTATTCCACTTGCATTTCTGTCTAACGCGAGAGCGCTTTGGACGTGGTATCATAACTTAGAAATCAGCATTAATATCTTCATTACCAAGTTGGCCCTGCTTTGAGCAAAGGTTTGGACCAGATGACCTCCACGGGTGCCTTCCAACCTAATTTATTCTACTCCATAGGTGAACTCCACATATAGCCGATCTCCACTGCAGTTATCACATTTGCTGCCCAAACGTGAGCGCTTTGCCTTGCCAGGTTTTCAGAACAACTTTCAGCAATAAAGAGAGAGTGGAAACCCCACGCTGGGTTTAATGACCTGCTTGGCATCACGGTCTGGAAGCTGAGATCAGAAACTAAAGCAACAAAAAGCCAACCCTGTATATTAGAAGCATTTGCAAAAAACCGCATCCCCTTGAAAAATTTATGTGCCGTCTTTTCCATGCAAAGTGTTCCCATGGCTTCTTCTCACCAAGTGCTCCAACTCCGGCTTCTTCGGCTTTTAGTAAGATGGAGCTATTACTAACCACGTGCCCTGTGACTGCCCAACACGTTTCACTCGGGAGTCTGTGCCCAAATTGCTCTGGATGCTGCACAGACATACTGAAATAAGTTAAACAGAGACACCAGAAGCTATTAAACCAAACTGACTGGAGGCTTGGGTTTAAAATGCATTAGAGAAATCCCATCAGCTTCTTGCACGAACATTCTCATTCAGAATCGAAGTGACCTTTATCAGATAGATCTTGACTGGAGTTATTACATACTTAACTCCACAAAAGATTCTTTTTTTCAGGACCCTCTGTGATAACCAACTCTTTGGAAACACCGCGGGCTGCCCCAGCACAACCGCTCTGACCGCACGTGCTGTCCCTCAAGACCAGCCAGAGGAAAACATCAAATCAACTCCAAAACAGCACAGCTTCCTCTGCATTCAGGGAATCGACCGTGACCAACTCACCATGGAGTCAAACTCTACCTGCGCTTTCCCAATCCCTCCTCCGGCACAAAAAAGTGGCCTCACCTGCAAAAGCACTGAGCACGCAGCAGCACAGCCGGCCTTCAGCAGTGTTCAGCACTTAAAAAAAACACAACAACAACAAAACAACAAGAGGAGGGCAAAGAGAACAAATCAGCCAGGTACTAGTAATAATCTTATAAACAGCTTGGGATGGAAAGGACAAACCACAAACGAGCAGCGTTTTCCACAACGTATCCCATCAGAACAGGATCTCCTCAAATATAGATCGCTTTACAAGTACTGATCTCCTTAAAGTCGTTAAATGCTATCTTACTTCTTTTTCATTGGTCCCACTGCATTTCATATTGCTTTTTGAAAGTATAGTAGAAGTATATAAACATGATGTGTTGAAACACTGAACTGTTAAAATACAGGAATTAAAAACTCTCGTGGTTTTACTGTTGCTCAAATTTCATTACCCAGAAATAAGGAATGTACTTTTTTTTTTTTTTTAAAATACCTGATTATTAAGAAAGTCTTAGTGTGTGGCCAGGTTCTGCAAATGATTAATTATTATAACTCAGCAAGGGGTGCCGCTGCTTTCCTCCTGACCCCAGGGACACGCACACGCTCTGGGTGGGTTTATGAATAGCAACACGGAAACGTCACCCTTCCTGAGCTTGAACGCTTCTCTGCTCCCAGCGCCTCGACCACGCATCCCCTTGTCCCTGCTGGGCTCAGCGGTCTCTGCTTGGACCAGGCGGTTTTGCAGATTCAGCTTAGCGCACAGCTGCGAAACCAGCTAAACGGCCGTGAAACCAGTTAGATGACCGCGAAACCAGTTAGATGGCCACAACGGCGAGGGCAGGCGCTGCTGTCGGGAAGGCAGAAAGGAGTCGAGGCGCAACAGGAGCTTCGTCCAGGAGACGTGCCCCCAGCAGAGACCTGAAGTCCAAGTTCAAACCACCCAGCAGAAGCGCGTCGTGCAGCTAAGCGACCTCGGGCTGTCGAAAGTTCACAGCCCGGCAGCTGGGCAGGGCTCGGTTAATACCGATATTCAAAGGACCCTGTCCGGGTGCCAAGCACACAGTTCGTAGGACAAGGGTCGCTTTGTCCTGTGTACCCCTCCACCTCCCAGCACATGGGAAACTTCAGAAATTCCCTTGCCGAGGAGAACGACTAAGCTGAGCAACTTGGAATTACAGGCTTTCAAGGTTGGTTTGCTGCTGGAGCCAAGACATATTTCCAGTGCTTCTCAGGACTGAAAACAACCTTCTACTTTTAATGACTTGCCTTTTATCTTTAATAAGGGATTAGGAGTTATTTTTCCAGCTAATACCTTAAAATCCAGATAATCATAAAAGCAATCAGTAATACCCTGTGTATGTTAATTACTCATTTTCTTCTCGTCTCTCGTTGGCGTGCTGTCACTCATGTACATTAATTTGTCTATAATAAGGCTGCAAATCAAAATCAACAAAAGGCTTCAGGTCCTCTGGGGAGTCACAGGTTTAGACTTGGGGGATTAACAACAGATTATATCTGCAACGGCAGTGAAGAAAACAACATTATGGCCAAAGACATGCTGAACTATCCAACCAGGCATTTACCTACGCCCGGACCTGCCATCTCCCTGCACGCTAACTTCCCACGGGAGTCAAACATAGCGCAAGACTGCCGTAAGATAAGCTAACGAGGCACTGGACAAACTTTTCAGCTAAATGGCAATAAGGGGAGTCAAAGTCAGGCTTGCCAAGTGATGAAGTTTTCCGTAATAGGCTACACTGGCCTTTCCAAAGGGCATCTACAGGATTAGCAGGTGTAGAAGCTTTACGTTCTACATCAGGTGGTAGCAGAGGGAACGGCAGAAGCTGCCGCAATAACGACGACGAACAGCACACTGCTCGAGCGGGTAATACCTATGACCGCGACAGATTTGGACAGATGGAATGACATCACAAGACAACGTTCAGCTACCTGTACCCTCCTGAGGACACGGAAATGCAAGCACCAGGGCAACTGTCTTCTACCTTGGTTTATGAAAACGCTGGACCAAACACCGCTGCTGACGCTTCCCGCTCCGCTGTCCCACCTCGGGAAGGTTCTCACCGACAACGGCAAAGCACCACACAACTGCATTCAGCACCGTTCCCAAGGCCTGTTTCTCAAGTACAGAGCCACTGCTGAGCCGTTTCTGCTAGCTAAGTAAGCTAGAAGTTCTCAAAAAAATGCTTTAAACGAGTTTTCGTCGATGCCCCTAGCACATAGGATATGTTACATTCGCGTAAACAGCTCGCTCCCACAAATAAGGGCAGTTCTTTGGCAGTACGAACCGGTTCGGTTCAAGCAACAGAACTGCCCAGGCTGGACAGAACTAAACCACTTGGCAGCAGCCAGCCCCAGGACAGGAGTCCATCAGACCACACGCAGCCCCTGTCCAGAACGACAGCTCCTCAGGTAGCAAATTGTCATGCTGCATCACGATCCGAGAGACCTGCAGGACTGCCTGCACGCCCAAAAGCTCGTCTTTTTTCCAAATTTCAAAGAGGCAAAGCCACCTGTTTGAAAATCCCCCCTTTTGCTAGAGATGGTATCATTCCCCTTGAAAAAATGCCATCAGAGCTACTAAAAACTCAACCTTTTACATCAACCAAGGAATAGTACAACCAGCCTATTTAGCCACACCTTTCCTTGCATAAACCAAAATGGTTTCTACATTGGAAATACTTAGACTTTGTGACACAGCAGGCAGCCAGAAACTAGACATTAGCACCTCGGAACAGGAATACAATGCGAGACTGAAGGGAAAATGTACGTTTCACAGAAACCTCCCTATCACACAAAATTAAGAGGCTAAGAACTTGGTGGGGAAAAAAAACATAAAAATCTAACACAGCACAAATACCGTAACGAGGAAACAGCTTTCGTTGCTCACAACAACAGCATCTCTGTCATAAATCACTAGTCAAATCCTTCTCTTCCAGATTTTTACCTGCAGACCACAGAAACAGAGATGAGCCTAGACTGGAAGAAACCTCTGGAAATCATCTCCTCCGACCTGGTGATGAAATCAGGGCCTTCCGTTAGGTACCCAGGGCCCCATCAAGCCGAATCTCCAACGTTTCCAGCGAAGGAAATTGCATCGCTTATCGCTCCAATGTTTGTTCTCACGGTGAAGAGTATTTTTCTCATACCCAGACGGAATTTCCCCCAGAGCATCTCATGCTCGTTCCCTCCAGTCCCATCCCTGTGCAACCTTTTGAGGATCTCTGTCTATCGGAGAGACGACGGGCTTCACTCGCAGCTCTCCTACGAGCACTACAACCGCACGGACGCAGCCAGCTCAGGCCAAGTTTCAGGACTGCCCTTTTCTGTCCAGCCAAAACCTAATTCCACTTTATTGCTTGGTTCATTGCTTTCTTCTTCGCAACCCAGCGGCGTGCACGAAGATCACAATGATGTGCTTGTCCTTATGCCCGGGCCGGGGGGAAGGAAACGTTGAGGTGAGTCCCTAACGTGGATCAGGAGTTGGGATGCAGGCTGAATTGCTCCCGGGGAAGATCAGAAGACTTGAGAGGCTTCAGCGACAAAATTCAAAGGCCTTTCTACTGCACATGTGCAAGCCGGCTTTCACAAAGCTCAGTTTGGGGTAGTTTGGACAAATTTTCAGCTGTGCAAGGACCGGCAGACACAGCCAACTGCTCTCATTTCAAGCCTCTGATGTAACACACAGGTGGGATCTAGTTTCCAGAGATGAGGATCACTAGAAATTATTTTTTTTTGTTAAGTTCTCTGAACTTTTTCTAGAGTTTTAAATAGAAATTTATCCCTACTGTCCTTCCTCCTCTTCTTCCCCAGAAGAAATGTGAACTCAGGGTAGATAGTTAAACCGAAAATTCAAGCCCTAACGATTACGTTTTGGCAGAGACACGAGCCAGGACCTGAGATTCTCCATTTTAACTGTTTACATGCTACCGCACAACTATAAGAAAAGAGCCAAGAAACTGTTTCAGTGTTATGTTTAATGTATAGGTGGCTAATATGCGAGTAATCTACCACCCAAACTCTTCAATATTGACTGCCTTTGCTACGACTTTATGGCCCTGTTGAGTTTATCTTCCCTACAAGTATCGGAGCCCAAGGTTTCCCTGTTCACAGAAGAGTATTGCCCTAGCAATTCATAGTTCATTGAATGCCACGAATTTGGAGAACTTCCTGGATCTATCAGAATACGATTTGGGCAGCAAGGAAAAAAAAATAATGCAGTAACAACTACAGATGTATCTACTTGTAATTATACCTAGCATTTATGTTCTGCCCTCTGTGCAGTAATTTCTTCAATTGCCTGAGTCCTGAATAGCTTAAAACTGGCTGCTTTCATCCAGTTTTCTTTACAATTCTAAACCCACACATCGCATAACTTGCGGGGAGGGAAACAGTGAACTGCGCCCTTCAAAATTTTTTTTCATATTGCCCTGGAATTTACGCTATGAAAATTGAAGCACTCTGTGAACTTACGACAGAATTTTTTGAAAAGTCATCAGTAATGACTTAAAAAGTCAACATCGGTGAGACTGCCAGCATCCACCTCTTCTACCCTACAGCAGCAATAAAGCCTTATCAGAAACAAATGCTTAAAAACAGACCTCTGACAACCCTTCCATTGGGCTTTTTTGGCATTACAGCATCTCTACGAGTGTAGACCAGGTGAGACACTGTCCTGGTTTCAGCTGGGATAGAGTTAAGTGTCCTCCTAGTAGCTGGTACGGCGCTGTGTTTTGGGTTCAGTAGGAGAAGAATGTTGATGACACTCTGATGTTTGCGGTTGCTGCTAAGCAATGTTTAGACTAAGTCAAGGATTTGTCAGCTTCTCATGCCCAGCCAGCGAGAAGGCTGGAGGGGCACAAGGAGTTGGGAGGGGACCCAGCCAGGGCAGTGACCCAAACTGGCCAGCGGGGTATTCCAGAC
>JANZLQ010000007.1:7458444-7472692 GCA_026212715.1 Elanus axillaris
ACCGTGGGACGTCATGTCCAGTATGGAAACTGGGGGGAGTGGGGTCTAACTGGGTGCGGATCGGCAGGTGGTGAGCACCATTTGTACACTCCAATCCTTTTACTATTACTGTTGTCATTTTACTAGTGTCATCGTTATCATTGTTAGTTTCTTCTTTTCTGTTCTATTAAACCGTTCTTATCTCAACCCACGCGTTTTACTTCTTTTTCCCTATTTTCTCCCCCATCCCACTGGGTAGGGAGGGAGTGAGCGGCTGCCTGGCGCTTAGCTGCTGGCTGGGGTTAAACCACGACAGACACTTAGCCAATGACTCACAGCACAGTTACAAACATAAGGGCACTGACAGCACGTGCTACCAACCTCCCTGGAAAACGAGTTCTGATGTGCTGGGTTTGTGTTTTATGTGCCTAACGAATATCAGCAAGTCCTCAAGCCAGGAGCCTAACAAAATACTGAGAAGTAGCAACCACACACCAAGTGCACACATAAGCTCGGCGCTACCCAGAAATGACTTTAATTAGCTTGTACATCAAAACCACACTCTCTCCACCATATGTTTTCACGTTAACGCATCTTTCAGTTTCAAGACTATAGTATTTGAAATCCCAGCTCTCTTGCGGACGCGCACATCCCATAAAGTTGATTTCCTGATCGCTCAGAACACCTCCCCGCCGTAATCTCCGGAGTCAGCACTCACGTAACACCGGGAATGACCTGGTTCTCCGCTCTATTCATAGAGACCCTGCCTGCAGACAGGGAGAATGCCTCAGCCATCCGCTGTCTCCTGCAGGAAAAGAACAGTGGCTTGGCCCTTTTCTGCAGTAATTACGCTGTTGATATATACGGGCAGATGAAAGGGAGCTAAAGGGAGCTAAACCTGTTTTCAAATGCAGGTGACCATCCCTCGCACAAAACCCAATTACGCTGTCCGTTCCTTCAAACCCCAGTCACAGCCTTCGACGCAGCTGTGGTTTTGTACAGGTGACAACTCCGCGCATTTGTTTTAACTTGCCTAAACAGAACTCGCTTTTAAAACCTATTTAATTTGCATACAGGCTAATTTTTAAGCTTCAAATGATCTCAATCTTACCGATTCATCTTATACTTTAGCGCAGTTATCTTCCCTTAGGTCTCGCCCCAAGGACTCTGCAGTGCAAGTCTCAGCTTTCTAAGCCCTGCATTAAAACAAATAAACCCACAAAACCCAAGTAACATTTTCAAGTATCTTTACATCATGGCCACTTCACGCATATGGTAAAATCAACTGGAGGGCTGAAAAAAAGCGAGATGCTGGTGAAGCTCTGGAGAAGGCCAGTCTGTTCTTTCACAGATTTGTGATTAACACACAGTTTTGGAAGGAAGCAGGTGACAGGAGAGGTAAACTGGCCAAGATCACCCGGAGTGTTAGTGACAGGGAGCCAAAAATGCAACTTGGCTTGCCTGACTCCACTGCAGTGTCCTCCCTATTCCATTACGTTGCCTATTAGAGAGCCACGGTATGCTGATCCTCTTCTCTTGCCTGGAATATGGTTTAGCACAGGACCCCAAATGAATTAATCTCCTATTGGGTTAAGGATGAGCAAAAGTGGAATATACAGGAGGAGGGAGGGACAAGACATTGCAAGTCTTCGTTGTTTGTTTGACAATATCCTAGAGATTGCTGATAAGAAAGCGACTCATTATTTACTCACGTGTGTCCTCTTCTTGGAAGTGACTTATGTTTTTAAGCGGAGCGTATGATTTTAGGGACGGGTATGAAAAACAGAAGTGGTTCTTGTGGCACTGAAAAGCTTGCTGGACTTCTGACCTTTCCCTTTCGTTTCAAAGAACGGTGGGAAAGTCCTGGGGAATGACAGGAGTCTTCACAGAGGATCTGCTCCTAAGCGCTACGTACCCTTTAGTTATCTTGGAAGGTCACTTGCGATGCCACAGGACTAGAGCACCAAATCCTTACTTGTTCAGGACAGCGCTACAAAATCTGTTCATATTTTGGCCCAGTCCTTTGCTTTTAAGTATTTTCTTCATAAACTGATTTAAAAACTGACAACTGAAATTAAGACCCGAACTGTACCGTAATCTACCAAGAACATGCAAACTCGTAAGATAGCACTGAATCAAGAGCAGAAAGAACACGTTTGATTCCAAAGACTAGGGCACGGCAAATTGCTTAATCCAAGTGAGAATCACTCACTAATCACCTCAGCCGAGACTATGCAAATATGCTAAACTAGTTTTTGACAGCAGCACCTTCTATAGTGCAGAAAGAATATTACTGTAAGATTATGAAATTATTCACCTCATTAAAGAAATTAAAGGGGAGGTGACAAAACAGGAGAGGTTGTTTATTTCTTCTGAATTCTAAGCTAAAAAGAAGGGGTAGGAAGATGAGATCTAAGGAGAATGGGGAACTCCATGAGCTCAGTAGCTCAGATAATACTTCCCTTGATTCCTTAAGTGATTTCAACTGGGGGGGGGGGGGAACCAAACACCAAACCCCTCAAGTAGTTGCAGCAATACAAAGGCAGCCTTCCCCTTGCACGTTTTTAACTGAATTTCCATCTCCATCCACATCGAATTTGACAAAAATGATATAAAAAGGTAGCCTCTCAATCTCCAGCCAGATACCAGCAGGAACACCTGAACTTGGACATCTACAGGCAGCGTTTGCACGCAAGCAGAGTACGCAAGTTGCTGGGAGAGCCAAAGCCAGGTTAAACTCCAGAGCTGAGGGAGCGATCCGTCAGAGCAGCCGGAAGGTGCCTGCTTCAGCATCTGCTGAATCACTCCCCAGACTTGACTGTGCAAGTCCACCACATCTCCAGTGACCATAATGGCAATTTATAAATGCCTGTACTGGATGCTGACTCCCACACAGAGAAACCTAAATTTACGTCTTTGTGTTCTTCTGCCTCTAGTAAGTAAAAAATGCATCGGTTCCTACTTTCTGATGCACAAGACCCAAGATGCTGAATACCTGTAGATTACATTACCAAATTAAAAAAAGTATTTATAAGTGTGACTTGGCTAGCAAAATGGAATGATAGATTCAGTGGGAAAGAAATATGAACAGCAAATCAATCATTGAGAATCAACTTCTCTTTAGGAAATCATGAAAATCATATAGCCAGATTAAACTCCATTATTTAAATTAAAGCTTCCTACTCGCGGATTGAAATCACTGATGACAGCAAGATTTTTTTTTTTTTTTAATTTTTATTTTTTAAGGCAAACCAGTCTCCTTGGTGAACTGTCTCATACACTACTTCGGCTACTGACATGCACATTTTCATGGCTCCAGGAGAAAAGAAACATTACCCCAACCAACAAAGGAAGGAGCAGTCTGCACGCAAGAGGCAGCACTGAAGCTGCAGAGTGGAAAGGAATTAATTGAGAATGTGTAATACACAAGCCAAGACACAGGACACACATGGATCCATCTCAGCCATTTCATATTGCAGAATTTTAAGTTTTATTTGTGCATGCAAATACACACACAGAGAGAGATTTAAAAAAAAAAAAAACAAAACCAAAAAAGAAACACCAAGAAACCAAACCTTGGCTTAAAGCCCATTGAACTTTTTAAAAGAGACACGAAAATTATATTAACAAATATGCAGTTGACTTTCAGGGAAATGAAATTCCCCACCTCCCCCTGCCCCCCCAGTTCAAAGTATTTGCTTAAAGCTATATGTAAAACCAGAGAGAGGAATCTCCTCATTTCCCCAGTCCTCTACAACAAAGTGTTGGGCAAACCTTGCCAGGGATACAGCTAAGAGCAACGTGAATACGTGTCACTGAAATCCCCTTTTCAGGAGCCATCGTACCTTGCTATGTCACTCAGGCTGAAGTTCTGAAGAAGGAAAATGACCTTTTTGGGGGGCTTCACTTATTTCAGAGGGAGGAAAGACCGGCGGTTTGCTGCCAGAAACAAACCAACAGACTCTTGCTACGGCAGTTACTGAGAGAGGAGCCTAGGCTATTAACGTGAAAATCATCTCCTGCGAATGGCCGCACACATCTGTACAGAGGAAATGTTACCAAGTCTTCACTGCCTTCTGCTTTTAAAAGAAGAGTTCAAAGAATTTTCAACCCGTGGCTGATGCAGTAGCATATGTGAAGTCAAACTGAGGACAGCACATGTGCTCGTATATCAGCATCAATCTGTTTTGTTCCCCTGAGTTTTTAAGCAAATGGATTTCATGCAGCAGCAAACTCAGAAAAATAATAGAAAAAAGATAATAGAATAAACCTGCCAGCAATCTGCTGCACGTTAACTGCTGTACTCGGGCTCCACCAGCACCTCGTCCACCCACGGGCTGCAATACGAACGCTGTGCACTTCTCAATACCCCGACCTTGCGGAACATCCTACGGACAACTCCACGGGACGGAAAAGCAACTTCGCAAGAAGCAGGCAGGGAGGGACTACTTGCCACACATTTCCATCAAAGGCATTAAAGAAAAGAACATGGAGAAAAAGAAGACTGAAGGTGTTTCCCTGGTGTTTCTCAACCTTGTGGCAGTCGAGAAGCCCCGGAGAAGCAGACGGCTCTTTCAGACACCTGTTCCCTCAGCCACAACCCAGGTTCTTCTGTTTGATTTTGAGCTGAAGTCAAATGTCTGCCAGCAGCATCGCGTCAAAGATGGGAATGGTTCAATTCACTGCAGGTTGAGAGACAAAGGAGGACCCGGTCTAGATAAAAAAAGCTTTTCTTCAAAACACATTTGTTTATCCCCCAAAGAGACAGGAAATTGTGGGCAATAAACCTCAAGGATTTCTCTTCTGAGACTACTGCATTTGAAAGCTGTCCTCAACTAGCGATTCCCATTTTAAGCACATGCTTTGCATAACTGAAAGAAAATATGTGACCTTGATAGGAAGCAAAATACTTCTTGCAAAACATTTACTCTTCCTCTCGCTATGTAAAATCTGTCTGTTCTTCCTAAATGAATGACACAAACCCACATTACTGGAAAAAATGTCACACCCGATTTAATCGGAGGAGGATGTTTTTACAACAAGTTAAGCACTGACCTTATGTTTCTGAAGCCGTGGGCTTCCAAGAACGGAGCATCTTCTCTTCTGCACCAAGTGCTGTCTTGGCTACGTGGGCTCTCACCAGGCGCTCCCTTTCCAGTGTCAGGACAGAGAAAGGCACTGCTGCAGTCTGATGTGGACAAGCTCCACCGAGCTCTCCACGTCTTGGAAGGGGACAGCTCAGAATCACCAGCCAGGCGGGCAAGGGACCCGCTGGCTCACCGCGTCAGCCGTGGCCCTCGGGGAGGCCACCAGATGCCCCTGGTACTGTCCTAGCTCATCCCAGTCCCCTTAAGAATGAAGCTGTCACCGACTACGAGAGCAACATACCTACAGCAACACCAAGTTTGGCTCAAAACGAACTCACCTAGGACTAAAGGCTTCGGTGGCCCAATGCAGGAGACCCACGTGAAGCTGCTCTGGTACGAGCCAGAAAACCAATCTCGCCTCCAGCCTGTGCCTAAGAAGACAGCTGGTACACTCTAGGAAATCTCCTTCCCTTTTTTTCCTGCAGTGAATACTTTCCCCCACCAGAAGGGATTGCAGACATATTTAAAAAAACACCACCACCACAACAAAGGTAAAAAGGAAGAAAAAAATAAAGCCCAGAATTGCACTCTGCAAATGACTGCCTAACAGCAGAAAGCAGATTAATCAAAAAACGCATACGTACATGGGAGCAGCATGAAAATCAATTGCAAGCATACTGCCTGCAAAGTGTATACATAAAGCTGATTAATTCCTGTGTGCCTACAGCTAAATCCACATGCCGGTCTTAGAAAACCTGGGACCACTATGACTCTGTGTGCCGGGTGAAAGAGAGCACCGCTCCCCTCCCCAGGTCGTCGTAAATACGGTCTGGTCTTCAGAGAAGTTACGGAAGAGGACTTGCCATTCCAATTTCCTCGCTTTTTGTGGCGTAGATAGATCCTGGATTTAAATGTTTGGGTTTTTTTTTTTTTTTGAAATAACGCGCTTCTCTCTGCAAAACCTGAAGCCGGCAGATAACCCTCTTGGATAAGCACATAAGCAAGTATGCGTGCTGGCTGACTTCTGGGACATCTCCCAAGTTCAGAAATCCTGGTGTTAAGCTTTTGTCTCCAAGATACCATTTGTCAAATAAAGCGTTGCTTGCTCTCTGCTAAAACTCCGTATCTCCCTTGCCAAGAGGCAGGGCTTTGGATACCCCACGGAATTGCTGTCTCCTCTTTGTTCCTCCCCCAGACTAACCCAAGAGAGACCAGAAGCCCCTCCTGAGACCCTCAGTAGGTGTACTACTTCTCCGCCTTTTCCCAAAGACACGTGTTGACGTCCCCAGCAGATGCATCACCTGCAGAATCCACGTTTAGGATGGAAAGCAAGGCAGGAGCTACTGACACCCCTTCTTGCACAAATCTCTTGGGAGGAGGGAGGTTCTTCCACTGCTTCTACATCACGGGCGTTTGACAGCGCATCAAATACCACCTAACGCTGTCCTACACCCATACAAAGGTCTCAAGCTCCCTTGAAACTTGTACCGAGGGCCTCTCCTCTTACCACCCAAAGCTACGGTGGTAACAGTGTCCAAGTGATCAACCGCTGCCAGAAATGAGTCATTGAGAGCGGTGGCTCCCACACATGCCTTGTCCAAATGAAAGCTGACAAGGCAAAAACCTTCTGCCTTTCCGTTTCGTACAAGCACCGAGTTAAGGTGCTTGCAAAAAAGCACAGCGTCACCACCACTTCCAAACACTCCAGACAAGTACAGGCAGCAAGTGAAACCGCTTGCAATAAATACCATAAGCCTGATCCACACAGACCCACGGTCAAAAAAGAAGCAAAATTGCAGAAGATAATCAAAGGCGAGGCCTGTGGCTACACATGCTGTGGTCTCAGACTTAAACAGTTGCCATTTTTAAATGCACAAAACAGTTCATAAATGTTATCCTCACCAAAAAGGACTTTAAAAAAAATAATTGCTTGCCATGAAAACCAGAAGGAGCTTGAAACGCTTTTGAAAAGCTGCATTTGCTAATAAGTATTTCCCAAGTAGGAAAACTTAGGTCATTAAAACACAACATCCGTTAAGGCTAGTGAAAAGCCAAAATCTACTGAGTTTTTGTACCAGTGGGTCAACCAAAAGAGAAAGTGATGACAATAAGCATAAAGTCTTGAGTGAAGCCATTGAGCAGGTGACTTGATTTCTGCCGTCACTCAGACTCTCACCACGGACTTCGCGGAGAACACAGGTAACCCCAACCCTCAGGGCTTCCAAAGCTTTCCCCTTCAGACCTCATTTCCAGACGAAACCTCAGAGCAAATCAAAATACTGATTTCCAAAAGGTGCCAAAGACCAGCAGGCTTCAGTCAAAAAGAAAATCAACTTCCTAAGTCTCCAAATTTCTAAGTAATCCAAGAGTAAATACTGTATTTCTCCATATAAAAAAAAAAAATGGGTGAAAAGAAATAAAAACGCCTTTTCCGGTCAGTCTCAGCCTCACAATCCAAAAGTTCTTGCAAAATAATCATTACCAAGGGTTCAAAAACAACAAGCCAATATAAGCATGTATCAATGGAGCATTTACACGTTTGTTAAATGAAGTACTAGACAGCATTCCTGAAATCTATAAACACACGATCCCTCTTCTCTCCCAGAAAGCAATCTTGTCTGTAACTCATTATATGTGCATATTAAGATTACTCCATCTTTTGATAGTTCTTTCTATCTTCAAAGCTCTTCAATTTGATTAAAGCAGCCACATTCCGTTTTGACAACAGGAATGAACAGGTTCTTCCCCAAAGCACTGCACCTTCCATTCCTCTGCCCTGCTCACTTCTGTGCCAAATTCCTTGGCAAAAATGGCTATAAACATAGGGACTTTGATCAATAGGTTTTTAGCCATTAAAAGTATGCAATAACCACTGTGGAATGATGAAGAAAATACCCTAGTATTTTTCCATTTTTTTAAAAAGTACACAATTATGTTAACAAATGACAAAACCATGAGATTAGTCACAGGACAGTATTGAAAAGAGTCGAGTCAAAAACCTTACGTTAGCTGTAGATGTAAAGAAGTCAAACGAATTACTCTCCCAACCCCAAAATAACATTCAACTGCACTTGAGAGATATCTACAGTCTTCCAAAGTGTTCAGAATGAGCCACAGCAGAGAATTAAGTTGCCTAAAGGAAGGTCTGCTTCTGGCACAGAAGAGCAGTTTTGGAAAATCTAAGAAATGGATCCACCAGACTATTTTTTTACCGCAAACAATCTATATCCTCTCCTCCAGAAGGGCAAAGAAAAACCCCTTGGTTTGTTAATAGGTATTATATCCACTTTCAGAAAACGAGGGGAAAGAAAACGCGTCCACAGCTTCCCAAACACTGCCAAGTTTCAATTAGGAGCCTACAGCTCCAACTGTTGTGAAATATGGGATGTCCTGAAAGGCAACACTTTCCACGGACGGTACCAGCTGCAAGCTGTTAACAGTGTTCAAGTCCTCCGCAGGACTTGGCTTCTCGCTCAGGAATTAACAAGGATACAGTTTGCTAAAATCTGTTTTGCTCTAGAGACTGAAGAACATTATGCAAAAGCTGGGTAACCCGACCTTCTTCATAGCAAACCCTACCCAGTTGCTGTCTTTATCAGCCTCTTAGTATTTAACCCTCCAGTAATTAAGATGCACCTTTCACTCCGTAAGCGTGGAAAACGCTTTATATTCTGCAGGCACACGTTTCGGACAAAAATCCACACGTGTTACCGCTTTCACACGGAAAAAAGAGCCTATTTTGAGATTGGAAACAGAAACTAAATACAAAGGAAACGTTTGCTGGAGCAGCACGAACACAGCTGTCTGAGGCAGCTCGAGCCAAAAGGGTTAGCAGGGTGGCAGTGACCACCACCGGCTCTCGCCGGACATTTTCCACGTAAGACGGAATCAGCGCAGGACCTCCCAAAAACAGGTGGGAAGAAGCCTGGCTCAGTTGTGACTCAGGGAGAAGGTCAGCAACTGCATCACTGCTCCCAAGGGATACTCGGAGCTGCTCATCGCCCTGACTTTGTCCGACTCGAAGAAGATCCCAGCCCATATGGATCTGGCCACTCTTTTACAACCCCTTTTTTTAAAACGACAGGGAGAAACAAGGAAAACACCTAGCCTTCAGTTCAGGTGACAGCTTACCTGGCATTAAGACAAGGAAAAATAATAGGGAAAATGAGAACACTCCTCCTAAGTAATGCTGGGAGAAGAAAGCCGTTTTACATTACTCTACTTACAAAAGGAGACCAGGGCGAGCTATATAGAGCACGCTGGCAACTTCTCAGTCAAGAGATAGCCCGGCTTATCCTCCCAGGATCAGTTTACAGCAAACTCTGACGTGGGGGGGGGGAAGCTCCCAGCAGAGCCACGCTTCTGGAAACCTGCACAACTCCAGGGTCATCCGGGGTGGCGAGTGAGAGGCAGGGAATTGACAGTCAAACTCCGGTCCCCATTTGTGCTCCGCTTGTCCCGCTCGTGAGAAGGGAGATTCTTCTTTGGTTCTAAAACCCTGCGGTCTTTAGAAAGTGAGCTAAAGAAAAGGCGAAAGGCTAGTGAGTATCTATACCAGAAATAGTCATCTGGCAAAGCCACGCTGCTTGCATCATCCCAGTGCGGCAGAGCAGCCGAAAGCGCTCCCTGAAATCTAGCCCGCTCCTAGGTTTCCCCCGGCAGACTATTTATATCAGCAATCTGCACAGTGCTTCAACAGATGCTTAGCTTTAAATATGGATTTAAATCTTCTTGAAAACAGCCAGGCTAAATATATGCTGTAGGTTAAATTTGTTCCCGGGTGCTGTCCTGAATCACGGCTCTCTGGCTGCCCGTGCTGTCCCTATAGGTGCTGACAGAATACGTACTGGCAGCCTGTCCCTGGACCACTGAAGTCCCTCTGATTGTTACGACACAGCACGACCGAACTCGAGGAGATGATGATGCCGGAATGTTAGCCCTCTTCCCATAATGAAAGGTCCAACAATCAAAAAATGCTCACATTTAACCCCAAATGTGGTTTTGTCTGCAGTTGGAAGCTTCTTATTTATTGCCAAGGCATTATAGGAACCCACAAGAGAGAGAGAGCAATCTCATTTCGAAGGCAAACAATTAATTAAAAAATACTGCCTGTTTTACATGTGCATGCATATATATTTCAAGTAGACTGGGTAAAAGAATTGGAAATCTTCCCTTCTCACCACTGAATAAAAGTCACACTGACACAGCTGGGATGAAAACCAGATTCAGATGAGTAAAAGACTACAGCACCGTTTATTTGTATAGATCCCAAGGCCCTAGATCTTTAGCAGTGTCCCTGTCACCTCCTTCTCATACCCCTGCTATAAGGCTATCCACACATGACATGCATCATTTGTGGGAGCTGCAAGAAGCTGCAAAACCCTCTAGGCCACGCCAAAGGAAAGTCACTGAAATGTCCCACTGAAATCTCCCGTTCAATGACTACTCTAAATGAGGAGTCCAGAGCGTGAGCTCGATATCTGAACTACGCAGCTGACAACATTTAATGCAAAAAAACAGGTGAAAAATTTAAATCAGCATATTCCATGGTTACGCAGCTGTTTCGTTTGCCTCCAATTAGCAAATGTGATTCTGCAAGCCGTAACAGTCATTTATCTGAAACAGTCCATCCCCAAATAATCCCCGTTGCTTGAAGCAGACATGAAACAACTGTTCTGGATGGCGCTACTTTTCTGCCACTAGGAATGCGGAGTATGTTTCAGCCCAGCTTTAATGCAAAGCCTAGACTAATCCCCCTAGAGAGCTTTAGCTAGACTTTGCCAAAGGAACAATTGTTGCCATTAAATAAGTTTATACTGTTTGGTGGTGAGCATTTTCTTTCTGCAGAGTGAGCTCTTATTCCCACGATGAAATGCATGCTGGAATGAAGTCACTTGACTACGTTTCTTTTTTCTATAGACTCATCCTTCTGAAGTTTCCCATCCTAGGCAATTTGCATAGAAACAGGCTGGAACAAGAAAACCATGATATACAAAGTAGGCAGAACAAGTCCCAGACAGATAAAGGGAAACCCAAACAAGAGCAAGTCCAGCAAAACGGGGTCAGACATGTTCTCTAGGAATACCCAAAGCACAAGGAAGAGTCAGTGCCCAGCCGAACGCTCAAGTCAGCATTCTGCCGGCAAGCGAGGAGCAGGAAGCCCCTCTCCTCCTCCCCAGCGTCTGGAGCCTGACGGATCTGCAAGATGCCCCGGGAAGCTTCTAGAGGCCCAAGGACCGAACGGCCAAAGTCACACATTGAAGTCCTCCCGCATCCATGAAACTCCCCCGTAGCCTCAAAGTTTCCATTGCCTTCACGGACTTGAAACCACGCGGTTTTGTGCAACTTCTATAAGCACATCTCACTGGGAGCAGATCTACCCCATCCACCTAACTGCCCCCCAAACAGCTCCTGAAGCTTTGCGGATCTCCCGCTTGCCACCTCCCCGGTTTGTTCTTTCCAGACAGCGGTGACGAGCCAGTCTCACCATCGTCCACACTAACTGCGGAGTGTTGGAAATACAACGGCTCCCACAGGACACGCTTACCCCCCTCTTACCGAGACACTACCCGTCACCTTGCACGCCGCGTTCAGCCCTTTTAGCACGAATTAAGGTGCAACGTCACCACAAGGACTCGTGCGACAGTGCTGCCTGCCCGGAGCTCTTCGAGCCCATCTTTACTTCAGAGAGGGGATTCACAGAGGCTCCCGTACAGTTCGTGGAGAAAGACTCACTCATCTGGACTGCAGGCCACAGCAAAACCTTAATTTAGCTTCTGCCAGTCTGTGTGACACCTATCTCTGCCCAGATTTGGTGCAGGACACTTGGCAAGTGTCTCGGTATCTAAATCTTCTGTTTTCAGTATAGCTTTTCTGACCTTTCGGCCCAAAAAGCTGAGCACACAAAGTTTCCCTGCCTACAGCAAACTCTTCCCGATCGCTCTTTCCCATGAGTGGCGTTGTTCAGTGCGCGTCCTTCTTTTCTCCTGACTGATGACTCGCATCGTAAGAGCTACTTTTCCATTTTAAAAACAAAAATAAAACTGTCCCCCAAACCCCGCAATGCTATCGGTGCTCTACAGCCAAGGACCAAATTGTTACCGTGGCGCTGTCAACTTTTCTAGCCATTTCCTATACCGTATACCTAAAGTTGATTTATTATCTGTATCATCTATGCCCCCGTCAGACCATATCTGCCCAGCTCCCCCAGGGCCAGGCACTCCCAGCCATACTTCTATCATGATGGGTGGCTCTCTGAGGCTGAACGTTCAGCTGACTCACGGTGGAGCCCGGCTCTTCCCTTTTGTGTGCAAATAGCTTTTGACACCTATGGTTTCTGCTTCATTTTGACCTTCCAGCATCCTTCCCCTCACCACTGCTTTTAAATCAGGACAATTGCTTGGTTCCAAGGAAGCGAAAGCACAGATTTAACATGCCGATCCCCGGTTCCCCTAGCAGAAGTGCAAGTACAAAATAAGGAGACACACTTGACCTAGGGAAAAAAAACAACCAAGAACCAACTCCCACGTAGCTTCAACACAGAGGAGCCAAGTTATTAATCAGAGTCTGAAATCCAAGCCTAATAAGTCACATGGTTATGAAACTGCTCTTGGAGCATGAACACAACAGAGAGTAACTGCTGGAGGTCTCCACAGATCAGGATGCTCAAAATACCTCTCCTTTCATGCACAGCCGTGCAATTCACAGGGTATTATATACCCATAGCTCAGAGCTAAATCAAACACCCCTCCTCAGCTGGATGAACTCAGTTCCCATTACTATATTTAAATATCAAGGCCTCCAGTTGGAAGCAAGACTTGAACACAAGCCCAATACCACATTCAGGTTGAGACTAGTCCATTCATCTGTTTCTTTACAAACAGAAGGAAAGGCTCTGCTGATTTATGCATACTTTTATTTCCATCTAACTGCTGAGGTCTACACTACTCTTCCAGTGAGTATTCAAACCATCAGGCAAAATGCACCAAAAGGGATCTGCCTTTTTATAGACATAAATCTGGCGATACAAGTACAAACACATCTATAAAGAATCGCTTACATTTCAGTTAACATCTGCTTTCCTCTTCAGCTTTCAGATGACCAAGCTCTTCCCCGACACATAATTTTCACATACTTAGTATCGTTGTTTTAAAGTTCACTCAGTGGGTAAGAAAT
This sequence comes from Elanus axillaris, assembly GCA_026212715.1. Taxonomy (NCBI): domain Eukaryota; kingdom Metazoa; phylum Chordata; class Aves; order Accipitriformes; family Accipitridae; genus Elanus; species Elanus axillaris. The sequence goes on from JANZLQ010000007.1 coordinate 7,471,686, forward strand.
CAGCAAATACATCCAGAGACTCTCCCCTGCTTGAGAAGATGTTGGATCAGGATTCAAAGCTGAGCAGAATAGCCCAGAGCTCTCAAAGCTTTCGTTTCAGGTATCATACAGAGTTATTTTAATGAATATACCATTTTTTCTGGGAAACGGTTGACACTAACAAAGAAGAAAGGAAATAATTTGCAATGATTAATGGACCAGGGCTGAGGCCTTTTCCACCCTATCTTGTTTATTCTTCAGGTTTATGACATTGAAATTCCAGTGTTGTTCAATCTCCATTTCCTTTGCTGGTGGTTCCTTGGCTTCCTCCAATCCTTCAGGTCACAGGTGAAATAGTTCATTTTGGCTTATCAGAAAGTCAAAGAGATAAAAGAGTCAGAAGAGATAAAAGAAAGGGTGTTCTTGCCTCTCCGTAAGTGGTTGTTTCTTCAAGGCACGAACACGTTCACAAGACAGCATCTGCTCCAGCGCAACAGAAACTTCAAAGCAAGTTCACCATCGCTAAAATAACCCTGGCAGAAAAGAGAAACCCAGGAGTGGGTCCTTGGACAAGACCCACAGCTGGAGAAGGCCCAGCCTGGATAGAATTCTTTCCTGAAAAGCATTTGTAAGGGCAGAATGAAGCTTGTACTTCGTGAATGATGAGAGAAACGTATTCGGTTTAGGGTTCGCTCTTATGCAAGCTAGAGCTCCAGCAAAGCACACACCGGAGAGATACTCTGTAGGGAGGCATAAAGACCTCTACCTTCAGCAGGGTATTCTGTGTAAGACTGATTTTCTTTCTATTAACACTCCCATTATGTCACACCAACCTACTGGCACCCGAGTAAAACAGGTTTTTGGCCTCGAGATCTCTGGTTCACCCTCCACACATTTCTTAATCATCTAATTCCCTAACAGCTTCCTTGTGCAATCCAAATTATCCGCATTATCTTTGTGCTGGCCCGATCTGGAGGAGAAGATAAATGGGGGGGGGGGGGGGTGGTTTTTGTGCCAAGAGAAGAAGA
>JANZLQ010000007.1:7472792-7486216 GCA_026212715.1 Elanus axillaris
GGGGGGGGTGTGCCAAGAGAAGAAGAGAAAGGGCCCAGAAATGACTGGTATTAGGGAGAAGGGAGCAGCATTGCGGTTCTACAGACGTCCCTACACCACTCACCACAATTTTGCTAAAACGTCTATTGATCCTACTCATTAGATCAGCAGCATCTGCTGCCATCCAGAGAGCAGCCATCTGCGCGCTCATTACCCAAACCTGCAATCCCAACCGGAGGAGGTTAGTAGGTCAGGGGCAGAATTCTCGGCACCCCCGGGGAGGAGAGGAGACTCGGCTCCGCATCGCGGGAAGCGCTCGGGGAGCCCCTCTTTTACCCATCCCTGCCCTCTAACACCTCCCCTGCCAGCTGACCTCAGCTGCAACCTACGTTTCAGTCCCTCCAAAAGTGGGTAACCTGCCTTCTTCCTCGTGCTCGAGCAAGAAGTGATAGGCAAATCTACAAGAGCTCTGCTGATGGATAAGCAGATTTCAGAGCGTGGAAAGAAAAAAACCAAAAAAAAAGGACACCAGCTTCAAGAATAACTAGTCTAAGGATCAACTTTTTAAATGGTCCCAGTAGGAACAGTTCCATGAGATACACAAGAGACAACAGAAAACACCAAGTAGGGCTTAGAGAAGAAAATCCAGATGTTGGTTATATTTACGTTAGAGGATTTTGCACAGAGCGTACATCAAGACTTCCTAAGAACGAAGCAATGATTTTCAGTTGTCACCAGCTCACAGCTCTGTTTCCAATGTTCCCTGTAGTGACAAACCCGAGCCTGCCTCGTGCCTCCCTCCATCTCAACATCAGTACCTACAGCCACTGGAACCCTCTCCTTTCCGTAAGGCGCTCTGGAAACCAAGCTAAGTGGAGAACTTGTAACTTGCCTGATCAACTTGTACTCCAGCCAGTCACTTCTCTCTCTGGGCTGATAATGATTGAACAGTGACAGCAGAGAACATCTAATATACTACATTTCCAGCAGGTTACTAAGGATCTCAACGTTAGCTGCTTTTCCTCTCTTCGTCAGTACAGTACTTGCCATCCCAAAGCATTCAACTCCAAACAGCATCTATGCTACACACGCCTACAAAATAAATATGCAGAAGCGACGCGACACCGCCGCTGACCAGTTTGCCCATTAATCAGCAACACGGAGCCTCATTTCAACAAAGCCATGCTTTCTGGCAAAACGTGAGTCAGAAAGCCTGCTGTATGAAATGTCGTGTATGAAACCTAAGGGGAATGTTGAAATAGCTACCAGGCTCAGCGGACAGGTCTGGCGTACAAGGCTTTGAAGCGCTCCAAACTCTTGTTTACGTATACACAGAGAGAAACCCAGAGCTTCGGGATGGCTTGTTCCCACACTGTCCAACAGATTTGCAGAGAGTTTAATCCAAAAAGGGCAGCTTTACAGTACCAACCATCACCTACACAATTCACCCCTTCTCAGCCATAGAAATATCTCGGGCTTAAAATCAAAATGCTTCTAAACGAGGTGGGGCTTTTTTCCCACATGGTAAATTCCTTAGACTTTTCTGTCCCTTAGCAGTTTCACGTGAACACAGAGAACAGAATTAGGCAAAGAATTAAGGTGGCTTAGGTAATTATAGCGGCACATGCTATCAGTTCAAGACAGAAGATTAGCACAGCGAGCTTCCAGTTAAAGGAGGTCTTCCCCTGTCCTGGGAAAGGAACTGGCCTCTTTTTTGCTTTGTCTATCTAAAACCTGAACGGCGCACCATGTCAAAGTGGCAATACATCCACCATAAAAACTTCCCAGAGGCACTTTTCCTGGTACTTAAAAACCGAAGACATTTCAAGACAAAGTTGAAGAACCGCTTTAAATCCACAAAGTAGACAGCCATGCACCCTGTGGCTTTCGACCCAATGTAAAGTTTATATTGAATTATTTTCCTCTACATCTAGCATGACTAATTGTGTCACCTTTGGCCAAGGGAGATTTCTAATAAAGGCTGCCTGGTAAAGAAAAAAGCAGCAAAGACCATTCTTAATCAAAAATGGCTTACTTGTAAAGCTGCAAGCAAACACGCAGTTAATCAAGGCAGAAGTGACCAGTAAATGAAAACGCTTTCGATCCCTCACACCTACCACAAAAAGAAGGTATTTTGAGACCAATTCATCACTCCATTTTGCAGGTCATTTTCTCTGTTCTGCCCGGACCACATTTATCAAATGCATAACGCTCAATTCTTACTATTTTACCTCAAACTTTGCAACAATTAATTCAGTATTAACCATTTTAACTCTCCTCTCAAGGGGAAGTTAAAGCTATAGAAGAATCTTAACTTTCACTTAACCCAAAAGTATTTGTGTCAGCTCTTCAAATCATGAAGAAAACAGACGTATGACTGGAGTGCGACAGCGTTTGGCTGTCAAAACCAGAAGGCCAGCTGAAACCACGCTACTCTTGTATTTGTACTTCATATGCAAATTAATTGTGTTATTTCAGGGTCATGGATTTTGATCACTTAAAGCTGACAACGTCAGTGGAACCGCTCAACACCTCTACCATCTATACTGGTCTTATTACCAAGGCAATTTCTGTGTTTTGTTTTTTAATGATGAAAACAGTGGAGGCAGGTTTTAAAAAAGACCTAAAGAGATGACACTGTGCCTTTAAATGCACCACCCCTAGAAATAATCCTCATCAAAACCACATTCTCATTTCCCTTGAGAAGAAGATGATCACATTCATCCCTCCCTTCTTCTACTGCAGTGGCTGCTCCTTTCAGACACTTTCAGAAATCTCCGAAAGCAGAATTCAGATCTGAACAAATTTATCCTGGCCTCTGCATGCACGGAAAATTCTCTCCTGTATATTCACATAATTCCAGGCCCAGGCGTTTGCGATGGTTTCACATGGGCACATTACAATGCTGATCTTCTTACAACTTTTTTTCAAACTGGAATCGCTTCTCAGCGCCAGTCTGACTGCATCACAACAAAAGGAAGACTCAAATCCTAGAAATACAAGATGCTTTCTAAAGCCTACACGACACACACCTAAGTCAATAAACCTTCATAAGCCAGCAAACTCTACCGAAGTACCTACCAGCCTCGATGCAGTCAAAGGCAACTAACACAAACACCGAATGACATTAACAACACTATCTGAAACACGACACACAGGCAAGAAATAAGTAAAGCTTGACTACGACACTTCAGTCTACGCTGCTGATTTCTTCTGCGGAACCAGGCACGATCGCAGAGATAGGGCTGGTTTTGTTTGTGCGGCTAAAGAGTCATTCATTTCCTAAGGACCCTTCTGTAGCGCTTCAGAGGCTGGGGAACGCACGGAAAGAAATGCTGCCAGAAAGAGGAGATAGATGTTGGAAGCAAGCTGAGATGTTCCCCCAGGGAAGGAACTCGGTGCACGGACACTGGTGCTCGCAGCACCTCGACCGCTTGCAGTGTTCAGGGCAAGAGGAGGCTCAGCAGATGGGTTTTTTACCCACTTGGTGTTCAGTCCCTCGTCCTCGGACCCTGGTACCAGCGGGGAGAGCTCCAGATGTCACAGCAGAGGAAGAGAGAAGGTAGAATTCGGGGAGCAGAGTCTGGAGCATCCCTTGGGGGGGGGGGAGCTTTCTCAAAGCAAAGGACTTGCCAGAGCAAGGTGCAGAACCGTGTCTATGATGAGTGCCAACCAGAGAGGATAACGTGGGGAATGCTGTTACGTTAGGATGAGATTTATTTTCACTCACACGAGATCCCTGACATAACTGTCCCTTTGAAGACTTTCAACACCAGGCTTTCAGCACTTGCCAAAGGCACACAGGGCAGCTGGTGGCAGGGCAAAGCTCAGACACCACGTGCCGTGTCCCAACAGGTATGCACACGTCTGCTTCCTACGGGTACTCAACTGATGCCTAAATTTAATCAGACCTAATGTGCACGTAACTTATTCAGGGACAACTGCTTCTTTTTCCCAACCCTTACTCTCAAAACCAACTTCAGCAATGACCCTGAAGAGAAAAAGGACAACTACCATACCCTTCTGGACAGGAAAAGAACTAATCCTCTGTACCAGAGGCACTCAGTACTTGCCTTAACAACCAGCACTGCCAGGAAAGATCACTTTCTGTTATTGTGCGTGGGAGTCTCAGTATACACCTACCGAGGGAGGAACAGTTTTATCACACCTACCCAAAATCTGGACTTTGCAAGGGAATAAAAAAAACCAAAAAAACAACTTAGCTCCTTTCCCAGCTGTCACAAGCAAGGAATGAAAGCTTGGCAAAGATACAAGAGTTTTGCTCCATGTCAGAATGAGATACTAAACCCACACTTCGATAATTACTTTAGAAAACACACCAAAAGGGGGAAAGGGGAAAATATAACATGGGGCAGGGGGGGTTGGTGTATGCAGGCAAGCATACTTGGCAGCGATAAAAAGCTGTACCGTTTGCTTACCTGGAAAGAGGGAACAAAAAGCAGCTGCCCGCTCCTCGCAGCTGCCCGAGAGCAACTTGCCCGCCGATGGCACACTGGCACAGCTCGGCTCTCAGGACTGCCAGCCTTCAGCTGCACAGCAAAGGCAAACCAAGAGCACCAGGCAGGTTAGCACCGTTCTGTGCTGTAAGCCCAATTTCAGCCACACATTTACCTAAATAAGGCGGATGTTATGTGTAATGGAAGCGCAAAGTGGTTTAAACAAACCTAAGTGTTCCTAAGAAGCCCTTATGGGATCGGCATAGGCACAAGTCAAGTTAAAAAAAGAAAGAAACCCAACACTTCAGTCAAGAGATGTTGCAAAGAAAGCAATTTTTTTAATTAGCTGTCTGAGGAAAACCCTGTACTCTTGCCAAGAAGAAGAAGAAAGTCCTTGCCTAGGGTGACAGTTGACATCTAGACCCAACCTCATCACGTGCCTTCACCCTATCCGAGTGCTTCAGTGGGAGCTGTGAGTCTTTGCAGTTAGAACAGAGCCACGGGAACAAGAGAAACACCATCCAGACCATCTCCCGCCGACGAGAGCTGGAGTAATTAAGGGGTGAAAGGAAGTTGGGTTTAGCTGCTGCTTGACGTACCTCCCTCCTACATGGGTCTCTTCCCTGTGGCCCCCACACCTACAAGATGCCACTAAGCTGTGTCTTCAAGGCACCTCTCCTCACACCTCCTCTCCCCATCTTTCCGCCGGATTTTCTGAGGTCACAGCCTCTTCCCTGAGCCTCCCCCCCCCCCCCCCATAAACCCAAAAATCTCCATCTCGGAACCTAATGCACCTCCAGGCTTGCATCCCCTGCAGTGAAAGGCAAGGGATCCTCCTGACCCCACGACACGAGGCAACCTTCCAGGGACGAAAGAGGTCCTGCCTTCGGAGGAGCCTGACCCACTAGAAGAAGATCCCTATCCAAATATTCAGGGCCGGGGCGCAGCCAGCTTCACCCTAGGCCATCAGCCGTCCAGCCCAGGTAATTAGCGGTCTCTCGCCGCATTGTGCAACCTCCCCTTCGCAGGCTGCGAGCGGGCGCGCGGGCTGTCTCCGCAGGCACTGCTGACCTCCTCGCCCGCACCCTTCCCACCGCCCGCCTGCCCCTCAGCACCTTCCCATGCCCTTTCCCATTTACTCGGCCAGCTGCACCCCAACAGCCTCTCCGACGGGCCCCCGGCTATGCAGTGGGCATGTCTGCAATCGAAGCGGTAATTTTTTCTGCGTTTACCTCTGCAGTTGCACGGCGTGTGACCTAAAGACGCAATTTGCAGCGTTAGAGAGCGGAGGGGCAGAAAAAGGCACATTTTGGCTGACTCCACCACCCTGGACCAATCCACTAGCCAGCCGTGCAGTTCTTGAAGACCAAAATACCAAAGATTTCCCCTTACATTCACAGGAAGGTCTCCCTGACCATCCTCCCTACCTAAGATATTAATATAAAAACATTAAGCTACGTGGCCATCCTGCCCGGTATTTTTCAAAGGCTTTCCACGCTGGTCGGCCGCTGCTCATACTGCCGTGAGCTGAAGCTAAAAGCTTTTGGAAAATCCCACCCCATATCTTAAGAGCCAGGAAAGAAATTGGATTGCTGGAAAATCCACCACCACTAATAGAAAGAGGAGTCTTGGCACACCCTGACTGTGCTGCATCTGCTCGGCTAAGTAGGTACATTTATTTCAATCCTGTAGCTGTCTCTTGCTATTTATAGCTGCTAGCTTAATGAACTTTCAGGGTAGACACCAAGCCTGAGCCCTCCTAAATTGATGTTTAAATATCCTTGTTGAATTAATTCGATCTTATTAGGGATGGACTGTTCCACAGTTGGACTGGCAACTTCCACTCCTCACTGGAAATCAACTGGGACGTCTGCCGTAACACAGGACCTTTTCCTGCAAGGCAGGCCCTCTCCGTTGGGAAGCAATACCAGAAATTTACTTCGTAGTAAAGCAGACCACACATCAAGAAGGTAGGAAGACCGTTTAAGAACAGCCAAGGAGATCACAAACACATTTTTAAGAGACATACAATTAAATAGCCACCTCGCACTCAACTTCCAGACAAGCAGGAGGAATTCCGTAAGCGTCCCGGGCATAGGCGTTTTGACAAGCAGTCTCTGGCTCGGGCTGCAGGCGGGCGCACCTACAGATCAGGCATGCTGCGTTCTCCTCAAAAGGCCGTATCGTTTCCATGACCCTGCACGCAACCTGTTTCCCAGTTTGTGTAGAAGTGCTCCTGAGAAGAGGCAATTTTGTGCCGGGGAGCTGCAAAGCTTGCGGTGTGTAAGGAGAGGCCTCCCACAGAGAGCCTGGAAAACCCCTGCCGAACGCATCGCGGACGTCAAACGGATCGCATTTAAAACTAGAAAGAGACGGTTTCCACACTGGTGGGCTCAAATTGCTTTTTCCACGAGTGGTTTCAAATAGAGCCTCGTCTCCGTTTCGGAGGCCAGGCCAGGGACAGAGCCTTCCGTCTATTCCTCAGCTCATGCCAGGCACGAAGGCTCGCTCCGTCCCCACGGGTGTTTCCCAGCAGAGCCCTCAGCACGCTGCCCTGGAGATTTTACCTACTGCATTTATGAGAGACAGGCTTGCCTGCTCCAGCACCCCGTTTAAGACGGTAGATGCACAATGTTATTTCAGGCCTTGTGTGTAAGCAAACCGTTCACAAGCGCTGATACCGAGCAAAGGGGCAGACACGCATCAAAATACGATCGTTCTCAAGAAATGGGAAGGATGAGGTGAACAGACTGTAACTTAGATGCTGGTGGGTCAGTCAGTGATCCAGAAACACCTGCATGCATGCTCAGGTCTTACAGATTTCAGCAGGAATGATGGACCTGATGAAGCACTTAAGAGAACCAAAAGCACAAAGGAACCAATGGGTGTTTCAGCCCCATAGGTGGGCCTTCGTTTCTGATAAAGATCGTGTTGGTGAGCGACAGAACACAGGAAAAAGCAAGAGTAGCTTGGCCTCCGGCCATACCCGGCTAGTGCCGTTCAGAGGCACTGCACTCGACAGACGGATGTCAGAAAACTATTTATAGACCCCCCCACAGCGCTACTTAGCACTTAGACCCGCTAGAAGACCTGAAGAACCTGAAAGGACCACAACCCATATTTGTTAGGCAAGAAGCAAGCCGTAATGTAAAGGAAACTGAGGATGCTAATGCTGTCAACTTCAGGGCGTCCCACAGCAACCAGAAGCAACAGACAAAACTGTTGTACTTGGATTAAAAATGAAAAAGCCTCCACTTCAGCGTAGTGAATTCACGCTACAGGACGGCTCACCACGACATCTTCTACGCCGCCAGCCATCTTGATAAGCCAAGCACTGATTAACCAGTTTCCCCAAAACCAAAAAGTGCCAACTGATGTTGCAGGATCTGTCAGGTTCAGACAATCTATTAGAGATAATTACAGCTATCTCTCCATGTCAAACACCCTCCCAAGCACTACTTCAGCACAGGTATTCAGCAGCAAGCTCCTAGCACACATACCTAAAATTGACAGCAAGCTTCAAGCAAGCAGGATTCTCTAGAGTTCCAGCTTTCCTAGCGCCAGATTACACAGAACTTACTTTCGAGAGAAGGCTGCATTTTAACTTAGAACTGTTAAAAGTTGCATATTAACCCCTAGTGAGGGATGACGCTTGGCGATCATTAGAGGGACACAGTGGTTGCCTACACAGCAAATCTGATCCATCCACACCGAACCTCACAGTCTCAAACAGTACCTTAATGAAATGACTCTGTTGTAAACGTTTTCTCTTTCGGCAAAACGCTCCTCCTAACCCACATCTGAGGGCTCAAAAGAGGTGGGTTTTTTTTTACTAAAACCTTCAAGAACTACTGCTGGTGGGTGGAAGAGGAATTTCTCCGAGCAAACTGCAAACCTTTACAAACCTTTGATGGGATGACATAACAACCCTTCCCTCTCTCTTGCTATACGGGTCCTCTGGAAACCACTCCAACAGACAGATCCAGATTTTCAACCTCTTCTCCCCGTTTCTGGTTTTGTGTCCTGTAAACAGGATCATAGTTACACCCTTCAACCGGTAAAGAAAACCTTCCATAAGCTTAGCCCACATGTGACCATATGCAGAAGAGCTGCAACTAACAGCGTCAAATGGAAGATGGCCTCAGCTCACAACCACTTATCCCTCCTTCAAGGTTTTCCAAAATTTAGGTTCCGCAATAATATTTATTCACCTATCAACATTTTGACTCCTGCCAAAAATCAGGTTTTACCGTCTTCACAGATGCAAGCACTAAGAAAATTCTATTACAACATGCAGTTTATTAGTTCATGGGCCCCTCATTACCGCTTGTTGCTTTTGGGTCCCAGTACCTTGCTGAATCCACTGCCAAAGCTAAGTATCAGAGTAATTTCTGAAGCCCAGCACTGCATGGGGCAGAGCGCCCTGAATGCCCATTTCCAGTAAACCACGAACACTGACTTTCCTTTTCCTCCCCCCCTCCATTTTCTTAAGCGTTACACTGAGTTTAGACAGATCTTACACACTCTTGGCAACAAGAATTTTTCAGACCCGCAAGTGGTTTTAACAAAAACAGTCAGTAAACCACACAGTATTGCAGCAAGGTTCTACACCCCACGACTTGTGAGATAAAGCCTTTTTACTTGGCCAATAGCAGTAACGTATCATTAAAGGAAAAATCTACTCTTACAGCCCTTCAGCAAAGGGAACTCCCGAAGACTCCCTCTTGGTCTTTAAAGGCAGGGCATTTACATGTACAAATATGTGCTCATATGCATGTAAAGCACTACACTTAGGATGAGGATAAAGACACCCCACGTTTACAGCTAAAGAGTAATGTCAGCAGGCAGCTTACCGTCCCATCAAAGCAAATTCCTTCTTTATCCTATTTCCACGTAACGTGGTTAAAAATGAAAGTGGAAAGAGGCCGAAGTCAGGCAGCCAAGGAGACTTTGTGATTCAGAGGGAAAAGTCCTCAAGAATGTAAGATGCCACAATCCGCTTGCCTATTGCCTTCCTTCCATAAATTGTGAGCGAAGGCTCGCATCCTCCTCAAACCTGCAGGCTGCATTGACAGCTCTGCAAAACGTTACAGAGCAGAGGAGTGAGCACCGTTTCGCATGGATGCGGGGCGCAGAAACGCCAAGCCCACGCCTTCTCACCCCGACTTTTTGAACTGAGAAAAAGAAAAATTAAGGAGTGCTACCTCTACTGAACTTCCTGAAAGCAAGGTCTGAGGATGTTTATTGCCAGCTAGCTTTAAAATCACTGCGAAGAACAGAGAATCAGAGAATTTTCAATCTTTTGTTACCTATGTTACTAGCATAATTTTTGTGATTATTTCGTGTAGAATGCCTTAGGGCTTGAACTGAGGTGTAGTACTGCAAGTCATTACTTTATAGCTTATAATACCAGCGCTTGACTACACATGAAACTCCCCAAGATATTTTGGAAGGGGACAGGTGTTTCATATTTTGGGCTGCTTGCTCTCCATTTGCTTGGGATCACCTTTGCCTATAAAAGGACTTTTACCCCAGCCACTGAATTCAGAGTCACAAATACACACGGACAGCTTCTTACCTTCCAGAAACCGCAGGCCACGCACAGATCAAGTGCACAAAGATGAGAATTTCTGTTCTGTCAACAAATCCTGTATTTTTCTACTTCTCTTTCTTCTGACATGGTTATTGCTCACATGAGCCCAAGTCTGTACCCCATATTCCAAGCACTTCTGTTCTGAACAGGCTATCAGAGTTTCAAAATAGAGAGATTCACCTCTTCGTTAACCTGTACCTTCTGCACGTGCAGTCTGTCTACAGGGCGCGGAGCTGGGCCAGGCCAAAACAACCCAAGCAAGTTCTGCACAAGCACAGGCATCTCTGCGGAACACCTTACTGCTGTGTACCTAAACACGGTGTCTACACGCTGCCTGCTATGACAAATCTTACCCAGAGACATGATTTCATTGGGTTCGAGCCAGGGAGGTGAGCCGCATTAACTTGGAGGGCAACCAGACAATGAGAAGAAACCTCTTCCCAGATCAAGCGGAGATGCATTTCCTCACGGGAAAATCTCCGCACGTCTGTAGTGAAGAATGAGGAAAAGGGAAACGGATTCAGATCACAGCCCGTCCCGACGCAGAAACTTGTATCTGCCTTCCTTGTTCCTCCCTTGTCTTTTCGCTTGCAAGTATCAGCGAACTATACCATCCGCTTCGTGTTGAGATAAGCAACCAGCCGACCAGAGGAGGCAGAAGCAGGCTTGACACCTGCACCTGTGCCAGGGGACAAGCCTCCTCCGGCGTTCCACCATCAACTCTCCTCTCTGTCCAGCCGAGGCTTTCCTCCACCCCACAAACCACAGCTAACCATAGACCAAAATACTAGTGGGTCAATGCTCCAGTCATTAGCACTGCAGAACTCACGAAACCTTCCCTCTGAAAACCCCATTTTACCCGTCGCCTCTCAATATCCTATCCTTCCCCTTCTGCAGTGTTCTGACAGCACGTTCCACTGTTTTACAACTCTTAGAGGTGTGGTTTAGGCAGATAGGAAGAGGGTCTTTAAAGCCCACTTAGTAGTAATACAATAATAGATACATTTACATTTTTTTTAACCTCAGAAATACTTGTATGCCAGCACGGATGGATGGATGGACGGTACAGAATAACCACTGCTAAAAAGCGTTTCCTTCTTACTGGTCCTAAGTGGAAACCAGGGACAGACTGCTGAAAGGAGGTGCTTTTAGAAACGAGGTGCTGGAACACGGATTTGTAATAGTCTGCGGTTAAAGGAAGCCACATTTCTGCTAGCACCAGTGTCAGCAGTCCTGCCTGAGAACAAGGGTGTGAACTCCAATTTTCTCTCCGAGACCAGAGACAGCCCCTGCAGGCCTGGAATATACTGAAAGGGCTCTGCAGAGGGAACATTGCCTTCAAGCCTCTTCCTCAGCGTATCAGAGAATATCCCTGTCTGGATTTTTGAAGGAGGCATCTTTCCCAAGCAGTAATTTACTTAGGATAAAACATATCTGTACATGTTGAATTTCCCTAACTCTCTCCAGATGGCAGAGCTGAAGGTTGTTTATAAACTACCAGAGTTTGGCTTGTTTGACTGAACTGGACACAGATTAAAAAAAAAGGATTGACATTTCCAGACTGCACCAATTCCCAAATACAGAAGTGCAGCTAGACCAGTTTTGAACTGGAACAGAACATTTATAGGGAAGGTTTGCATTTCTGGACCTATTTACTCTCTTGCCTATATCCACAGACATGTTTCATCAGGTTCGTTTGTTGTGGGATAAGCGGCTTGACCTGGTGAGTCAAATCCAGAGTTGGTCAAAATCTGATTGCACCGTTTTCACCAAAGAAGCTGAGAACCATCTTCAGGTGAGGTATCTAGGTTTAGGCTTCACAATCCTTAGGGACAGATCAAGAAATAGAAGTGATGTATCAAATCAAACCTGGCTTAAGCTGTCTACTCAGTAAAAACAAAGCTCTCGGTATACCGAGACGAAATAAACTACCAATTCTATACGAGCTGAACCCACAGTGTCTAATACTTGTCCAATTCAATAATTGCACAAATCAAAGAAAAGGAGCTATTTATAAATTCTGGATTTTATAAACTGAGACGCACTGTACCTTTCCTCCAGATGTCTGGGTTTTCTTCATGTAAAACTGGATTTTGCTCACTTTAAAACACAGTTAACAAAACAGATTATATGAATCACGAATCTTCCAATTCTAAGGAAAAGACTGAAATGTCCTCCAGTTCAGTCCCTACATCTCACCAATGACTACATAAACAGCACTTTCATTTTATTATCTCATTAAACTTACATATATCTATCACCTCCTCTGCAGCCTTTCTGAAGGCAGTGTCCTACACATTACATTCACAACCCAGTATTCATCGAGCCTTGGTCTCTGAGGGATACCTGAAGCATGCGTGAATCCAATCCCATCTTTAGTGGTGAGCGAAGACTCTGGTTACAGCCAGCCATCACGCAAAGTGGTGTTATGCAAAGGTCATTAACACAGCTGTCCTAGCAGTCCTTAATCCTGGGAACTGCAACACCCTCCCTCTTCTATTCTTGGGTCTCTTCACAAGAAAGGCGCTGAGCTGTGTAAGACGGCACAGCAGGCTCAGGATTTCCTCTTTCCTTGGTGTCCAGCACTTCTTTTTTTTTGCTCTCCTCTTCTGACAACATGGAAACACTGTGTACCCCCCCACATAACCTCCATCTTGAAAAAGGGGAAAAAGGAAGACCTGGGGAACTACAGGCCCGTCAATCTCACCTCTGTGCCTGGCAAGATCATGGAGCAGATCCTCCTGGAAACTACGCTAAGGCATATGGAAAATAAGGAGGTGACTGGTGACAGCTAACATGGCTTCACTAAGGGCAAATCATGCCTGACAAATGTGGCGGCCTTCTACGATGGGGTTACAGCATTGGTGGATAAGGGAAGAGCAACTGACATCATCAACCTGGACTCATGCAAAGCATTCAACACTGTCCTGTATAACATCCTTGTCTCTAAACTGGAGCGACATGGGTTTGGTGGATGGACCACTCGGTGAATAAGGAATTGGCTGGATGGTCGCACTCCAAGAGTTGCGGTCAACGGCTCAATGTCTGAGTAGAGACCAGAGATGAGTGGTGTTCCTCAGGGATCAGTATTGGGACCGGCACTGTTTAACATCTTCATCAGCGACACGGACAGCAGGATCGAGTGCACCCTCGGCAAGTTTGCTGATGACACCGAGCTGTGTGGTGCGGTCCATGTCCTGGAGGGAAGGGATGCCATCCAGAGGGACCCTGACAGCCTTGAGAGGTGGGCCTGCGTGAACCTCACGAAGTTCAACAGGGCCAAGCGCGAGGTCCTGCACATGGGTCGAGGCAAACCCGAGCACAAATACAGGCTGGGCGATGGGTGGATGGAGAGCAGCCCTGAGGAGAAGGACTTGGGGGTGCTGGCTGACAAG
>JANZLQ010000007.1:7486564-7510247 GCA_026212715.1 Elanus axillaris
AGGGGGACTTTTTACAAGGGCACGTAGTGATAGGACGAGGGGTAACGGCTTTAAACTGAAAGAGGGCAGATTTAGGTGGGATGTAAGGAAGAAGTTCTGTACCGTGAGGGTGGTGAGACTCTGGAACAGGTTGCCCAGAGAGGTTGGGGATGCCCCATCCCTGGCAGTGTTCAAGGCCAGGTTGGATGGGGCTTTGAGCAACCTGATCTAGTGTGGAAGGTGTCCCTGCCCGTGGGGCTGGAACTAGATAATCTTTAAGGTCCCTTCCAACCCAAACCATGCTATGATTCAGCAAGCCTCTGCAGAGCTGGCCTAGCTCTGACAGATGCAGTCTCTTTATAATCATCTATCCCTCTAAAATGACCTGAAGCATCTTAGACCAACGCTCACTCTCTCGTTGTCTCCATGCTCTGCATTTCGCTTCTTGCTTAGTTTCTGTTATTTTTTCACCCTTTCAAAGAAGAAAAGCAAAATCCAAAACTCTCTCCTTGGCCACGCTGCAGCCACTGGCCAACTGGCAGCCCTACACTGTAGCAAACACCTTCATTCTGTCCCACTCTACTAAACCACACAGCCCTAACAGATATTTCAGCTTCTGACGCCACATACTCTCTACTGACAGCTGTCTCAAATATATGTAATGTATTTCATTTCAGCTTTCTCCCAATTCCATTAAAACTGCTGTTCAAAATTCCCCAGTTCTTTGTTTCTTATATTCTTAATCTTTTGAAATCAAGTTTGAGCCACATACCCTTCATTCATTTACTATTAACAGGAGAAGATTAAAAAAAAACAGAGTCATAACTGAGATCGCTTGCCATGATTGCCAGAAATGAGTAGCAGACTAAGCTGGTAAGCTTTGCCTGAAGAGAACTGGTCTTCTTTTGGACACAGTTGCCATGACTGAGAGCGAACACAGCAGCTGGATATGTGGCGTACATAAGCCATTCAGACCCTCAAAAAGCCTTCATCAAAGTTCCAGTAAGAGACATCTAAACCTGGAACGGTCTGAATATCCAACAACTGTCTCAGATCAGCAACCACCTAAGAAACAGAAAACAAAATGGAAATAAAGAGCCATTTATAAATGATGGAGAACGTAAACGGCGGAACAGCAGAAATTTCTGAAGGAAGACTGGCATTACTACATATGCAGAACTAGAGGAGAAAGGCTTGTTAGCAAGCAAAAAAAAGTGTAGGCAACAAATAACTCAGGTCAGCTCTGAAGACAAGAGTTTCAGAAGAGAAAAAAACCTGGGGATATGAGGCAACAGGTAATTCAATGTTTGGAAATTCAAGACAGTAATCTGAACTACTCCTATCCTTTACAGTGTTCTAAATTAACTGTGCCAGCTCGTAAAAAGATCTGGCCACCAGCGTAAAACAGCAAGTCCCTGCAGGAACCTGGTAAAGTATCTGGATATGCGAGACGGTGAACAATACAGAAAAAGTTACAAATGATGTAGTATTAATGCTATCGCATGGGACACCTGGAATATTGTGTGGCGTTTAAATGATCCCACTCCGAAAATATGTAGTGCAAAGAGGTCAGGGTGGAAAAGACTATGGGAAAATTCTGAGAGAGAGAGAGAGAGATATGAAAAGAGCGCACATTTTAATGTGCAGACAAAGAGTAGACAAGAACATACAAACCCGCAGAAACAAAAAAGAGGAAAAAATACCATTAACTATTTCTCAAATGACACAAAACCAAAACAAGGATGAACAAAATGGAAGGCAGTAAATCAAAACCTGATGGAAGAAACAGGTTGTCAACCATGGGCACAATTAGCTTGTGGAAACAATTCCCCTAGGATATCGATACATCCAGAGGCCTCAAAGAAATTTCTACAGATCTGGTCACCCGCACACCAAAGAACAGAGATGTAAATATAAAAATTTACCTTAAAACATCTAGAGTTCTTGAAGACAGGTGATTATGTCTTTCAGTGTAAAATCAACTCCTGGTTTGTGAGCATTGACAAGTAAACTTCCTTGGGACAGCTAGGGAACTAGAGCTACGAAGAGCAAATGGACTTTGTGACTTGCCTTCCTTTCCAGTTGCTGCTCTCTGAAGCATCCGCATCACCAAAAGTAACAGGCCCTGGGCTTAAGACATGACTGATGTGACCCGACATTACTGTCTTTATATGCAGCAACTATCCAGCAACATAATTTCAGAATGAAAAATTCACATTTTTTTTTCAGTCAAAGATCAGGTCGTATGACCCCTCCTTGCTCCTCTCTCTCTCTCTCTCTCTGGAAGCGTTTTCCTCACTTATAAACAAGTTCTTTAAGGAAACTCCAACCGTCTGGAATTAGCCTCAATAATCAGATCTGTATCACATCCCGGGCTGCTCTCCTATATTCAAACCTTGCTAGCATGTTCCCAACTTAGCAGGCTGTCACCATCCCTCTCCCAGTTCTATTTAAGCAGCCATCCCCCAGATTTCAGAACAACCTAGTGGCCAACAAAGAAGACAGCAAGAGGAATGGGACTTTATGAGAGTCTCATTACCAAAGAGCTGCACAGTGATGACGTTAGACAAAGATCTCTCTCCTCTGGTTAATAATTTCAGTACAAATGGAGGCATAGGGCATCCAAAATGGACCTCATCTGCCTATCAAAATTCAGATATTCAACCCCTACAGATACTCAAACGTACAGTAATGCTACATTTTATTATTCTTTTTGTTAGCAAAACTTAAAGCTGGTTAATTACTGAAGGGAAAAGACTTATTAGCACCACAAGTGTTAGATACAACGCAGCCAAATCCCAGTAGGTATGTTTCTCACAGTCTATAGCAGTAGTCTTGGTGCTTCTCATCAGCCTGCTCCTGTGAGGCCGTTTCTAGCTGAAACCACAGGGTGCTTGAATTCTAGAGAAGGTGCACATTCCCAGAGCCAGGGCAGAAGCTGCCATAGATCTGTCTAGGCATCTACCCAGTCTTTGCATCTCCTTGCTATCTCTCTACACACAGTGTCGAATTGCTTTTTAAAATCTGGCCTGTTCTTGGCTGGCATTAGCTCAGAAGCAAACTCAGGTGATACGGAGGGATGAAATGTCTGCTCCAGCCTGTACCTTTTCCAAGCCACAGCAACCATTCGACAGCTATTGATTAAGACTACTCTGACCCTGCAACATGAGACAAGTGTTTTCGTGGATCCAGTTTCCTCCTTCATGATCAGATCAGGAGCAGATCACTAGACAACAGACCATTGTAGTGAGCGACAACTGAAACCAGTACTTACTGAGCGGTTTAAGGATGCTGCTGCTTGTCTCATCAGCGTTTTCTACGTCTGATTTGTCGGAGTAGTTCTCAGAGATTTTCTCCTTTTCCTTCTTTTCTTTGTGCCCAGGTCTTCTTCTATGACGTCTCCTTCTCCTATAGCTCTTCGGCACGTGGACCCCAATGTAAATAGTGTGATGACCTAGGGAACACAAGCACAGCAAATGTTAACTTCGACTGCGCATAGTTTGTGCACCACTGGCCAGTACAGTTCATGCTGCGTTTCATTCAAATAGGCGAGCGAAGTATCTTTCTTTGCTGGCCTAACATTAATTAGTACTGTGCTTCTTGTCTCCGAACATGAGCTAGGAGCTCTTCAGCTACCATTTGGAAAAGTATTTTTTGTACAATCATTTCTGAGAGTGCATGCCAGTGCAGACTCTCTGGTAATTATCCTATCCTTTTGACTCATTTAAAAATAAAAATAAAAACCACAGAAGTCCATCATACCCATTTTGCAACATTGAAAGTACAGTGCTCTTCAAAAGCAGTCTACGATCATTTTTCCATTGGTTTTACCAAATACATTGGCTGGACATAACACCTACCTTGTGCAAACTGATCCAGCTAAATTGAAGAGCTTAAAGCAACAGAATTTCCACCACTTGCCTATGTAGTCCACTGCAGAACAAGTGTCAAAGTAGCATAAGGGCAGATGAGGAAGGACTTACTAAAGTAAGCTACTGTAAACTTCTAAGTACCTGACACTTTCCAAAATAAAAATTAAGTAATGAAAGAGTAAGTGCCAAATTTCATGTTGACTGTAAACACAAAGTATGCCTTTTCCCTTTCACGTAGACTTACACGTCTAACTAAAGCACTTAAACTACCTTTGCCAATTGTTGTCTTTTTGATGAGTTTGATAAAAATGTTTTATTTTCAAGGCTTTCTACCAACTTAGGATAAATATCTTTCTATATAAATATCTAAATATCTGTGCCCAGACAATTCAGACATCTAACTGCAAGCTTTAGAAAACAGCTCCTTCAGATTTAACACTTGATAAATGATAGCTGTATTCTATGTTTTTGACCGAATTTGGTTTCCTCACTCATGTCTCGGTGCAGCCAAGCAGAGAGTTTCAGATAAACAGACATGCCACATTACTGACTGAAGTACATTTATCTGAATGAATGAGCCGCAAACGCACGTAAGAACAAACGTATTTATCTGTAGACACAGTCATTTACTTCTGCTCGCAGCAGAGCATTTCTGCAGAGCTGTCCAACTGCAGAGTCACTGCCTCAGTCACCTCGCATCCATCTATTCTTAGCCCGTGCTTATAGCTCGCATCAACGCATGGCTATTAAAAGCCCATGCGAGCATACCAGATGACACGTTCAAGAGAAGGCAGAGGCTACAGCTTTTGGAGAGCTGCACTCCATCCTGCAGCACGGTCCACCCCAACTCATCTGGCGAGTGCCTCCCCAGCGAGGGGGGAGACCCCGAAGGGCAGCCTTCAGATCCCCGCCGCCGTGACTATCGCGGCTTTCAGCGGGAAGCACGGATAAAATACCCCTCGGTCCTGACTCTGGCACCTACAGGTATCTGCCGCAGAAGATACTCAGCTGAAAGACTCTCGTGAAACACGCTCCACAACGTGGAATCGCATCGCTCCTGAATCCACAGGGACTTGTGTCAAACGGGTGGGCACCTGACAGGACGACGGTGACAGGGTCTGAAGCCAGACGAGATGCGCTTCTGCGTTAGCGGACACGGAGCTCCGCGACACCTCTCCGTCCAGCTCAGAGCTGCGTCCACCTCTCTTCTGCAGCAGCCGTACTCCCTTTTGCTCAGGAGTAGGAATTAAGTCAAGTGAGTAACAGAAGTCAGGCTTCGCTCGACAGAACAGTCACACGCTTGGGAAAGCGAGGGAGAAAACAGGCCCTGGCCACCAACCCATCTCCACTGATTTTCCCTCGATACAGAGTATGCATTGCTCTTTCCTTTCACCTGCAAGCTGCGCCCGTTATTACTGTTTGCTTTTCAGCAGCATTACAAGGCTCCAGATGAACCACCAAGACACGGGAAGCTGCTCTGGAAACGCCAGCGCAGACAGTAGAGCCAGAGTCTGCAGCCACCAGTTCACTTCACTGCTGAACACGCGTCTCCAATTCCTTGTCATGATAAATCTACTCTCTGAGACTGAACGACTGAAAATTGAGGCACAAAATACCCAATTTCCACAAACTGACTTGTCAACGAAAAACCACCCTGCGTGTGCCGTTTCAAACCTCACACACTCTTCAGGCCAGCTGTGAAGTCTGGAGAGTCCTTCACCTTTTTCGCATGTGAGTTTTCATACTTAAAGCATCCAAGGTCTTTTAAAAAGCTGCCTGACCAGAGTAGCCCTCCCTGATAGCAACCTGAAAATAGCTGAGTTCCCCGAGGGCTTTGCCGATAATGGAATGATGAGCTGTACGCAAGGATGGGGCCAGAAGCTTATGAAAATAGCTCATGCCCTATGCATACTACACTGTCTCTCACAGCCGTCTGTCTACATAGGTGCTGTACAGCCCAGCGAGACTGCTGAGGTATACAGAGCTCCAGCAGAAGCTCCTTTGAAAAGCAAACACAGAGGACAAACTGGAAATATTAAATGCATGCTCCCATCGAGTTACTTAAGTATAAAAAAGCAGCTGAAAAAAGCTTCTTAAATACTGCATTTTTAATTCTCAAAGACCAACAAAATGAAAAGAAAAAAATAATTGTTCTCCAACATGATCACTTGAAAAAATATGTTCATCCCCAGACTGGCACTAAGCGTCATGCATTTTGGCTCCAAGGTTATCTGTTATATGGAAATGACAATAGAGAGCAGAGGCGTATAAAGAAATTCCCTCCTTGCTCACAGACATGAGGTGTGATGGCCCTTGAAGCGGATCCCATCATCGTTCTGGTGCCTAGAGCGCTACAGCAAGTTCGAGTTTACGTACCGGTGGTAACCGTGCGGAAGGCCATGCTAAATAAATAAAAACAGACAGATATAAAGATCTATAGTACCTGTGATATCAAGATATAAACCAACAGCTATGAAGGGCTAGTGAAAATCTCTCCGAGGGCAGTTCCAGTTGCTTTTTAGGCAGCGTTACCTAGGCTGAGATATTAAAAGTCCACCGCTATGTGCGCATCTCCTGCTGCTGCCGGGTGCCAGCAGCCGTACAACTGTCCGGTACGGTACCAGACACTAATAACTTGCCATCTCAGGGAGCAGGACAAAAAAAAGAAACAGAAATCCGGGGTCAAGCAAGGTCCAAAGTCAGGCAGTGCAACAGGGACAGAAGGAAAGGGACCTGCAGCTGGTGCCTCCAGCCCGGCACGCCAGCTCCATGATCTCCGAGCAATGGGCTCACGCCACCGGGGATCGGGCAGAGCTGGCTGCCCCTCCAGCGAGATCAACCCCTGCGGACACGATTTAGCTCTGCCGCCACAAAGGAAACCAGGAAAGCTGTTCCGGCAACTGGCAACATCAGCTCTGCCATGGCAGATGGCATAAGCGCTGCATAGGGACAGAGAAGGGGAAACCTCATCCGAGCACGAGCAGGAGCTGTAGGGTGGGGGTGGCCCCAGGACAGACAGGGCAGTGGTAGCTCTTCCCAAGGGATTCTTAGAGCCAAGATTGCATAAGGATGGGGCGATTCCAGTATCTATATTAAAACAATGTCCTCCTTTGAATCACTTTAATTCTGTGGTCAGCTTGATAATAGAAACACATCATAGTAAGCCTGTCGTCTTAATACTTTAATATGCTGCCAACAGAACTGGACAATCTCTTTAATCTTTTGACCACGTGTGCACAGTACAGATTTTGGTAATAGGAAACTAAGTTGTATATATGCAGGCAAACATCTACATTACTTAGCTGCTTTTCCCTATTCAGCAAGGGAGAGACTTACTTAACGTTGCTTTTTGTCTCCTCCCTGCCCTTCCCATCCCGCCTCCCAGCCCGTTCAGGGAGGCCAGGCAGGACATTTTCCTTTTCTGCGTACTTGAAGTGCTTGGCATCCCTTTATATTGTTGCAAATGCTGAGATAAACTTCTAGGCTCCCTTCCCAAAGCGCCTGGAAGGAAACAATTGACACATACTCTCAATGCACTGCGTTTCTGAGACATTTCCTACTCACTGGGGTAACAGAGCCTTTCCCATGAGAACCATTGACTACAAATGGTAATGCCTGATAAATTTAACGGGACACACACGCACCGCACTATTACCCTATGGCTTGGTGGAGGATGGGAAGCACAGAGCCGAGTGCTAAAACCCCTCCTGGTAATCCAGGTCCCGCTCAGCTGTAACTTTCTCTTGCTCACCCGGCATGGGCCAATTCCCAGTTTCCTGCTGTGGCCCCCGCTGCATTCACAGCCTTTTCTGGGAGCTGCTCCCCTTGCCCTCGCCGCTCTCCCCCAGGGAAGTGATTAGCCTCTGTGGGCACCTCGTTAAACTTCAGAGCTGGTTCGGTTGACCAGAGGCATGGATTTCCCAACACCAAAATCCCGTAGGTAAGGTGCACAGCAAGGCCTGCAGGTCAAAGTGGCACCTTTTCTATTCTGAAGGACAGTGGTGGGTCGTGGCTTCCTTGAACTTACACCTGCTGTAGCTAAAACTTTTGAAGTTAGCTTCTTGTGCCTGAGGAGAAACTTTACTGTGCACCAAATTCAGAGGAAAATCGTTTCATCTGATTATTAATAGAGCAAGAAGTAGTCATCATCCGAGAGGTATTTTTCCCCTGGAAAAATTTTGGTTGAAACCACATCTTTCGCTTTATTAAGAGCTATTAAAGAATAGCAGCTCGTGATTCAGAGTCCAGATTTAGAGTTTGGCCACAGCAGACTCCCTGAGTCAGTTTTACCAGTGAAAACCCACTCATGTACTACCAAATTGAAGTTCTGTAAAATGCAGCGTTCTCTCCCTGCCTGCAAGAATACCTGTTCATCCCTTGTCACCATCCTGGTCAAGCACGGTCATCGTGACGTCCTGGGAACGAAACTATGGGAATCTCAGGCCGTGCAGACCCCAGCAGCTCACGCGCTGACCCCAGCAGCGCTCTGACAGCACGTGCAGCAGAAAGCAGCTCCAGGCACCCTGCCTCAGCGACTCAGGGCCCCGAGCATACCCCCTCCGTGCAACACCGTGCTGTGTCTTTTCCGAGTTAATCCATTTAAGGAAATGTGGGGGTTAAAGAAACGTCAACATAGGAGGAAAAAAAAAGCGTACTGAAAAATAAAACCAGTAAGAAATCTGCAGGCTTGAAGTTGTCTGATCTGGTAAAGCTTCAGCTACCTGTTAGTTCTCTGTATTTGTTTAGGGAGCCAAATGTGTGCGCTAGCACGGCCTGATCACCTCCTACCCATACAATCCCAGTCTCCTTTCAGGTGCTCGCTCCCCGTCACCCGCTGAGGTTTGCAGGAAGCTTCACAAGGCTTTCTCAGCAGGAGGAGCCAGGACCTGCGCCGAACACACCAGGTTCCTATACCTCCATCCCCACAATTCTGTCTAGGTGCGTTTGCAGTCGCTGTGGCACAGGGCTGGACTCAAACCTGAGCTGCCTGTCAGCGAGGATCCTTTTCTGTCCAAGGAAGGAAGGACAGCAGGTGTTTAGAGACGGAGAGGCAGGGTGTACGTGCCTTGCACGCGCTAAGCGGCTGCCCTGCCCGCTGCCAAGCGAGGGGGAGCGCAGTTGGGAAAGAACCAGGACAAGCCTGGCATCGTCAGCTGAGTGTCTGGTTAAATGTACGTGATGAAGAGACCTTGGGATCTGCCTCGAGGAGAAGTGTGCTGGGAGCAGGGGAATTACCCACTCCCTGTGCAGTCACGTCAGCCCCAAAACTGGATGTCCCGAGGCCGGCGAAGCACCAGCCATCCATACCGTTCGAAACACGTGGATCTATCTGTGCTACAACACCGGCGGCAAACGACAAAAAAACTCTATATAGAGAGAAATTCATAGTTCAAGTGTTGTTTCTCAAACTAGTTCTGGAACCACATGTGCCTTGCTATAACTTCCTACCATGTCCTCGGTAAGAAACCAGTTCCTCCCAGAAGAATCATGGAGGGTTGTGAAGCTCAGGTTTCTCATGAAGTTTGAATTGAGGCGATCCTGGGGAGCTTCGTCCTGCAACAACAGTCTTTCCACAAAGCTTTTTGTATTGTATGTTTCAACACATACATGTAATAGATTATCAGTGACCATAGTAGTAATCCAAATGTAGGGTACTACCTGAAAACCTGTGTTGCAGGGAATGCAAACTGGATTCATAGCCTTAGCATGAGGAAAAGAAAGAAGAAGAAGAAAAAAAAAAGGTAAATCAGCAGATACAATCAGATTATCTAAGTGTGATGATACCTTTTTTGCCTGAGGTCTCTGCATTCATCTGGACACTGAGCTGCACCTACAGCTTTCTGCAATCTTAGTGCATAACCAAGTGCACACTTTAAGCCTGACACTGTGTAAGACTGAAATTCTTTTATCATTCAAGATATCTACAGCCAAACAGACAAGCTGAAAGAGATTATTTATGATGCTCTCCATTTGTAAGCCCTAACTCTTTCAAGGAAATGGTGACAACGCAACAGCTTTTGCTTAGCAAAACCAAAACTTGGTCATTTGGAGAAAGGAGCCGAAAGTTACAGGATCAAAGGATAAAGTCTGCCTGGTGCGTAATATCCGAGAAGGAATCCCTTCCACGTGACCGGGGTTGTTGAGACTTAGAGCCTGGTCAGAGTGGCCCATGAAGAATCTCAGACTGGCACCTTAGAAGGAAACAAGATCAAAACCTAACACTAAAAATGTAAAATGCAATGAAAATGAGAGGAGCATTAGCAGTTTTCACCTGGCCCTTGTTTTAACTTTCAGAGCTCCTTTCCGAAGAACCAGGAGAGTCACATTAAGTCCCATCAGGCTTGGACAGGCTCATGTGGTTACAACTGACATGTCTACACAGCCAACCTCTTCTCCACAAGCTCTGGCCACTCGCACCTCCTTCACTGGGCAGCCCTGCGTACCCAGGCTCTCAGAGGAGACTGGGACAGATATTTTGGGCCACACGACTGAAGGGCTTCGCTCAGGATGCCCCGCCATCTAACTGTGGGGCATGGCTGGCCTATAAGAAGACCCAGGCAGGTGAAGGTGTGCCTTTCTCTGCCATTTCCATAGCCTAGCTATCAGTCTCATACCTGGATGGACTTGAAGCACAGCACACCCCCAGGGCGGGGAAGCTTTACGTATTGATGTGGCTTCTGACGCATCCCGGGAGCGTATGGCTTTCACTCTTACCACTAATGAGAACTTGCTCCATCGCGATGTCTAACATGTAGGAATCTGCACCGACCGCAGCCCCGGAGTCACAGGAGACGGGCAGGGGATGCAGCCCGCCACGTGCTTCGTCAGCAGAAGACGGCACGGCACACCTTTTGCGGCCAAGAAGGAGGTGTCGGCGTACCGCCAAGCAAGCAGCGAGACGTGGCACCAGCCAACACGCCGACGGGATTACAGCCGGGCTAGCGCAGCATTTAGCGGACACTTTTCAAAGCCGGGGTGGCATCAGAAGGGTACTTCTCGTTTTGTCTGCGAATCTAAGGAAATACATGACACAGAAAGCCGATGGCCCAGAAGGACAAATAAATCACAGGGATGATCCATTTTAAAGGCAAGATACTAAAAGTAGCACTAAGCAAGTCCCAAACTAAGCCCTGCTTAGTTTCAAATCAGCTCAAGAAATAAGAACAAAAGGCCATGCCGTCACGTGCCGAGCGCCCTTAACTCTACCTGATTTTCAAGGGGTTACAGGTGGCAAACCCCTCCGGGGACAGGTGCTAGCACAGGAGCGGGCACAGACCCTCCGCCCCGACCAAATCCACCTTCCAGCGTAGGGCTGTCGCCTACAGCCACGCACGGGAGGGGGGGGGACAGCCTGTGGGACAAGCCGCTCCGGAGGACTGTTTGCACCAGCGGAACAGAACCGACTCTCCCGTTCCCTCCTACGCAGTCATCGTATTTCACCTAAAAATTTCCCAGGAGTGATATGAAAGAGCGTTGATTTCCACACAGATGAAAACGCAGGCCACAGAAACGACAGGCAAACGGGAACGTTTCCAACGATACATTAGGAAGCTGTAAATTCTGGGTAGGAGAACAGACATGGAACTTCACAAATCCCGTCAGTGAACACAGCTGGTTCATGCACTAGAAAAAAGGAACACCGTGATGTCCCCTAGCCCGGTGCGAGAGCTAAGTACGATGCCCATTAATGTGTATGAACCTAGATACTGAAACTCAAAAGAGAACAAAACAAAACCACAACCAATCCTCTAGGCGGGCTGAGCTCGCATACTCCCAGGCTCCCTCCTCTGTCGCCACAGGCTTTTCAGAACATCCTGATATTGAAGTGACTGATTTTCCAGGCAAGTAAAAACTTACTGATCAGGTAAACAGCAGAAGGAGTCACTGAGCACTTTGTTGAAATCTAAACAAGCTAATATACCAGATGGAGGTAAATCAGACCCAAATCCCTCCTGTTCTCCACAGCAAAATAGCCCTGTCGAGCAGCAGAACCACGGGAAAGACGCGTTTCCCTCCAAAGAGAGGGCAGCCCGCGCAACTGGACCAGACTCGGCTCTCTGTGCCACAGGAATGATTTTATTAGCGCAGAAACATGCACGTATGTCTTACAGCACTGACGCCTGAGCACAAAATTACGTCTCTGTGAGCCGTTCCCCTGAAGGGATCCCAAGGTCTGTTGAGGCTCTGAGCGCAGACTGCCACGGGACCAGCAGCAGGTGGATGCCTGGAGCTGGACGAAGGATGCCGGCTAAGAGACTGGCTGGGGGAAGCAGAAGAAATCACGTCTGTACGGAAAAGGCTGGAGTTAAGCAGCACAAGTCTGTAACCAGGTAGCTGAAAAAACCTGCGATCGGGAAGGCCCGCAGGCATAAAGGCCTTTAAAACAATAGTAGTATGCAATAAACTAGCTCTTCCATGGTATGTGGCAGTTGGCCAAAGAAAAGGGTCACTGTGAATCCATCAGGTAATAGGACCAAATACTTGTAAAAGGACAACCATAAGGTTGAGTAGGAGGTCCACAACCTAATAAAAGCCATCAGGAGAAGAGCCTGCATGAGAGAGATGCAGTGAAGGGCAAAAAAGAAAAGAGGGGCCCCAGAAGAGACAAAACCCAAGCTACCACACAGCTGACAGAGGACATAGGAAGGGACAATAGATTAGAGACAACAGGGCTCTCCTCAATTCTGCCTGCTCTGAGAAAAGAGCCCCAAATTCACGGCTAAGATGTAAGTACTCAAGAGAGGACCCAGCATCAGCAATGAAGATGATGCAGTTACTTAATTTGAGCAGGGAACTTGTCCAAAGATCGTTTTTCCTATTTGTATTACTGCTCTTCACATCTTAATATGCAGTCCTCCACTAAAATCACTACAAGGGGCAGGGAACTGTAGCAGAAGACAGCATGTAAATCGGAGAATTTGTTTTTTCTTTCTTTTATAACATCAGGCTTCTAGAACTTCAATATCTACAAAAGGTCAGTTTCATCTTTATGTAAAGTGACCTCTGCAGTCTTTAAAAAGTTCCCACGTAAGAACACTATAGTTAGGCAGAGGGAAAGTCTTCCTAGCCATCTGTCTAAAGCTTGCACTTCTCAATTTCAGACGTACACTTGCTTGCTACCCATCAATGACCCAGACTTGAACTGCCAGATTCCTAACAAGATTCAGAGGCCGCTTCTGTGAAGCATGTTTAAAAGGTGAGTTAGCACTGTGCCCTGAAGAACGGGATGGCTCTAAAGGATGGAGCTCACATAAAGTCAAGAATATATAAACAGCAAAAGAAAATGAAAAAATGAAATGAAGTCTTCGTTTGACTTCTTGAAGATCCTACAAACCCTGTTTGTTTAGAAGGAGCAGACCAAGTCGGTCACCAAAAACCAGACTAGGAATTGCTGGGAAAGGATCGGAATACGAAGCCCAGAAGACACAGGTTGATGACAGCTATCAGGTACTGCTCTGCGACAGGAAAACATACGGAAGTTGGCAATGAATTAGCAGGTGGACATTGTTTAGACAGAACAACAAACGTGTTTGGGGTATTCTCACTGAGAACTTTATATAAGCTATTGCGAGACTCTTACCCACAACCCCATAAGCTGCTTTTCTTTCTCCCTTCTTTGGAGCTGTGAGAGGTTACAGAAGCCACCAAACCTGTCCTGCTGTGATCTGATCTAATCTGGCCAGTACTACTTGGATTCCAGGGAAAGAAAAGGAAGACTTAAAAACCCAGGGCTCCGGGGAACAGGGCGGAGGAGGGGAGCCGTGCTGGACTGTTAGATTTAAGTTTTAGGCCAAGCTGTTCAGAAGCATGCTACCTCCGGGTTTTCCGGCATCTGCCTCAAGCACTGACCATGGTTCCTTTAAAATTACGTCCGCTTCCAGAATGCCCCAAATGACCACCCAAAATAGTCCATCTCGGCTGAAAAACTTGGCCTCATTTTCTGTACTTCCATCTCATTAATTACCAAGGCTGACTAAATGAATACAAAGCTGTACTTGGCACTATTAAGTTCAGAGATGCAGGTAGGTTTTAGACCACCCTCCAATATAAGTAAGAGCTGTGGTATAATGACCAAGGCATCCAAGCGTTGCCCCCATTTCAGAGAAAAAACCTCAAACCGCTTTCTGGGTACCAGAGGTTGGCTGCTGCTTTACCACGTGCGCACAAGCAACAGCAAGGCACGTCGCTGAAATTTGCAATCCAAACTCTGAAGCAAACAACGTGGTCTTCTTAGAGCCTGAACTCCCAATCGCCACCAACGACTGCATGGAGTAGCACGCTGTCAACAGCCTGAAGAACAAACAGCAAAGGCTGGGCACAGGTTAGCAACGGAAACAAGATATCCAACTGCAACCTGCCAGGCAGAGATCTACCAAAACCACCATCCTGTTTCCTTGGGTTTGCAAAGTGCCGGGCAGCTCATACCACCTCCTCAAAACTGCCCGACTCCGCAGTACCGCATCACGAGATAGAAAACCAGCCCCGCTGCAAGCAAACCTTGACTCCAAGGCTGCAGTTTTAATTAAACATATAGAGGCTAGAGTGTGTGTTAGAAAAGGCAGGCTGTGGCTGGAGCCGGGGTTACTAGAAGGCCGAGTTGCTGCCAGCAAGGCATTGCAAAGGAATGCAAATAACATGGTGCTTGCCGGCGGGAGCCCCATTCACACAAAGGCCTCCCGACACCACTCCAGCAGCACCATGCTTCCTTCAAGGAAGCGCCTGAGCTTCCTATGCCCCTTCTCAGCCTCTTTTTACCGCTAAGGAAGTTCCCCCGGCATTGTGCAGCCAGACAGGAATACCACCCAAAGAAAAGGAAGGGACAGACCTTCACGAAGGCTGAGGTGACGACCAAACTAGCGTACAGACTGCGCTTATGCTAGCAAGCTACAGAAACAACCCCAGCATCAGCTTCCAGATTAAGCCCAGCTCCACTAGTTCTGGGCGCCCAGAGAGGGTAGGAGACTCCTGTGTTCCCTAGCTACACAAAGGCTGTGACTGTTTGACGTGGCCAAGCTTGAAGGAACCCAGCGCCGACACGGGGTCAGGTATCTTCCATCTTCTGCCTCAATATCTTTCCCTGTTTGCCGAGTGGGTTCTGGCGTTTAGCTTCGCTACTCTATGCCTTGATTTATGGCATGGAGTACGCCTCTTAAAGACCTGTCAATTCAGCGAACAGGCAAAAACCACGACAGAATTTGCTAAATACAGCCAAATAGAGAAAACACTGGCATTATACATTTTACAGCTGCAACTGGGCCTCCCCAATATATTCTGCATTACCTTTTAATTTTAAATATCCCAGAAAAATTCAGGAAGGGTAATCAGCACACCGGGGGCACACATCTGAAGACTGAGCAAAGGTTGTATCCGCTCTTTCATCTCCATACTGAACTGTCATATCCAGCATTACTGTACCTTAGAAAAGCGCCGTTGGGCAGAGGAAGGTATATTTAGCGGCTGGGAGAAGACAGTCAAACAAGCCTGGACTTGAATCCTAACTGAAATGACCCAGGAGAGGACCAAACCATCACGCAACCAGCAGGTGCACAGCTATACATCAGCCTGCGCGCAAGCTGATGCTGGACGGCACCTATAGAAACTGAAGCATGAAAGAAGAGAGGGCTTAAAAAGTGACCTTTGTAGAGTCGTTAGCATGAGCATACAGAGCCAAGAGAAGCCCATGCCCCTGGACTGGATTACTGCGCACTGTCCAAGCATCTGCTCTCTTTTGGTAAGCACCAGCAGCTATGGGATCGCTCCAATAACTGAAAACATCCACTCAGAGAAGCTGCTCCCATCAAAGGCTGTAAGGTGCCACATGAGGGCCATTGTTCTAATTAGCATGGCCCTCAGCAGAATTAGTCTCACCGCCAGGTCAGAGAGCTGATGGTTGTTTCTAAACCGATCAGAGGCAGAAAAAAGCCAGTCACTGTCAAAATGCTATGGAAACACCTTCCTTCACCACCACGTACCTTACGCCTTCACCACCACGTACCTTACGCCCATAGCATACATCGGTGCAGAACTTATCATCACCTAAAAGAAAACACAACCTTTCCTTCACAACGGGCAAACCACATCATATATTGACTCAGCTGTTGTTACAACATTTTCGCGATTTCTCCTGTATGCACAGCCAACTTATCACTACCTTACGTAAAGTCAGTTTATCACCATCTGAACTTGGATTGCAGTTTTTCTCACAGAGCCTGGAGTAGGCGGGCATCAACACCTTCTCACACAGCCCCAGCAACTTTAAAGCTCACGCTGATTCCTGACAACAGATGAAAGACATCGGCAGTGACCAGAACCATGTCCCATGCAATGACGGAGAACACAGACACCTGCTAGGAAACTGCCAATAGTAAGGACACTCATAGAGTTACTAGCATCAAGCTAACAAATGACTGAAAAGCGGTATTATCTTAATGACAAAAATTTCTGAACAAACTACTTCGTGAGGGATTCGTATTTCAGAGACCTCACAGCATCTGTGCTACTGACTTAATTAATCCACACCCACAAAAACCGCTCCCAACTCTTCCATAAGGACTTACCATATTACCAAAAGTCTGCAGTGAAGTCCTATCACTAGACCTTTCCATTTATGACAAGCCAGTTAACAGCACGTTTCAGTATCCTGCAAAGCATCATGGAGAATTAAAGCTGGAGAGAAGCTCATCTGAAATCTTTCACCCAGATACTTCAAAGTTGAGAAGATCCAAACGACCCATCTTGTTGTTGCTAGCTGCGTGGGGCAGCATTTAGGTCCCAATCTGTGCCTGCCATTCCCAAGCTGTGCCTGCTGCTGGACACAAAGAGAGCAAAAAGGCAGTGCCGGAGTCCTCATTGTTTTGTTTTGCACGAGCAAAGCCTGACTCAGTTTTACCAAAGCAAAATAGAGCCTGCTCTATCTCTGCGTACAAATTAAAGGTACCAAAGAATATTAATGAAGTACATTCTGTGCTGAGATTTTATCTGATGAATTTTTAAATCATATTTATTTCAGAAGCCATTAAAAACTCCAACTGATATGAAACAGCCCTTCCGGGTATTTCTGAAAATGGAGGTCTGCCTGCAGTTAGTGATCAAAAACTGAAGGTGGGGATGAGAGAAGAAAAAGAAAACTAAGTAAAGGGGTAAATACAGCTCATTTCTCCTACCTTCTGCCTGCTGTTAATAAAGGTAAAGATTTTCACAGTTATCTTTGCCCTTTCAACCTCTCTCCTCATTGATCCAACCATCAAGTAATAATTTTAGGCTTATGGCATCAGAAGGCTTTCTACCAGCAAAGTCAGATGACACAACAGGGTCGAGAATAGAAAGCAAGGAGGAGACAAGTGTGGGGAGCAATCAGCTGAAATGGAAAAAGTAGTTACAGAAAGTTGTTACAAAATCCCTGGTTTAGGCTCTCTATATAGTAAATCCCCTAATGGTAACAGGATCCATGAAAGTTCCCACTGTAGCAGCATCTTTTCCTGAATTCACTCCTACAACTGTGGTACCTAAGCAATACTCTCAGGAACTTGACTTTTTGCAAATCATTTGTAAAGTGGGACAAAACACCGGACACGAGTGCTGGTCCCCATCTCCTAACGCAGGCAGCCAGAGCGCTCCTCCGGTCCTCCAGCAACAGACTCGTCAGACTTGAAACCAAGCATCCTCTGCCCCGCTATGAAGTCAGGGCGGCAGCAAGCCTGCGGGAAGTTACGCTTAAAGAGCCAAGAATACCTTATCTCAAAGGATAAGGTGGAGCTTTACTTTTCCCCTGTTGCAAAATTGGTTATTAAGTAATCTGTTTATGTCACACATACCAGCACTCCTAACAGTGGCGTTACAGCAATATGTCATTACCTTCAAGGAAAGGAACGTGCAGTGCTCTAAATGAATGGGAATGGTTTTCTCGCACAGGAGGTTCAGCTCAGGGCAGTGCCTCTTCCTGATTTCCCCCACGAAAGCCTACATTTTTGCACTTGCTTTCCTTCCACACTCTGAACCGGACCCAGGATCCCTTGTCTCACCCAAGTCACATTTCTGGGCACTTAGGCGCAGTATCAGTGACGACCAGCAAAGCAGCTCCTCGTAATTAACAGGTACTGAATTAATCAATTGAGCCCTCTTGCTGATAAAGACAGTAGGGGTGAGCTGGAATGGAGTACTTTTCAAATGTCAACAGCTGATATCACTAATAAAATAGCAACACATTCCGGTGTAGGACCAGGCTGAGGTGCCATCTTAGAGAAGCATTAAACAATCTCTGGAACCAGGCCAAAGGGACATACTTTTGTCAGGTATGTATGGTTTCTATTAACATTACAATTACTCAGCAAGGGCACAACCAACAATTGCCCCAAGCTGAAAATGTCTCAACATCCTACTGACCAGAAATGCCCGTTTTTCCTCCTTCTTAAAAATTAAAGTCCTTCCCTCTCCCCCACACCACTACATAATCAAAGCAGTGATTGACATGGTAATTCAGAGTTGCTATCTCCATCTCATAGACATAATACAAGGTCATCAGCTCCCAATAAAATGACACCAGGCTGTTTCTCTCTTCTTGCAAAGAACATGCGAAAGAGGGATGCTCAAAATGGCAGTTTTAAAATTCTGTCTTCATCTCTTTGAAATCAGACCCACTCACAAGCAACAAAAGCAGCCTGCTTTCTAAGCACCTTATAAAGTTTTGCAGTAGGGTTTCTCTCCTGCAAATGCCTGCAGCTGGGGAATCCCCAAGTCCCACTGCCCTAACACACTATGCTGTCAGCTCTCTTCTGATAAAGATTACGATTCCCCTTTCCCTAGCAGAGGGGAAAGAAAATGGTCTCCCCTCTCTGCTCAGGGCTTTTTTTTTTTTTTTTCCTACAAATTTAGTGAAATCAAGAGTAGCTTTAAAGAGCCTTCCTGAGAAATTTGATCAATATTGACTGCTAGGTGCAAAAAATTACTGCAAGAGAGGCAAACAACTTTATATGTGTGCTGTTTCCTCACAAAAGTAGGCTAAAAATAAAAATTAACAGAAAAATACACCTGCAGATAACAGTTCTGCTCGCTGTTACCTTCTTCTACAGGGGATGCAAGTACTGTAAGCCTTTTAGAAAAGCAAGTTACAACCGTACCATGAAAGCGGCTGCAGTAATGGAGAGCACGTCAGAGCTAACACCTTCAGGTCTCCAGACAAATGCTCTCCTCCTTGAAACCACTCCACTTGCAGCGCAGAAATCTAGCAGCAAGGCTTAAAAGCATCTGCACCAAGGGTCAGCCAAAGGTCTTCAACCTGACATTTTAGCCCTTCCACTGGATCTTAAACTGAAAGAGGGTAGATTTAGATTGGATGTAAGGAAGAAATTCTTTACCGTGGGGGTGGTGAGACTCTGGAACAGGTTGCCCAGAGAAGCTGTGGATGTCCCATCCCTGGAAGTGTCCAAGGCCAGGTCGGATGGGGCTTTGAGCAACCTGGTCTAGTGGAAGACGTCCCTGCACACGGCAGCGGAGTTGGACTAGACAGTCTTTAAAAGGTGCCTTCCAACACAAACCGTTCTGTGAGTCTACAGTTCATTCTATACACGCAGGCTATGACTGTACACAGGGTGCATGTGTGCATAACAGGCACACACATACATTAAATGTATTTATATACAGGGCACCCATATGTGTAGAGAGTTGGATGTACCTGAGGAGAGGCACAGAATCACAGAATCGGTTAGGTTGGAAATCTTCCCCTCTAAGGCAAATAAGATCTCTTCTAAATGCCAGAGCCTTTAATGATTACTTGCACTGTGGCAACGCCCCAGATTTGCCAGGTACGCTATCAATTCAAGGCTGTCCCACTCCAGAAGAGCGGAGCGAGTGGTTGAGCAGCAGCTCACCGACCAAATCATACACATACCATACCTGCACGGTGACACTGACAGATGCTCCAGCATCAGCGCTGGCCCCGCCACAGACGGCAGCTCCTTTTGTGATTTAGCTAGGTCATTCGCAGAAGCCTGGCAAGAATCAAGGCACTGCCTTTAGCATGAACAAGGGAATTAGCTGGTTACACAGCTCCAAGTCTCTCCGGAGGCTCAGACAAGCAGCTACAGTTCTCAGAGGCCTGTCGTGTGCTATCAGAAATACTCGTTTCACCTCCTCTTCTCCTTACTCCGGCAAGATGAACTGCAACCGGTCTGCTAGCCCAGCTAAATCAAATGAGGCTAGCTACGTTGAAACAGGGAGATAAACACACCACATTTACAAATATTACTTAATAGCATTAACCCCAACCTTTTTCACAGCACCTGCAGACAGGGAAAACGACACTCCCGCACTGCTCTTCACAAACAACAATTTGTATTATATTCCTGGAGTGTCACACAAGGGCAAGACACACCGCAACAGCATGTGGCAACATTTAAGATAGTGAAATGTAAGAGATGTTCTCCCTCTCTTCTCCTCTCAAATGCTTCCGCTGTGCCAAAGTGTCAATTATTCTACAAGTAAAAGGCTAATACAACCTCCCTTCTTTCTGACCCTGCAGACAGCAAATGGCCTAATTAAACCCAACATGATGACTTATAGCTTACTGAGCTACAGATTACTTAATAGAAGAGCAGAAGAAAACACAGGCTTTCTCATGGAAATGACTGGTTTGATTTGCTGGAAGTGTTCTAATTTATCTTTTTGGAGATTATTTTCTTTCATACTGCCTGATCTTTTACTGTTACCGGTGACAAAGACATGGCTGCGACGCTACACCTTTCAAAAGATTTTAAACTGAAAAGCCACAGGCATTTGTTTGCAAATAAAGAAATTAGAATAAAATTACATACCTAAGTCAAGAGGGGAAGGAGAGCACTGTGAGGCGAAATGCTGGCCTCCTTTCCCTTCTAGGTAGAGTATGTACCCTATCGTCCTCTCCTCCTCCTCCCCCACTAGTTTATCAAGCATGCAGTCAACTGATCCTCATAAAACAAGAAAAAGAGAATTTGCTGCAAATAACTCATTCCTATCAGCCTAATGATTTTCCACAAACAACCTTGAACTAAACTCCTTTAAATTCCATTTACCTTTGGGATTTCACAACATTTTTAGTTAGAGAGAAAACTAAAGCACTTTCAAAGGAGTCTACTTTTTTTTTTTTTTCCTAAAAAGTGAGGAAACTGTCTGCTCTGTTAAAAAGTTCCTCTTCATGGAAAAACTTTCTCTTTATGCCTCCTAAGGCACAACGTCCACTTGCCGCCTTCTGTCCACCCCCTCGGTACAAATTCTGCTGGTTTTTCCAGTTTGCTTCTCCACCTGCCATCGTATTCCAGCCCTTCCAGGTGCAGTGGTGATATGCAAACGTTGCCAAAACTACATTCATAGAGGAAAGAAAAACAAATAGCTCCGGTATTTCACAGCCACTATACAAGACACAGCAAAGATGATTTTGTGGGAAGTGGAAATGTGTGCAAGCGGCATATAACAAAACATTCACTCCTGAATTGAAAAAGAGGGTTACTTTAAAAAGTCAGTTTCACCCCAATCGCGCTTACCGGTCGATTTTAGGATTAATTACTCAACAAAACAAAGGTGCCTTTTTACTCTGCTATCCGACTGTGCCCATTTTACATATGAATACAAATCGTGAAGGCACCCTTTCTCCCCAGCAGCCCAAGAATTCTTACCTTCCACTTCTTCTTCATCGCATACATGTTTAAGGAAGGAAGCCCCTCTATCCAGTACTGCCTCGTCCTCCATCCTATAGTAATAGAAAAGAAAAAAGGAATGCTCAGACTTCTCCTGGAGCGAGCTATTTGAACCAGCCCAGGTCCTGGGCAGGTTAACTTGCAAGCTGTTGTTCATGTTCTTGTGGGCACTTCTGCTCTCCTTCCAGTGCCTGCTGTTCCTTCATAGAGCTCCTTTCAAACGGCGTTTGGTTTAAGCTGGCCTCACGTAGCTCGAATTCTAACCTTGAGAGGACATCAGTGGTGACAGGTGTGAGAAAGGTAATAATCCCAGCTAGAAGTCTTTGGGTTTTTTTTTCCTGTTTCTTGTTTGTTTTTTGTTTTTTTTTTTAGCTCCTCCTTTTTTCCTTGTTTCTAAAAAGGACGTCTAGACACACAGGCAAGTTTGGGACTGTCTACATAATAGCCGAGAGTTTGTGGAATTCCAGTTTCCCTTTAGAGTTCTTCTAAAAGACCTTGGCTGCAGAACCACGTACACAGGCAAGCACACATACTAGACACAGACATCGACACGCGTTCGAATGCACAGTGGGAGACCAGCCTTCAGGCAGCCTCTTAATACCAGCAAAGCACACTTGTCTGTTGGGAGACAAGCTCTGTGTCACATGTTGGCCTTACAGAAATCTGACATACGAGGATTATCCGGAGACTGAGCGACAGTAAGTCAGACCATCACAGCAGTCATTTATGTGTGTCACCCATTCATTCATCCATTTGGGGACGGGTTTTAGTAGTTGCCTTCTTTCCCCTCCCGTTTTCTCTCCATCTCTCATCTGCTTCTCTGTATAGAAGAGACTCCTAATTCTACGTCCCTGCCGCAAAAGTCCCCCTGTGGCACTGCCCAGAACTCGGGCTGCTGTACCTCACCCACAAAATAAGACCCCGCATGCTTTGCAAGGGCTCATCTGCAAATTCGCTTTTGAGAGGTAAATAGAAAAATGATAAAATAACAAAGAAAAAAGTTCTAGCTGTGTTAAAGAATCTCCTTTCATATTGCTTGGAGGCTAAGCACACATTTGCTGCCCTGTGGAAGTTTTCTACCGTAATGCAACTGGAGACTGAGCTGGTAACCTGTCTTCCTACCAATGGCAAGAAAGAGGCTTATGTGGGTAATGATCGAAAAACACCTTTTCCTTACATTCCCGAGACAGAACAGGGACAAACTTGGTACAGAAAGAGACAAAGCCTTCACAACTTCTTCACATCCATATCGCTTCCACTTGTGACCCTGCAAGATCCTCCAAGTGCAGTAGCAGCAAACAGAGATTTTAAGGGCACATTCAAATTCAGGAGAGTATAAAAACTAAACAGATGAATACCAAGAAATCAAAATGACTGAGGGTATCTACCTTGCATGTCAACACCTATCCGAACAAAACAAACAAACAAACAAACAAATTCAGCCACAAAAGAAAGTACCAGAGCCCTCGTTTTCTGGGTGCTGTGCTACTACTTTCATTCTCCCATCTTTGCCAAGTTTTCCTCCACCTCAAGCACCTTTACTAACACACCGCTGGCCTCATCCTTGGCTCTTAGTCTGCAGCTCAGCTCCCATGAACGAGACTCAAATACATCACAGATTAAAAAAAAAGAACAAAGTAAAATAGGTCAGATTCAAACCCACTAACTAAGCATATGGAAATACACGTTTTTCATTTGGATTATGGGATGGCAGCAAGTAACACAACACCGTCCCCAGAAACGAAGATGAGCATCAGCTCCTAAGTTTAGGTCCAATTCAGACGTTTGAACTGAGGCCCACCTCCCCTTCACGCACGCTCTTTCTGCTGGCAAGGTCTACCAGAGACCCAGAAGCCGAAGGATTTGAAGAACAAATTTCTCTGACTTGAGAAAGGTGCCATTTCACAAGCAGCTGCTGCCCTTTGCGAAGGGATAGGACGCGCTTCTTGCCAGCAAAACAGACAAAGCCAGCACTCAGGCACGCACACAGAAGCCTTCCCTGAGAGCTCTGGTTCTTCATTAAATTATTCAAGACTATTTATGCATCTTGTCTAAGGCAACAAAAGGGAACGTATTGCGTGGATGCTTTTGCCCGTTTGCAGCGGTTATGAAGGCACACCCCGATGTTTTTATTTTATTTTACGTCCCCCCCCCCCCCAAAGCAGC
>JANZLQ010000007.1:7510347-7523503 GCA_026212715.1 Elanus axillaris
TTTAAGGCAACAAAAGGGAAAGTATTTCGTGGATGGTTTTGCCCGTTTTCAGGGGTTATGAAGGCAAACCCCGTTGTTTTTATTTTATTTTACTTCCCCCCCCCCCCCAAAGCAGCACAGTAGCTACTTGCTATGAACACAACTGAAAACATCTGGAACAGATGGGACTGGATTTCCAGCCCAAACACAAACCGCACGCACTTTATTACTCCGTCGTCTGCTCTTACAGTTTCACGCACAATGTGCCCCGGCATTCACCTCCCTTCCCTGAGCACCGACATATTCAGGCCCCTCAGAACGCGTGTTATGTGCGCAAACGCACCTGCGCAGCCCGCAGCCCCTGCTCAAACCCCGGGTTCAAAGGCCAGTTTCCCCATACCGTCTTAGGCAGCAGCCGCTGAGAAGCGACAGTACAGGCAGGGTGCAGGGAGAGGGGAAAAGAAAGAGGGGAAAGGAAGGGAACGGTTTCCACCGCCTGCAAGGAATAATACAGCGCTGAAAATTCACCGGCTGCCATCCACCTAGTCAAACAACTGCTCAAATTCCGTCCGCTCAAATTCCGTGCCGCAGCGGTGCATCCCCCCAGCATCCCCCGGCCCACTGCTGTGCCCCGCTTGCTGCTGAGCGTCCGAGGCAGCACCTCGCTGCGGGCAGCAGGAACGGACCCCGCTTCCCCCTGCCCTCCCAGCAATGGCACCTTTCCTCCCTTGGATCAGTTTATCACATTTAAACAGCTGCGCTTTCTAGCTGCAGAGGGTTGGAAAACTGCTTACGACACATGGCAAGGCTGATGCTTTCCCCGGAACGTGTGCAGAGCGGATCCGAAGGAGCTGGGGGGTTTAAAGGGCCAGGAATAGAGCTTGGGTCGCCTTGGCACGGTGCCCGTCTCTAATCCGCAGGAGTTTAGTGATTAGACTCCCAAGCGCCACCTCCCTTGACTTGGTCTTTTCTGCCCTTCTCGGATTACTGCGGGATTTCTTCAGGCCAAAATCTAGCAAAGAAACATCCTTTATGAATTGGCACAGGGCAAATATTTCAGCCCCCTGGGATTTTCAAATAACACGAAATGGGAGTTGCAGAAATGAAAAAAAAAAAAAAAAAACAAACACCAAAAACCAACAAAACAACCAACAAACACCACACACGTGAAACAGCAAGAAAATCTCCCCTTGGTTCTTCAGGGGAAAACTGGCAGAGTCCTATCAGTGTTGCACTGCAGCAAGAAAAGATATTTTCACCATCCCACGAAGGAGACGCACACACTGAAGAGGAGAAAGGGTGGGCATTTTTCTTAGGACCTCAGAAGAGACATGTGCCTTAGTTTAAGCCTGGTTTACCAGCTCCCTGTAGTAAGGTAAAAAGCATGGGACATTCAGACACTTTTTATCTAGATCCACATCCTCATTACTGCTACAGCAAGGTTTTGGGAACAAACCTAGAAAATTAATTAAAAAACATTGGTTTTCTATTTTCAGGGTCTAGAGCTGAGCAAGTAGTCATCATGTACTCTGACAAAATAAACTCAAGTGAAAAAACTATGAGCTGCTTGAGTAATTGGCCTCTCTGAGTAGATAATTAGATCGGTACCAAACATTTTTAGAAATGACATTATGTGTCAACAGGATATTAACAAGAGTCACACATAGCCTACCCAACACAGCATGCAGCTCAAACCTAAATTTGCAGACCACTTGCAGATACAGCCCACAGAAATACTCTGCCAGACCACTCAGAAAGAACAAGACCGATTTAATACTAACAGGGATCCCAGGCTTCATCATCGAGAGGAAAGTCAGCATTAAATGGGTGAAAGTGAAGGAAATCAAATAGCACAAAGCAGAAAAGAAGATGAAAAGTCTATTCTCCAGCAAGCAGAGCACACCCTGAGAAACGAGCAAGTATGTTTGCCTCTCTGCTCCGGGTAACTT
Source organism: Elanus axillaris (assembly GCA_026212715.1). Lineage (NCBI taxonomy): Eukaryota > Metazoa > Chordata > Aves > Accipitriformes > Accipitridae > Elanus > Elanus axillaris. Next base: position 7,512,276 of record JANZLQ010000007.1, read on the forward strand.
GCGAGGTTTCTGAGCGTTCAGCATTAGCACGGCAAACCTGATTTGGGTTCTGAAGGAAAAGCGCTGTGGCTCAAAACCCCGTTGTTTGTGATAGGCTAAAACCAGTAACGATAATAAAAAAATTACTTCCAACTCCTTGTCTCCTTCTCTTTGCCTACCCTTATCTGACAGTCTCTCTTTTGCTCATCACACTGTAAATTCGTCCTGCGGGTCTCCTTGTTACAGCACCGAACGCTTGCAACCCATCTCCAGAGCAGTCTAAGGCAGCGAGTAACCTCAGCTTTACTGTGCCCTGTCCTAAGCGAGGCAGGGACCCGTGGCCAGCCCTCCTCTCCCTCCTCTCCCTCCTCTCCCTCCTCTCCCTCTCCCTCCTCCCAGCTGGAGCCCTAGGAGATGGAGTGCTGCCACCGCCCGGCCCCACCAGTCATCGGCGTTGACAGTCATCAACGCCAGCGCTTTTTATAACTTTGTAATTGATGACGGGACGAGAGGGAAACGAGTGTTTGGGCGTAAATAAAGCAGAAGGGCTGATGCGGCAGCGCGAGCCGTTGCGGTGGGGGTGCAACTCGCTGGAGCGAAGAAACGCGTTCACGTCGCTGGAGAGCAAGAAAGGAGAGTTATTACTTGCTGATAAGCTTTTACGATTCTGCCGATTTCAAACGCATTTTGCAAGCAGGAAGAAACTCCAGCAAACTCTGGAATGAACAAAGAAAAAAAAAAAAAAAAAAAAACACAAACCACGGAGCCAGCTCTGTAACTGAAGCAGCATAACGCAGAGCCCGTGTGAAAGTCACATTTAAAGAGCAAACCCTTTTGCAATAAGCCAGGGCGCAGAGTGTGTCAACGGCTTCAGGGAGGAGAGAGGATTGCGAACATTGGGTCACAGAGCAGCAACGCCTGCCGGCCGAAACAGCAGCCCCGACAGCCCGGCTCCAAACGGGGTCACGTCAAACCTGCTAACCGAAACGCAGGCAGCGCGGCAGCTCCTGCTCCACGGCTCTTCCAGGCAGGTGTGGGGAAGCCGTCTGCATCGGCGTGAAAGGCGAGCGAAATAAGATCTTCCCATGCGTGTGCAGAATCAGTCACCCTCCTCTGCTTCTCAGCGCTGGGCATCGTTTGCCTGTCAAGTCTTTTTCCTCAGAAAACTGCTGTCCATGAAGTGGAGTGGGAGCATAATGGATGGGGATGCTGGGGGACAAAAGCGACAAACACAAGTACACAGCGCAGCCGGCATTGCTGGATAAGCTGTTCGGCCGGCCTCGCCGTCCCACAGGGACTACACCTGAATCCATACACACACCCCGTTCCCTCCTCACCGTTCACCTCCCAAAAGCAAAAGGGGGAACCTGTCCAGCACACAAGGCATTTTTCCTCTCAGAGGCTGAGGTTTTCAGCCGAGGGGATGGTGCGGCTCCCAGCAGTACAGACAATCTGTTTGGAGATTCTGACGCCTGCTACACAAAGGAGTCCGGCACCTCCGCAGTTCCCCCCTCGCTGCCAGAACAAACTCGGAGTGACCCACGCGCACGTGCCCATCGGCTGCCATTTTTTGCTGCCGGTCATCACGACCAGAAGGCGCAACAAGAAACGCGACGGGGCTAGCAAGGAACAGCCGTAGGTACAAGCACAGCCCCGCTCCGCGCTGCTCCCCACAAGGGGCGAGAGGCCTACTTGTGACAACCGAGCTGGCGCGCAGAGTCCTTCAATGGGACGGAGACGCGTCCTCTGCCACCAGCGCTACTTGTGACAGGCAACATCATTCAACTTTCCACCACGGATGGAAGGACGCGGCCATCAGCTAGGCCTGGAGGCTCACAGAGATGGGACGCACGAGGCCTGGGCCTGAGTAGAGAGAAGAGCCGCCAAAGGCTTCCCTGTCAGCGACAACCGGTGCCTTCCCCAAGCCACCCGAAGCTATGTGTGCGTGTATCCCACCAACGAGTCAATAAGCTAAACGAGCTTCTTCTGTCAGCGGGGTGCAGAGAGACTGAGATAACATTATTTCTTCTCTCTGCAACCTGTGAAGCATTCAGATGCTGCGATGATAGTGGCCAAGTAAACAGGAAACTAGGAAGGAGGCTTGGTCCCAACTGATGCTCTCACAGCCCATACGCAAATGCTTGAATAAACAGACCTTATATGACCGGCTCCATTTTAGGGGCTAGATGCGTTTTGTTTTTCTCACATACTTGCATATGGGCTCTATCACACAGAAAAACGAGCCGCTGACTATACTCAGCACGGTCTGGTTGATGCACTTTTAGAACACATTGCCAAAATTTATCTTGGATGCATTTTCCCCCGTCAGCTCTAAACCAGCATTTATTTACACGCTTTCTCAGCAAAAGGTTGTACTCACCAGAAGCAGAGGAGGACAGAAGCCTCTGCCTTCTGCAGTAAGAACTTGCGCTAAAAAAATTTTCAATTTGTAATATTTTTAAATCCAAATTTAAACCCAGCTTCTTTTAAAATAACTCTTGATAACTTAAAATAACTCTATGATATATCAGTATCTTGATAAATAATACCCAAGATACTGCTTTGCACACTGCCATCGAGTAGAGCAGACGCAGAACGACTCATCTCAGCTCTTCACCCTCCTGCAGACTTGTTGTCTGAATGGAGAACGCCATTTCCCCTCTCCAGAGCAACGCCAACCATCTCCTGTACCGAACCGTGAGACAACTGCAATTGCCGCAAGACTATAATCTGGAAATGCAAGCAAGGTGCTAAAGCACCCTTTTTCCTGACAATGTAGGACACGTAGGAGAAGGCTGGAACACACAGAACCTCGAAGAAGCGTGGACTGTTCATTTGGTTTGGGCTGTGCTTTTCCTTTTTGCAGCACTAACTCCAATTTTCTAGTTCCAATGAACTGCCAGCACGTGTCGGACCACGACGCACGAGACACGGTTGCTGATTAATTGCACATGCTGTAGTGAAACGAGGAGGAAGCAAAAAGTAAGAAAACTTTGCAAGTTAATCATCTTATTACCAACTCACAAGCAACAGCACGTTCTGGATTACTCGTCTTCTCAAAGGGCATGTGAAAACTCAAAGGTTCGCTGCCACTTGCTCGTGTCTCTCAAGCATGACAGTGACATAAGCCTTTCACTACCCGACGCTGAAGCTCATTTGTTAAAGGGGCTTTGGAGAAGGAACGTGCAAAACACAGGGTAAGTACGCTCCTCAACAGCTCACAAAAATCACTGAGGTTACACTTCCCATCTTCCCCTCCCTCGAGGTTCTTCCATGGACGTCCACCTGGTCAAAGGCAGAGTTGTGACAAGATGGCACGTGGAGGACACAAGCCACTGGCCAAGCCGGCGCGCTTCCGCACAGCCTGCAGAAGCCAGGCCAAGCAAGTACAGCTCTCGTGTCCCTGGCATAGCTCTGTAAAGCTGTACACGTCCTGCACCCATCAGCATGCTAACACGCTCGTTGCGTACAGCTACAAGACTGCTTTTCAGATTGCATGCTATTTCACCTTTTTTTTTTTTAAACCACTCTCGCGCTCAGTATGTTCTTGAGAATAAGTCATTTAAATAGACACATTCTCTCAGCGCTTCTTTGTCCCTCAGAAACCTCACTTCTGAGAGGTTGCCTCCCCATCAGCACTTCGGAGGGTGTTTTCTGCAGGCAGTCATTTGCCTTTACGCTGCTGCCCATTCATCTGATTCAAGTATTTCCCCTGTCCACTGACAGCGTGGTCTTGTCAGCAGGTTCTGAAGACCTAAGGGAAACCACAAACCAAAGCTACTGGGTGCCCCTGATCAATCAGGCAGCAGCAAGAAGAATACAAACCTCGATATAGGTTATTTGCTTGAAATGTCTTGGTCACATGGATCTCGCTCTGGAAAACGTAGCCCATTTGTTCACTGACACTGGGCCATGCTATTCAGATTACTAAGAGTGGGTTTATTACTAATGAGACATTTTTAAAAAAGGATGGGGGGGTATAGGAGGCAGGGACTTTTCTTGGGTTTGGTTTTTCATAAATTCACAATTAAGTCACGTCGTTATTATGTGAAATGCTTCACTCTACAGAGGTGTTCTCAGGGATTAAAATTAAGTCCCATTATAGGACTTAAATACGAGTCTCAGTTCTTGACTAAACCTTGTTTTCAAAAACTCTTACTGACTGGAATGTCAAGAACCTAAAAGTTTATCTCAACTCACAGGTGAAGCCTGTGACAGCACCTTCCTGAAACCAACTTACACATTGTTTGAATTTATTCTGACTAAGTGACTTCTATCATTTGGATTTCAATTTAAATCTCCGACAACTTCGGAACAACTCTGCATACGTTCCAAAAATGAAATAACTACTAGGAAAAATAATCAGGAGCGAATAAAATCGAAGCTTTCTTCTGCAGAAACAATCAAGTAACGCTATCAAAACACAGGGAAATACAAGGGGGGGATATTGGCACTGGACCCTAGGATAAGGTGTAGCAGTTGAAGCCATTGTTTTATTATGTTTAGACTGCTTACCATAAAATGACACAACTCTATAAAAACTTGACAAAGTCAGCTGCCTGTTTGTTTTCTTTCCCGTCTCTTAACGGAAACCGCGGACCTGTAACTGGAGACGTACCAGCAAGGAGAGCTCTACATTTCATTCAAGCTTAATTTGAAAACTGTAGCTTCTCAGTTAAAGCCCTCTCTCCAACAGGACACAGGGAACCTCTGCAGCTGAGCACCTGGCTCCCAACATCTTCCACATACATCTGCTATATTTAATGTAGCTAGAGCCAGGAAAGGGTATAGAGGCACTCTGAAAGGAATTCAAGATTGCACTTACGTAGGAGCTTGATGAGATGAGCCGATCAACAGGAAGAAGTTATTTCGGCCTGCAAAAATTATCTCTTTGAGGCTAACATAAACCAGACGTTTTTGTAGCTTAATTTGCTGCAAAGCATGAAATATAAATCACAAAAAAGTTTCCTCTAGAGGCAGAATGCTGTCAGGTTTTAAAACCACAAGCAGTGGTGGATTTTTCCTAAAAATTATTTCAAGACAGCCTGCGGGATCAGATTCTTTTTTTTTTTTTTTTTTTGCCATTTGTTACCGTGACAATGCCATGTCTTGCAGTATTTTCGTTACAGTTCTATACCTTACAGGCAACTTCTTACCCGACCATGTTTTACACCTCCAATTGGCTATCCCTACAATTTTTTCCAGTTTTGCATACTAGTGGAAAAAGAACAGAGTTCAATTTTGCCGTGAAAAAGTTCCTAAAATCCCCCACCTGCTTCAAAACATTTGCTTGGGAAAAAAAGGTTAGCAAATTCTTATTTGTACTTTAAAAAACGGTAAAGCGGCAGGAGGAGAGAGTGCATTTCAGGAGCAGACTAAACAAGAAGGCTAACGTGAAAAGATGACTTCGAGCCATGCAGCGTATGTTTGCCCCACTTAAAGAAAATTAGGCAGTGTACAACAGATTTATAATTTAGCGCGTGACTTGAGGCTCAATAAACCTTAGATGAAACTGGTCCAGAGGGCTGATTTACGAGAGCATTTTCATGTGCTCTTCAACTAAACCCGTGTCTACTTAAAAACAATCTTGTTTTATTAAGTAGTTGCTCTCTGTTCAAGCCTCGCGTAAGAGGTCTTTTCGAGAAATCTGTGCCGAACTGTATTCCGTCACAAGACTAGGTATCACGGACTAAGAACTGCCGGCAATATTACAAGCATGCATTTTACATCAGCTCAGCACGCAACTTTAAAATGGGTGGAAGACTTGAGAAGTACATAATAGACAGGGGATCTGTATACACCTATGTATATAAAAATACCCAGCTATATAAACCTAGACGAAGAAACAGTAACTGTGGGAAATCCTTCCAGCATCCGCTGAATATTGCCTACAGAGAGTCTCAAAAAGCAAGGTATGGGTAGCTTGGACCCGCCACAGCGCTTCCTGCCGATAGACAAGGATGTTAAAGTGGGTGTCTCAGTCCTGCCAGACTGCCTTTTAAAAGAAAAAGGTTATCTGAAATGGGAGTTCCTCGGTTTAAGTCCACTTCCCACTCAGGGAAAGCAAAGGCAGTGTGTACAATGTGGGGTGGGGCAGCACACCCAGCGGCACCATTAACCCAGATCTGGTTTTCTCCTGGGAAAAAAAATCAGGCACTCTGGATCCCCGTTTCCCCACAAGCCGCCCCTGCACTCATCCTCCCACGGGACTGTCTTGGGGAAAAGTCTTTCCTCCGTAACAATAACCCCCAGCACACAAAATACCCCCAATTAACACAACATGTGTGACACCAGCTTAGATCTTCATTTCATTTCTGTAATGAGAGTTTGGAGCTTTTCCCTTCCTTCAGGCTTCGTGCTTTCGAATGCACAACTCCTAGAGCTGCACATTTTCCTCCCCATCACCTCCCCAAGCATCTCTGAGATGCTGAAGTCATTCTAAAAGCATCACAAAACTCTGGACCACTACCATTAACATGGGGCCTGAGCCAGGACAGGCCCCAGCCAAGCACGCAGTACAGAACGTATGCTGGCTTTAGGCTTTCTGCTGGGAGGAGGACGGACAATACCTGATCCAGCACAAAGCTCGACTGGCAGGGGCAGAAAGCCTGGTTGTATAAAACGTTTTGGACATATCTGAAGCAGCCAAGGGAGCTAATGCACTTTCAGCACTTCACAGAGTGCAGTCACAGCACTTCTGATCCAATTCTTGGCATTCTGAAGTGATAAGCGGTTTCACGATATGCTGGTTTCAAAAACATAATCCAGCATAAAGGATATTTTTAACATGGATGATTTCAGTAATCTGCCTCAACGCTCAACCTCAGACACAGTCCATGTGGCACAACTGAGCAGCACAGAATGGTGTGACACGAGCAGGATCTTCTTGAAGCGTGCTTACCACCAAAAAATCCTCATGCAACTACAGTGTGTGCTGTCCAGCTATAGACTGAGACCTGGAGAAAGTGCATAACCCGGGAACAGTGAGCACGTCAAGGGTTTTATTTGATTTCTAAATAGTAGAGACCTTGGGGGCGGGGAGAAGGAACTTAAAAAAAAAATAAAAATCAGTGGCTGCAAACTGGTTATTAGATGGAAGTCCCTGTAAGATTATGTAATTTCTACAAATTAGACAAGTTACTCACAAGTAAGAAGGGATGTGATGCCATTTAAGATCACATCGAAAGGAGTGTGATCAGAGCACACAGGTGTGAAACTCACTGAATCACAGAACGGTTTGGGTTGGAAGAGACCTTAAAGATCTTCTAGTTCCACCCCCCCTGCTGTGGGGACACCTTCCACCAGACCAGACTGCTCCAAGCCCCATCCGACCTGGCCTTGAGCACTGCCAGGGACGGGGCAGCCACAACCGCTCTGGTCAAACTGGGACAGAAGAGGCAAAGTCACCCAGCCCAAATATGAGCACACACACATAATCCAGGCAGAGGAAAGACAACTTCTCCAAAAATATTAGACAGGGAAGAAAACGAGTGGGCTTTCAGAGACTGGACTGCTCCAAGCTAACCTCATCCTCACTGGAGTGACAACCACTTGTCCGGAAGACTTTATAGTGACTGTTCCCCAGGGCAGATGAGATGAAATAGCTTCTGAAGAAGGCCACTGGCATTGGTCCCAGTGCATGCATAAAATGCTAATTTAATAATAGTCAATCAAAAGTAATGCAGACCTGATAGCTAGAAATGCAAACAGCCAATTTTCAACTAAACGCCCTTTTTGCCTCCACCAGCTGCACTGGGAGGGGAAAAAAAAAAACAAACCACTAACACCTCCCCCCCCCCCCCAAAAAAAAACCCAAGCCAAACCCAAACCAGTGCAAGTTTACTGAAAATGAAGAAACAACATTTCCAGAGAGAAAAGGGGAGAGAGAAGAGAAATGCAAACCCGAAGTATTTTAAAGCCATCTGAGAATAAACTGAAATAACGAAGCATTTCATCACTTCTACCAATTTAAGCTCCAGTCAGAACAACAGAAGAAAGTAAGTCACAGCCCACAGCACCATGAACCCAGGGGGGCATTCTGTCTCTCGTGAGCACCGAGTGCTCAGCAAAACACCGATTATGCCAGCACAGGCCCCAGAACCCAAAGGATGCAGGTCCCTTACGAATGACACCCACGAGGATCATTCAGCAGAAATGTGACTGCAAGCAACAACTCCTTTCTGCATTGTCAGAGCAGATGCGCGATCCTGTTCAAGGCGAGCAGTCTATTGTGCCTTCTGGGGGCTACGATCGGGCTGCTGGGACAAAATCACGTTATGTCTGATCCCTGACTATCGCTAACCAGACTTACAGCCACATGCAGGGAAACTTTTCCGCTACTCAAAATTTCGCATCGTGATACCAGAGGGGCAGGTTCATATATTTGCCAGTATTGTCAGACAAAGAAAATAGCTGTCGTGGAGCGCCGACGGCCACTGGGATAAAAGACGGTCTGGGGGAACCTCACTGCCAAGTCCACTAGCCTCCCAAAAGAGCTCATCCCTCGCCAGCACCCGCAAAGAAAGCAAACGGAGATTCTGTACACTTCTCCATAAAATTCCCTGCAGTGGGCAACAGGGAGCAGGTCGGCGGTGTACGGAGCAAAGCACTACCTTCAGATGCCCCTTGCCCTTCCACGTGCTCAGCTGATAGAGGGATGAGAGTAAGGCACAGCAGTGACCTACCTACCACCTTGACTTCGAAGCGTGGTGCCAGTGAAGAGCAGACCAAGCCCGTGATCTTTACACTCGTACCTGCAGACTATCAATTAGCCATTAATAAGAGTTTGGCCCAGAGCGGGCAGGGGCACATGATTGCCTTTTTGCTGCATTAGTCAGCGAACAAAGCGATACAGGTTCTTTCACCACCAGGACACCAACTTAAACAGGAGGAACATGACACAGCATAAAAGCAGAGTGGTATAAGCAGACAACGCATGATCCTGCATAAAGTCAATCCATTTAGAAATGTTAAACTCACTTTACGGGCAAAATGAGTTTGCTACAGGATTGGCATTTTGCTTCATGGGAGAGTCATGTTCTTAACTTGGTTCTAAGTGCCCTAAAGCTGGATTTACTGCATCCTCCAACCACCGCCAAGAGCGCATAACTGAACTGCTGAGCAGGCAACTCCCAAGTTTTAACAAGACTGTCCTCTAGATGACATCCATTTAAGGGAAACCCAAACCAGACTTACTCATATCAGCCTAAAACAAGACTGAGAACAGCACAATAACCCAAGAGCTGAGAAGTAGCTTCTTGCCAGAACGTGCTCACAGCCACTTTTTATGAACTCCTTTTTAGTGACCCATTGCAATGGAAGAACAGCTTGTGGGGAAAAATGGTAGGAACACAGTGATGCTGATAAGCAGTACTGTTACAGGAGGCCCTGGGTCCTCCAAAGCAACCTAAAAACTAGTGTAATGACTAACGAGCTTAGCTGAAGCAGATTTCTGGAAGAAATGAGAAAATGGGATTTTAGCACAGGTATTTCTTTCGGACAATGTCTGAAACACCTCATCTGCTCTAGGAATGGACTTTGAAAAACACCATTCTTCTGGACAGAGACAGCCTAAATAATGAAGACCACTTGCACGTTCCTTTACCAAAGGAAGGCTCCTCATGTTACTCAGAGTCCTGTAGCACTTTTACAGCCACTCAAGCAAGTTTGTCACTGGAATGAGCTCCTCTCCCTGTATCAGCAGCCGGCTCCTTCTGACTCCAGTAACACAGCAGGGCACTAGTCCATAACCACGAACCTCCCAGACAAGCCTAAAATGTTCTCTTCAGAAAGGAGAGATTTCCCTGGTTCCTGTGCAACTCGACCCTTTAGCAGCGAGGGTTTCAGGCCATGGCATTTTAACACGAGCAAGCTATGTAAAAAATCTTTTATAGCTCCCTCATTCTCTTTCCTCTTCTTCCCGAACTCTCTAAAGTAAGAGTTCCTACTTCTGCTTTATGAGCTGTAAACTCAGAACCATCTTCAAGAGCCACAGTTAATGTTAACACACTCCACCTAATATACAGCCTACAACGAAACAACGTACAGGTTGATGTTAAGTAGAGCACGAGAATTAGTGTGTGGTGCCCATGAGAGTCAAGTTAGGAAGGTAACAGGCCAGGAATTGCATGCAAAGACCTGACACATGAGCTGGACGAGGCTAATTTGCTCATGTTGATCTCCCACTGTCTGCTTTCATCCTCTTTCACATGCATCTGGCTAAAAAAACGGAGGCAGCCATTCTTTGGGAAGAAACCTCAGAAAAACAACTTTCTGTAACAGGCTCCAAACAGTTCTTTGCTTGGGTAATATATATTCTTAAAAGCCCAACAGCATAAAGCAAGTTTTACACTCCTTTTTTGCCTGACAGGGCCAAGGGAATATTTTACTGACTTACTGATTTTTAAGAAATAAACAAATAAAAGATGAAAATCAGTTCTGCGGTTTGGCCTAACAGATGCGGCCACAAAGCAAGCCAGCGCGTCTGGTGATGGAGAGGGCAACGCAAGGCAACATGCATGGTCAGCACCCATTGAGCATAACCTGCCCAACTTGGTCATCACCCGGCCTCTCCGCAGCTGCTCCAATTCACCCCCAACTCAACGGAAACCCTTCCGACCAGTATTCCTGGGTACTATACTGACAGCAGTTGGTATCTGCAAATTTCACCAGTCACCTTGAACCAGAAATCTCCCTTCCAGAAGAGGGTGCAACAGTGGCCAACTCCAGCTAATTTTCAACAGAGTTTGGATACCAAGCTGCCTTTTGTCCTTTTGGTGATAAGGGCCTCAGTAAGCAAGAGAGATAAAAGGTGCTCCTGGGTGACTCTGGCCGAGTCACACCCTTCTCAACCATCAGCTGCAGGCACTTTCTTAAAAACAGGGTATAACCACCTATCACTGAACTCAGCTTGTACGTCTTCATGTAATCACAAATTTCTTGGAGACACCTGTTAAGAAAGAGCAGCTTTATGCCCAGCACCTAATTGCAACATGGCTCTTTAAAGGTAGAAGGAAAACAGTCTACAGTAATATTAAATCCCAGTTATCTGCACCCATTATCTTGCATTTTTTTATTGCTAAGTGGAATGACTGGTCTGGGAAAAGAGCCAGAAAAGTTGGGCCGGTACCACAGTTCAAGACTCCTTTCATAGACATTACTGAGAATTTTAAAAGTAAGGGTCATATCCAGAAGCGTGCCGACCTCTTTGTGAAAAGCACTAGGTGCTTTCACCGAGTTACAAGTCAAGC
>JANZLQ010000007.1:7547285-7572541 GCA_026212715.1 Elanus axillaris
CGCTCCAGCTCAGAAAGAGAGGCAGAGCCCAGCAACCATTGTCCAAGCTTGGAGGAACACTTTTTAACTCCAGGTCTGTTAAGACATTTTCTATGGCCCCCTTCTTCCCTCCCCTCTGCCCCCCCAGTGAAAGGGATCAAAATAGTTCCCCCCTGTGACATTTTGCTTCATTTGACCAATCGACTGTGGGAGCGTCTCCGTTAAAGCCACTGAAAGCCGAGCAAGAGCAGCAACGCCAGCCACTGTTGGGGTGAGTGCAAAAGTAGGGGCAACACCATGAAAACCTAACCTTTCTGCTGCCGGCAAAGAGGGCATGGGGTCCAGAACAAATAGGAATATCCCACTACTACAATTTGCTTTGCCTACGCCTGGGAGTAAGCTGAGCCCTTCACCTAGTGACATTGTAACTAATACGTGTCAGCTATCTGTCTGTGGTCCAAACTGCCCATCTTGGGATGACCGGAGCTAGTCCGGCCTTCTCTCCTGCCTCCAGGAGGTTTTCCCCAAACACCTGATCCTGCACCCCACTCACCTCATTTAATCCCTTCCTTCACCTATTTCTCCTGGAAACATGGTCCCGCAGCAAGCCAGCTACGCTTACTTCTCTCTACGCCCTTACCCCTACTCCTGCCGCGGGACCCCATCACCTTACGGCAGCACGCACACAGATGTGGGAGGACACAGAACACAACCACAGTCAGCCTCCGGCTGCCAAGAAGCTTCGGTAATAACGAATTTCGCGGTGCTGAGAAGGGAGAGCTGCGTCCAGCTCCAGGTGAAGACCAGATCGCACCTGCCACCAAAGAAGCAAGAAGAGAACGAAGCAGAGCTGGGATGGGGAGCCAGGAGAATGGAGCTTCCTGGTCCCCTTGCTGAAGGAGGAAGAAGTGCCTTGGAGGTCAGCAGTGGCCATCCCACCCCTCCCTCTGTGGTGGGGTGCGGCGACCGGGCTGCCTCCTCAGGGTGTTACGCAGGCAAATTGAACAGCAGGGCCACGCCGGATTTGCTGCCCCCAGCTGCGTGCTGCGCTAGGTAACTTCGTGTCTATAACCTTTGCGTGCATGTTTCCGTGCTAGGAGAAAAGCAGAAAGAGTCGTCACAACCAAGGGGCAAGCGAGAGGACAGAGCCTCCTTATTTTCCTGACGTACATAACCATTGAAGACGTTGGCGACCTCCGGGTTCGGCAACGGACGCCGCAGCGCTCCTCCCTTACATGGCACCTGTCCTTGCCTTCCTCCTGGTTCTGTACCCCAAAGCAAGGACTTGACTACTGGCTCAGAAGGCGAGGAGTGTCCCCGCAAAAACTGCATCACAGGCACAAAGATGGGTAAGATCCTCCAGGTACGTAAACTCCCCACAGCCAACTCCCTCGGAACACAGAGTACACCAGACTTCCCGTTCTACCTAAATCCATCACATACCTTACTTAGCAGTTACTTCTCCTGGTAGACAAGCAAACAGAGCACATTTGCCTTCCTTTTCAAGGCAAGTGTGTGAGACAGAATACAAAACTTGAAAGCTATTCCCAAGGAAATCCCTTCTCCCCTCCATCCTGGGACACTGCAAGTCTTCTGGAAAGTATTTCATTTCCGGCATGAACCAGCTCAGATCATGTATGGCTGAAGTACTCTTTTTTTTTTTTTAAAGTTGTTGAAGCAAGCGTAGCTGTGGTAACGACAGCTTTGACTATAGCATTTGGATATTATTGTGCAGAACTTGCCAGCACCCTGCTTTGACTGAGACCCTGCTGCGCTGTACAAAGACAGACTCAGAGACAGCCTCTGCTCCAAAATGTTTAGTATCTAAGTGGACCAGGCACACAGGGGAGGTGCTATCATCTGTGATTTACAGATGGAGGTACAAAGAGGAATGGATTTACTCATCTGCCATCTGCAGCACAGCAGGAACGAAACCAGCTTTAACCCCACTCCAGCACCTTACCCATTTTCTTCCCATCCCAATGTACCTCCAGGCAACAGAAACTCATTATTAGCCTCCAGTTAAGCCACAGAAGAGATTTTCCTTCCATAATTAACTCTTCACAACACTTACTTTTTCTTGCTACCTTTTGCTAGGGCTTTTGGGAAACAGGGGAAACAAGTTCTAAAACTTTTTAATTTTTTTTTTTTATTTAAAGAACAGTAATAAGTGGCAGAAATAACAATCAGACCAGCACATTAATTGTGCAGCGGAGAAAACTTTGCTGTTCTTTGCCCCCGGAATTTAACCAACGGTTAGTTTCTGCAGGAAGAAAAAAATTCAACAGGTCTGAACCCTGTGAAACAAGGCCCTTTATTTACAAAGCTACCTAATACATAGCTCCCCTAAGCAGCGGCAGAATCAAACAAGGAGACAGCTTTTGTGCTTACAGCTTCAAGTGTCTTTCAGTACGTGACACAGAAAAGCTTTCCTTCTCAACCTCACAGGGCAGCCCTATCTATCTCCAAGCCTGTCTTCTGACTGCTTTTCTCTCTTTTTTTGCTGGTTCTTTTCTTTGCAGTTAGAATCCTTCTATTGCTTCGTTTCTGCAGTTAGTTAGGCCAGTCGCCGTATGTGTTCTCTGAGCCATTCCAGCTCCCCCTCAAGCCTGGATGTGCAGCTGTAGCCCCCCAGAAGTGTTTGTCATCTCCCACAGCCTCCTGAGATCACAGAGGTTTTTTACAGGCTCCTAACATGTATCTCAAGTCTAATGCAACTCTTAACATGCATCCCCTTCCTTCAAGGAGGTTTATCCCAACCCCATTACTACATCTTCCCATTTGAAGCTCTCCAAGTAAACTGCCAAGCATATCAACGTAAGAGTAAATGAGGAATAGAAGTTGCAGTGCCAAAAACCAGCAAGCCTGGTTTTGGGAAGCATTGCAGCGGAACACGAACTCCACAGCCACTCAGTACAAAGCACCAGACCACACACGCTCACCCTACTGATGCAAGATTTTCAGCATTTTATGGAACAATGTTTATGACTGACTAGCTATCATCGCTTCTGCCATAGCCAGCTCAGTTACCGTGTGCTCCAATGTATTCTGGTTTACGAAACAGAAACATGACTGTGTTTTCATACCTGGTCCAAATGAAGTTGGTACTGCCAAATTATTTGATAACATACAAATCTGATACACCTGAACACGTAACCACAGCCTGATAACTAGCTTGTCAGGTTATTCTGTTTGGGGTTTTTTTTTTTCCCTTTGGGAAGCCAGAATGGCACCCTTACATTAACTTCTACTTAGGAACAAAGCCAAAACAATACTGCTACCAGTCCAAGAACACCTAATGAAGAATCGAGTTGTGTTCAATTCAAACGTACAGGAAAAAAGAAAAAGAATGAAAAAACATAGAACAACTCAGCAGAGTATTCAGCCGTTCTCTCTCCTTTAAGACATAAGAGTTTGCAAGGATTTCAGTACATGGGAAGGAACTTACTGCTGATGTCATGAAAACTCGATTTGGAAGGGGTAATACTCCAAATTCAGTGTGCAGCCATCGGAGAAACCAAGAGAATTTAAAATTCTTCAACTCCATGGAAATTAATACCAGGTAGGGGAGGGTGCTTTAAAACAAAGCAAGCTATTTTTAACTGCGTATTAAAATGTGCATTTCTGGCTTCTACAGCTAGTGAGGTTTTCAAACAAGTTAACAGGGCATACTAAAGCACACTGTGGCATTGGACGCTTGAGAGATGTGCCTTTAAAGCTAAATTGCAGAAGGAGATACAAAGGTTAAGTGAAAGCTAATTCCTTCTCTCCAGAGCCTGCTTCACAGCATAGGACATAAAAAACCTGTCCCTGCTGAGGCAGGGCATACACCAAGTGCCAGGAAATAGGTGTAAAGCTGCAGCAAGAATACACTCTGGAGGGGAGAGCCGATCACAAAAAGATGTGTTTGAAAGCCAAGGTAGAACTGCTTACAGAGCAGTTCACCTGCTCTGCCTTAAGCAAATTCAAGGCAGTGCTGTCAGTTCCTCGTTCTTACCTACAAGCGACAAGAAGAGAAGCGGTACCAGGCACTCCTTTTCAGAGAGGCACAAGCAGGCTCCCCCAACTCAGCTGCCTGCCTTGAGCAAGAGCAGATGCCAGCAAAAGTAGCCCTCAGCCTCTCTCTTGGTTACTCCCTTTCAGAATTGCTTCCTTCTACTCCTTTCAACATCAGCAGTCCATCACTCCCATCCTGCAGAGATGCCAAAAAACTGGAGATGGGAGCAGACTGTTCCCACCCAGAGGCCTGCCCAGTCCCTAAGACCAAGCAATGCTAGCCTCTAGTCCACGCTCTGTGCCCAGTTCTGGGGTCTTTTCTCCAATGCCCTCTTTGGGAATAAGGGAGGAAGCTGCTTGCACCACCCCATCTTGCCAAGCCTCTGGGCACCCTCCCAGAGGGCTTCTGACCTCTCTCGGGGATGACAGGCTGGCGTCAGACCACCGCTCAGGCCAGCTCCACCCAGCTACTAGATTGCACCGCATGTCACTATCATCCCCTAAACCCCTACTAAAAACATGAGGAAGCAGAACATTCTCTTGGAAAAGACCCAGTTCAGTCCTAAACATAGTAGTTCAGAGGTGTTTCAAAAAAAAAAAAAAAAAAAAAAAAAAAAAAAACCTATTTCATCTGTTGTAATTGTTGAGGTAGCATTGAGAATCTCTTCAAAACACACTATTACATCCATATGTTGTAATATTACTAGTTTATATATACCCTGTCTACAAGTCCGAAGACTTGTACCATGCACTTGCTGAATGCATTTTATTCACCTGATTTTTGGTCAGTATTAAGGGAGGGACTGTCAAGAGCTCTGAAGGGGACCTGTCACCATTCCTACAGGATCAGAGACGGGTAATTTAAAATGACTTTGAAGGATGCGGAGTTAGGCTATTAGGGATGACTCAGAGGCCCCCACTGAGTCCCACCACAGCAGTGACGAAGACATGAAAGAAGCAATCGGGAGGAGAGAAAGCAGAGATATAAGGCCCCAAAATAAATACTGGTGAGGAAGGGAGGGGAAAACGGTATACAAAGAAACGGACAGAACATCTACACTGTAAGTCATAGCTTCTGCTTGCCAAAGGAGGGTACTCATCCCAGCCCTTCAGAAACAACAAAAACCCCTATGGGCTCTAGGGCTTGCTCTAGTTCCCATTAGGGTCAGGCATCTGCACCTCGTATTTATAGAAATGCAGTGTCCTCACCGCACTGGCTCTTGTCTAATATTGCACGCATTGCTCCCCTCTGCTTCCATTATCTCAGATTACATGCAGGCAGTGCAACGTGATGCACCGAGGAAAATGACACTTTGCCCAGCTAGCATGCTACCAGAGCTGCCAATTAGTCCTCTCAAATCCTGCGTAGCGATGACAAGCCGCTTACACAAGTGTTGTGTAGCAGGGGATGGCAGAGGCGCCTAGTGGCTAGGGCACTCCTCTGGAGCAGAAAGGATGGGCAATTTATTCCCGAGGATGCCACTACCCCGCTAAATGGCCTGAGCAACG
Source organism: Elanus axillaris (assembly GCA_026212715.1). Classification (NCBI taxonomy): domain Eukaryota; kingdom Metazoa; phylum Chordata; class Aves; order Accipitriformes; family Accipitridae; genus Elanus; species Elanus axillaris. The sequence continues at coordinate 7,552,770 of JANZLQ010000007.1, forward strand.
GCATTTTGCTGCGTATGGCCTGAGTCTCCCTGTCTAAAGAATGGGGATAAAGGTCCTAAACTCCTTTTGTAAGGCATTTTGAGAACCACAGAAGAATATAATTCATTCCTTTGCGTTCTTAATACTAAGGAAGTACAGAAACCTGCCCCTCTCAGTTGCTTTGCCAGTGGGACCAGGATTTCACTCAGAGGGCCTGACATGAATTTGGGAAAACACCGCTGAGTTGCCCAGAAACTCGGGTCAAGTTTATTTAACTTCCCTATGCTTTAATTTCCACGTGCAAGAAGCAAGGAGAACTTCCTCCTCAGAGAGTCTGAAAATTAAGGAACACAAAGTTCCCTAATTGTCCTGAAGTGGAGGGAAAGTATTCCCAGCCATGCATTTCAGCCATTCTGGAAGGAAAGCTGTGCACGACCTTAAAGGTGCAGGTTTCTTTCCTGGAAAACTTTACAAGTTCAAGGCTTTCAAAATGAACCCTTTAAGAATTTTCCTGTTAAGATTTTTTTTTTCCTCCTTGCTTTGTTTTTACAATGCTTGAAGGGTCTAAGGCACTGAGTAGTCAACAAAATTAAAGACTTAGGATTATTATTTTGAAAAGCTGAAAGCAAAGAGCGTTATATTTGTCAGCATATTATTGTCACTGCAGATTTTAAACAACCTACAGTAAACAGCAGATAAAAACAGCTTGACAAACCTCATGCATCAAGTTAAAAATATCAAGCCTCAGGTTTTGAAAACCTTTGAGCTTGCCTTTTCAAGGGGAAGAGGAAAGCACTGTTTCAAAGAAACCAGCTATGCTGACCCAGGGCTCTGGCCAGGGAGACAGCAGATGCATTACCGTCATTTGTCGGTCTAAAGGACTGTCCCAGTTGAACTCCTAGACCTGTCGTGTCTTTGGCGGGAGAACCCCTGCCTTGAAGAGCTTATAGACAAGTTAAGTCTCAACAGGGAAATGACAGGAAAGGAAACAAAGACAAGGAGGGATAAAGCATCATGGATAAGGAGTTCCACTGTTCCAAAAGGATCAGATCCCCTCGTTTTAATTCAATCAGTACTCTGTCCAGACCACCGAGCATCCAAGAAAATTCTTTTACCACCTGAAAGCACTTACTATTTTCTATTACTCTTCTGGGATTTCTATTTGTCTTTTATCATTCGCTATTCTGACACATTGCAAACCATGGACTACAATGCGGTTTAACAACAACAATCATCCATTTATCTACTTACAAGATTTTTTTTTAAGCACTTTCTTTGTGATAGAATCACAGACAGAAGAGACACAGGAGACTTACAGCTAATCATGTTACAATACATAATGTCCAAAACGACACGTTGTTTAAGCAGGTAATTTTGTGAGACCTTTTTACATATAAGTTTTCTGAGACCTGTGTCGCATTCAGGACGTAGCACAGCAGCTTGAAATGGTTCACACTCCTGTGCAACCAGAAATTTTGTCACAAGTTCCCGCTTTGTTAGCTACTTTGCCAAGTTCCCAAATATCAGCAGAATACTTGCACGCCTATGTATTTCAACACTTCTTTGTGCATAGCTTTGTAGGAGGGCATTATGGTTTGAGTACCATATCTACAAGCTCTCAAGAGACGGTGGCATTTTGTGATTCTGTTGTAAAGCAGCACCAAACTCATAGACCACGTGCATCATTCACTTGAACCAAAAGAGAAATCATCTACATTCAGAGTAAGTAATCACAACACACCCAAACCCTATTTAAATGCCTATCAATCAATATGCCTAGTTCAGCAGACCTTTGCTACCAAATATGGGGGGGGGGGGGGGGAGAAGCCCCAAACCAACACCTGTATTACTAAGCTAGCAGTACCTTTCCACCAGTGCCATCCATCTTCTTCCATCTTCCCTCCAACAACGACAAATGACCTGATTGCCATGCTTTGTTCTCTTCTCTCAGCTGCTGGCAATGAGGCGGGATAAAAAGGAAGCCCAGATTCTACTAGTTTCCTGCAAGAAATTCCCTCTTTCCAGTTCTTACAGCCTTAGTGCAAAGCTAGGACTACCCAAGCAATCTGGTAAAAAAGCATTTGTTAAGAGGGCCTGAGCATTGGAGATGGAGGAGCAGGAGAGAACGCAGCCATGAAAATAATCTGCAAGGAATTACTTCCCTTTTCAAGCTGATGTAAAACAATTGCATCGTCAAAGCTGCAGGCTTCCCTGCTTTTTCCTATGTCAGTGATTTTGCCCATTCAGTCCTCACCGGGGAACGGATGGAAACTTTCAAGCTGGACAGACTGCAGAGATTTCTTGCATTGTTTTTCTCCCCTTTATTAAGCATGGCACATATGTGATTATGCAAGAAGAAACGGTACCTCCTGGGCTGTAAATTATTAGCCAGACTCCTGTCTTCTGTGTATCCCATCCACATCAAATTCCTGTGGTGCTCTACACCTAAGTATTTTTTTTTTCCATCCTTTTTTCTCTTCCCTTCCAGCTACACATACAAAGTTATACTCTACCCTTGCTGGTATCATATTTTTTCATAACCGTAAAATCTATTGCAGGAGTTGCTGCAGGATCTAATTAAAAGTGATTATAATTAGCTCTGTAGTATTTCTTCTCACACTTGAGCATGAGTAATCAACTAAAGATGCCAAAACTCAAAACACAAGGGAATTTATCTGTGATGCAAAGACATTAAAAAGGCTGCTTCCCCTCTGAGCTGACACCCAGTTGTCACATTTGTAGAATTGTGACTGGAACACTGTAAAATGTTATATGCCACAAATGTCACTGGCTGAAGTAGCCCAGCTTCAGAAAATAGGTTTCATTTTTCTGAAGTGAAGGAACTTGACCATGGCTACTTTCAGTCCTGCTGTGCATTATTAAAAGGTCACCAGAAACAAGAGCTCTAAAATGGTGTCTGCAGTTCTTTTTAACGAGATCTTTCTCCTCCTTCTTGTACTGAAAAGCAGCGAAGTTTAACTCAGTTTAGTAAGCATTATCTCTGAGTCTGAGTTGGCACCCAGTAAAATAAGGGGGGGAATTAATTTCTCCTGAAATCACTTGAAATGCTTGGCTAACTCAGACGAGCACCAGGTTGAAAAACCTGCCAAAGCCTTTTCTTACTAATCAACCAAAGAGGTGAGATTACTCCTTCTTACTTCAGCTTGAGTGGCAAGAAGACATTTTCAGTAGTGATTTAGTGGCTTGCTGGAAAATCCTCCCTCTTCTGTCAACCTGCCAGACTCTCCAGTCGTAGACCCTGAGAACACAGTACAAAGCTAATCTATTTACCAAAGCACTTTCCCCAGTGTGGGATGGAGTAAGGTGCTTCTGTAAGAAGAATAAGAATAGGCAGTTAGGCAACAGGGGAGCGCTGCTGCAGGCATGAGTGGTTTATCATCTGTTTCATCTCTTCTGCTAAGGGAAGGCAAGAATGGACGTAATAAATCTGCATAAATACACGAAAGAAACAAACAACTGTCACGAGTCTCCGGTGATTTGGGAAGTAAAGACAACTCTATTGTTACCTGGCTGCTCTGACAGAGTGAAAAATTCACGTTAGAAAAAGCTGTCATCACAGAGACTGGTCATCTTTTTAAGATGAAGCAGCATCTAACTAAACAACAAGATGGAATAAAGTAAGAAAAGTTATTCAAAATTGAAAGAAAAAAAAGAAGAATCTCCCATAAATATTTTTGTGGGAATATTTCCCGAGGAAGCTCTCCAGACTCCTTTGTGTGGGAAGAAGGAATCCTGCTAAGATACCATGGGATCAAAAAAAGTGTGCCATATGTGGAGATGCCTACGAGAACTTTTGCCAGTGTTTTAACTAGGATGTCTATTCCTTCCTGCCTACGTGGCTTTAGTGCTATGTCATCCTCTCTTTTCCTCCACTGTCAAGGTTCTTTATCTACCGCTGTTTTGCTCCCTAGCACACGGCCTTTCTGGGACTGTTCTCCAGCCTCAGATCTCTACCCCTCCCCAGATCTTTACCAATGCCACAATTACTTCCATCCCTTACCTATATACATTACTTGATCTCTTTGATAATTATGCCATGTTTATCCACCACTTGATCTTCTCTGATTGTATCATAGCAACAGACAATAGTTTATGGAGGATACTGTGCGAACACTCTCCGACAGAGCACCTCTATGAGTCCTGCTGGTTTCTTGGGTAATGTTACACTCTTTGGAACAATAATGCTAGTCAACAAGTTATCTTAATTTTATGCTAAAATTAGAGCAGTTGAACATCATTTATTTCAAGTCCACTGGTTTTACTGAATACCAGGAAGCAGTGAGAATGTGTCACAAGCATTGCAACACATAGAATTTCATCTACAACATTCATGCAATACCATTTGCAAATCTGAGCAGTCAGAACAGAAAACTCTACATGGCAACCACACCAAGTAAAACCTAAATGTGCTCACCACATTCCTTTGTCTAAATACATTTGTAAAAGGGAGACCGAAAACCTTTAGACTGGATTCAGAAGAGCTTCTCTGAGTCATAAAGAAAAGCACGTTCAAACAAAGACCCCCAAAGTGCTACAGGAAAGCAAAGACAATCTTTCCTGTCCCTAGATAATTTGATAAAAACTACACCACCACCTACATTCAGCCGTCACACTAGGATCAGTAGCTATAGGCACATTACTCACTGTCCGTGTGTCAGCATTCCTGCCACAGGAATAAGGACGATTCAAGTGTCAAGCCCTCTCAAAACCTTCCTCAAATTGTTATCATGAACACAGCACAAGTAATCTATAATACTAGCAGAGCTGTACAAGTGTGAAAAGTGGCAGTTAAGTAAAAAAAAAAAAAAAATCAAAGGGAACTTAAGTGCGGGGGGTGATTCTTGCTTTTTAGGGAGACCAAGCTCATCATCCTTCTGCATATTCATTTCCCACCTTGTGCCATCAACCAGCTTACAAGAGAAGTAGGTTTTGGTTAAGTCTGCGGGAGGATCTCTACCAAAACTTCAAGTGAAAACAGGAAGCAAGATTTATGAGGTGGCAGCCCTGTTCTCCTTTGAATCGCTCCGAACACACTTAGTGTCATTAGCCAATGTCATAAAACGTGAGTCAGTCTACCCCTCAGGTAGCTCAATTTCTCCAAAGGCAGTTTTGATCACCAATGAAAGAGTCTCTTTTATTGCTGCTGAAGGTGCCATGTTAGGAAATAGCACTGAACACAGTCCCATGGACTTAAGGAAAAGAGATATGAAATCTCTTTTCCTATGTACAATTGGTATAGCACCAAAGTCATGATCATATGCAGAGGACTGCACTGCAGCTATACAAATTCCTCCGGTGAAGTCCCAAATTGTTGCAGTTTTTGTAGCTGCTGACAGAGCTTTACCCTGTCTCCCAGAATAGGCTGCATTCTAGCAGCAAGCAGAACAATTCAGACAATTCTTATCAAATCAGGCAGGCAGGTATAATGCTTCAGCAATGTTTAGCATCCATATTTATTTTGTGACCAAGCAAGCATTCCTGGAAGTGTTAAAACAACAGCCTGTCTTTGGCTTTATACAGACAAGTGCCTAAAACTACAAGAGTATCCAGACTTTGCAGTTTTCTAACCTTTGCTGGTGAAGTCCCATCAACTACTGCTAAGCAACATATTCTGTCTCCCTTGGCAACTGAACCATGTTCTTCATAACCTTTGCAAGAGTTCCTGCTTACAGAAGCAGTCCCAGTATCTCTCCTGCAGCTTCTAGGAGAGATCCTGAACTTTGGCTTCATAATCCAGTGTTCTTCTCCCTCATTCTGTAAGGGCCCGCTTACATCTGGCCCCTCTTCACCGGCTTCTCCTCTGCCTACCCTGGGCAGGCACAATCTGGAAAGAAAACCTGATTATTCTTTTTGAGGTTTAACCTTTTCTTATGCGCTTCAGTCTGGCCAGATCTGTATACTCCATCTAGTACTACAGAAACACATTCTCACATGCAGCATCTGATGCAGTCTCTTGTCACCAAACACCAAATCCCTCCCTGCTCCATTCCTTTCCCAGTTAATAAACTGATGGTGACTTAATGGAGCAGGCAAAGAGGAAAACAGTTTGTCAGCCCTAAAAACCCCCTGTAACTTCTCCTTCAACTCTGAGTGCTTTAAAGCCTCTACCATCATTGTGCACACCAACTTTGAGTACTGCTTGCAGGGCTTGAAATCAGATCGAAAACTCACTCAGCCTAGGATGTGAAAAAGCAGGCTTTTCTTTTTCTGCCCTGGCATCCTGTCAGTAATGCAAATAAGATATATCTGTAGTACAGGAGACAGAAAAGAAAAATATAAGTTGTTCATTCCTGTAGTGGCTTTTCAAAAGTCCATATGGCCTTTCTCAGTGAATAGTTAACATACACACACCCCAGCTACAGCGAGTAAGATGAAACATTTGCCTGCATCCAGAGTTACGTTACCCACCTCTTAACAGCTGCAGGTAAAACAGCAGTTACACTGTGGACCTACTGCAAAAAGTGACAGTGGAAATGGTATCTGCACAGAAAGAACTGGCTGTAGTTACAGACCGGCACCTGACTCATACAGGGTACCATACAGATAACCTGCGGAGTACCAGTCACTGACCTATAGCATTTATCACCTTGGTTTACAGCATGATACAACAGAGGGTGTAGCTGCATACATACGGACCAAAAATGTGTTATAATCATGTGATTATAACATATTTTAGAACATTATTACAAACAACTGACCAACATTCATCAATATCCTCAGCTAACTTTCAGCTATCCTTCCGCTAAGGAGGAATTAACTTTATTAGCAGAAAAGAGTTTTAGTGCACTCGAACGTTGTGTCCCACATTGCCTGAGCCCACTGAGGACAGAAGTAACAAAACCTACCATATTATATGTTTTTTGGCTGCACAGCCAGTTGAGTCAAAAAAAATCAAAAAAGGCAAACCAAGACCAACTCAAGTAACCTGAAATTACATTTCTAAACTTAAGACCTTTTCCAATTTACATAATCATTAGTAATTTTCTTATTTCCAACAGGAGATGTAAGGGGTTTGTAAGAACAGGTTGCGCTAGTATATTCAGATTTCCTGCTGTTACTTAATTTTCCTTGCTTGAACAGGTCACTGACTTCTCTATATATCATCTATATTTCAAATCCGGATGTAGTGGTCTCAATTAATTTTCAAATTAGCTGCTAATATTTAAAAACAGAAGGGCCCAAATATATAAAATACCCAGGCACGGATACATGCTTGCCCATTTAGTTTCTTCAGCGCACAGTTTCTTCAGTGTAAAGCTATCAATGAGATTCCTAATTTCTGTTGTTTTCTTCAGTATGGATTAGCACGCAAAGCAAAAAACTAACTTCTGACCATTTTACAAATAGTTTGATAGATTTCTATGTCCATTGCATCACTGTGATATTTTATAATACACAATATCCTCCCAAAATTATATTTTACAAGACCAATATTTACCATTTAATTCCTTGTAAAGTAACAAGATGCCCTCTGAAGCAATACATCCAAAGATGTACTGAACCTCAGATTTGGTCACTTACCAAGAAAAAACACCTCTCTAAGCTATAGTGAGGCAGGAAGAAAAGTAACAAGAAACTCTGAGCCTTAGTCCCAATTTACCCTGCTCCCCCCGCACAGCAGCACAGTGGAGACAGGGGCAGGAATGTGCCACTAATGTCAGGGTGAGGCTGTCTTTTTTGGCAACAGTATAATCTTAGATTGGGAATATCCCATTCCCCTTCCATCTTTCTTACTAAGATCTCATGCTATCGGCACACAAAAGGGGAAGGAAAGGTACTAAGTGTTCAGATATATTAACTCCATTTTATGGGAGAAGCCATTGAGTTTCAGACCATGTAAATAAATACCTGACTGTTATAGCAGAGCAAGGACAAGAAACAGATTCTCTGACACATTCTAGAAGTAAACACGGCTGTTCCATCTCTGTTATCAGATGTACCTGATCTGAGTCTCAGCAGGGTCTGCTTTTCTAAGCAAGCAACATCACGTCTCAGGATGACAGAGCTCCCATGACCTTTATTGTTACTACTGTTATCAAGGATATCACAAAATCATGTTTCTTGGAAGCTCAGTTTGGCTTTGATTTTCTACTGGAACAAGAATTCAGTTTTTCCTTTAATTGTTTATAAATGTAAGGATTAGCCCTTTTAAGATGTTTCATGTTATGACTTTTTACATAGAAATAGACACTGACTCACTGGAAGAAGACAAAAGAAGAAGAGTCCAAAAACACTGCTGTCAGTACTACTAGCTAAGTCTGCACCATGACAGTCTACAGATGTGGAATCCTAAGCCTTGGAAATACTTCTTGTTAGTATGTTAGTAACCCTTAGCTTTCCACTTAACTGTCATCCTGAACACATTCACTCCTTCAAACCAACACACACATAAAACCAAGATGAATTTTTTTCTCCACTGCAGCAGGTAAAATCTCAAGGATAGAAATGCACAGCTCCAGTGCTAAGGATATGTTGGCTGCATCGTCTCTCCCATTAAAAGACTTCACTCTAAACACCCGAAACAACTCTTAAGAGACAGATTTTCCAAGCAAGCACGCAATTTCACATCTGCTCAAAAGGTCTTTTAGATACCCGTTTTTCTACACTGTGAGAATAAACACCAACTATGTTCCGAACCTTCAGCATATTTAAATGAGACCCACCAGGAATGCATCACTTTTTGATAAACCATGCTCCACTTGAAACCTCTGTTCAAGGATCTACCACGTGTTTGCCAAAGTCGCCTCGGGCGGGCGGAAGGGGTATTCCCAGCATGGCTCTGAGACTTCAAAACGCGTCACCAGAGGGACGGAGGAATAGCTGTGCTCCGGGCGGGCTATCTGGTGATGGGTGTCTGGCCTCCCAGTTACTCCCAGTGGGAGAAGGCTGTCCAAATCAACTGTCCAGGGGGGCTGCCCGGCACTGCCCCAAGCCCCCCCGCCCCTGCCCTTCAGCGCCACGGCCAGCGCCAGAGCCCCAGGCCCGCTTCCACAAGCCACCCCCTGACCAAGCATGGGGGAGGCGGCCGGGGGCACTGGGATGCTCGGCTGGGCTAGGAGCCGAGGGCTGGGCAGAGCTAAGGTTGTTCTGGTCTTGGTCAGTTGAAGTGCTTCCGTGTGAAGTGCGGGCTAACAAATCAAATGTTACAGGGAACGCCAAGGTGGTTTGTGTTGTCTTAGAAACCTCGTTTCCATTTTCCATACGTCACAGAGTTTCCCAGATTTGTTTCAAGCTGTTTGCCTAGATCTGCTTTAAGTCATTTTCAACTTCACGGTACTCAAGGATGTGGTAAAGGCTGAGCTGGATATAATAGGCCTGAAATATTTATGGGCTTTGTATTTAATACAGATCCTAGGCCTCCTATACGTATGTGCCAGCATCTCCATTTAATGATAAACATTATCAACATTCAGACAGGAAAAGTTTATACCCACCTCAAGTTAATAAATCAAAATTATCACATTAAGTTACAGGTTTCTTTATGTTTTAATGGGGTTTTCAAATATCGTGCAAAAAGGACAAATTTCTTATTGCTAAGTGAGGGAGTTTATCTACTAAAAGAGAGTCACTAAATACCACGCTAGAAAGAAGTAATTTTTAAATGCAGTTGGCCATAAATTAAACAACACAATTACCAGGAAATTCTAAGAGTTTGGTTAGAATACTCTGCATCACGCTTACATAAATAGATTTGAGCTTGTATTGATATGCCAGTCTGATTCTCAAAAACAAGCAGTTATGATGTCTTCATCCTGCAAGTAAATTCAAAGTTAACTCTGGGCCAAGTTAAAAAAAAAAAGCAAAATTAGCCTTTATAATTGAAAGTCACTTTCACCACTATATTTTTATGCTCTTTGTCTACATTTTGGGCTGTAATTTCCTATCAGAAGATACCGGCTGCTGAAAAGCAAGCTTCAGCATAGTACTTTGTCCTTCCTAAGCCCATCCTGCTGCTTATTCCCTGGAGAGTTCTCTCATGCTTTCTCTTCGCTATTCTTGCAGTCAAAGCTCAGCAAGCAAGCAGGAATTCAGGCAGAAGATTTTTCCTGCATGCAGCTTACACTGCAGAAACGCCTGCGTTAACCTTCCCAATGACCCTCATATGCACCTGGCCATAGCAGAGTTAGATTCCCAGCTATGTTATTTCTATTCACACTTTCCTAAGTGTTTACTAACTTGGGAGAGCGAGGCCAGCACTAGCAGAAGTAGAGGAATGCCTGTTCAGGGTTGCCACCAGGTCTGCAGACACCTGCCTGGCAACAATCCCTGTCCTGCATGGCTGGTATCACACCCCTTTCCGTACTCGGGTTTAGCATGTTACTTGTCTGTGCATCAGCTCTTCCCACCCAGTGTCTCCAGGCAGCTGTCAGTGGATCTTCCCCGCCACGAGGCAGTTTGCTCTGCTGCTGGGATGACTATCTAATGATAGGCACTCGCAGTTGGCAAGCTATTGGAATCCCACAACAGAACTATAATAAGCACAGGGCATGACTAAACCTGAAGCGCTGTCTACTTTTCCAGTGGCATCATGCCATAACCCATATGTGATCAAGAATTTAAAAAAAATGTGACCCACATCCTCTTTCAATTCCTTACCCCTCTACCAGCAGCATCTCATCACCCACACAGCTCCCTCTAGCCAGCAATCCAAGTGGCTTTGGGAAGCTGTATTGTATGGCACAGATGCCCTCCCTGCCAGGACAGGGAGACAGAAACGCATGACCCACAACCAGCATGTCATGATGCACTCTGGTTGAGAAAGCAAAGGAGCCGGGCAAGGAAAGCAGGTTTACTTTCTCAGTGTTATCTTTCATGAACTAAACGTGAGACAACTTGAAATTCCGTCACTAGAAGCTACAGTGAGCTCATTGCTATATAGTTGATCTCACCCTAACGTGAAATCGGCATTTCTGCTTGGATGAGCAGTATTTTTATTATCCCACTGCCACTCTGAACACATCATATTTCAAACTCATTCCCACTGCCACTCTGAACACATCATATTTCAAACTCATTCCCACAGCAATTTTAAGGCACTCTCTCTTGTAGTGAGACATGCTGGATTTATTTGCAAGGTCACAGAAGGCGTAGTGACAAGAACACGTGTAGCCAAAGTTTCTCACCTGAGAACGGAGAAAACAAAAACTAGTTGACAACTAACAGAACAATACTGCTTATACCACTAAGTACTGCTCTCTTGTAGACAAATAAACCAAGTTTCGTCCAACCACCACCAAGCAGGCAAAATAGCTGGCAACACACTCTAAAAAGCATAAAGACAGTGACACCTTCCACCATCTAATCGTTTACTTTCAGCTGTATCATCAGCCCTCTGGCTATCACTAGCTCCTAATAACTTTCCTAAATCTTTGCACAGACATGAACAAGGAAAGGTTCAAGTAGTTAGTCAGGAATTTTTAATGAGGAATGCCAGGACTGTGAGCTGAAAAGGCAGAGTTAGCTCTTCCCTGAATGCCAGGGGGCAAAACAGCCACATGTGACATCCTGGACAGCTTCTGCCGAGAAAACAGTGCTGGAAGCATAACTGCATCTTAAGCACTCCATCTCCAGCAATAAGCTAGCCCCAAATTCCTGCAGTAAACGTTTAACCCTCTGTCTTCTCAGCTTTCACAAACACTCTTTGTATTCAAGTAATTTGCAAACAGTTAGCCCAAACTGGTGGACAACAACAACAACAACAGAGGCAACAAGCCAGTCCTTAAACCAATGCATTCTGCAACTTAATTTTACAATCCAGAGATCGTAACAGTCAGCACCCTAAAACTTTGCACAAAGTGGTGATGAAACAGGCACATGCATGTACGTAGGCATATATACACAGATACATACCCTTTTTATGAGAACAGCAACAAAATGAAGAAATCATTCCTTTCTGAAGTCACACACAGTTTATTAAAACTAGATTTTGGAAGCAGCCCAATTCTAAGCTTTTCCTCTGAAAGAACTCCATGCTTTGAACATATACAGTATGTCATAAACACTATTTCAGTTTTCCTTTTAACTCCTAACCAGGCAGGCAACTACCAATGGCCCTATTTAAACACATGGTAAAAGGCAGATTTAACGACATAAAATGGCCTGTTCAAGGAAGCCCAAGGGTCAAGTCAAACAATACATTTAACTTGCAGTTTTGGGGTTTTTTTTAAACATCAGTAGATTTTGAAGAAGTGTCTTCTTCTTCACTTCTAGCAAGAAAAAAAGACAGACCCTTTAAGCTATCTCAGATTGTGCGCCTGAAAGCAATGGTACTCAAAAGCACTAATCATATTAAAAAAACCCTCTTGACCAACATCTTTGTCATAACACTAGAGCAAACTAAATTTTGAAAACTTTCTGCTAAAACGCACTTTCCTTCAGGACACAGCCTCAAACCATCACCTAGAGCCAAATATAATCACATGGTCTTCTTACTTGGAACCCTCACTCCATGCAATCCCTGATCCTAACCATGTTTGCCTCAGCACATCCAAGGCTCAAACTTTGCAATTCTGCTCCTCCCGGCCAACAATGGGAATGAAGTCTTTACAGAGCACAGTACCGCATTTCTCTGAAATGCTTGTTTTGACCTCACTAACGACTTAAGCTGTACATACATGTAGCTTTTCTTCTGGACTTATTACTGCTTACCTCTGGAAAAGTCTGTGTGTAGACTCCCTCCTACGGTGCACGGATACACATGCTCACTCTGTTCTCTGGGATAAAGGGTCTTCCTAAAACAACTTCTGATTTCGCCTTCCTTTTTAACTCTTCATTGGTCTTTTGATTTTCAGGTGAGAAGCTTATTTGAAATAAAAATTTACAACACAGTGAAAGCTCAAAGACATCAGTTTAGACCAAATCGTCACCTACTACCTTTCAGACTTGGATTTTTATCCAGAATGGTGGAGGTGCTTACTTGTTTGCTCACCATTCTATAGCCATTATTAATATGGTCTCCCCCATGCTCGCAACTAGCCATACTACTTGAACTTTCCCTTCTTGACCAGGAGGCATACATTTCTCCTAAAATGATTAATGTTATTATACATCACCACCATGCTCGTCAGTCTTGAATCCCAGACCCTTACCTTTTAAAAAGACTAATTTTCTAGTGGAATTCTTCAACAGTACAGGTCATGCCCCTAAGCAACCAGTTTTCTTGCTGGCAAACCACAAGACAACAGCACCATCCAGCGGCCTCTTCGTCAGCCAATGCTTTCAAGAGCTATGAATGAATTCTGAGTACCTCTCCAAAGGTGTACGCACCTTGTGAGGCTTTCCCAAAAATAGCAAGGTACTTGAACTCTCTCAGTTTCAGTCGCACAGGTTATTTCCCCGAGAAAGTGGGACTTCATTTCCAAAGGGGATAAATGCCAACAACACAGATAACCACAAATGATGGTCATTTCTGATTTTTAGGAGTCTCTGGTTTTCAGACAGCACTGATTTTGCTTTCCACAGACATCCCTTGCATATTTTCCTGTGGCTGAGGCCTTCAAACCATTACTTAATACATGTCAGTCTAACAAAAAAGTTCCTATATCTAAGAGCTGACACACTTCCTCAGCAGTCTCCAAGCAAGAGTTCTGAAGAGAGAACCGCATATGGGTCTGTGACAGTAGTGTTTCATGTTCTTGAGAAAAATACCAAGAATAATCAGGCAATGTAGTCAAATGCTTGTGAGCCACCTGCAATTGGTAGTGGGGCTGCATATAAATATGACCCATTATTAAATAATGTAAACAAGAAGTTGTGGGGGAAAAGACTATCATTTAAGTGAAGCTATGTGTTAATAGTTGTTTATATTAAAAAACAAATCATGCAACATCAGGCATCTCTTCATATTCCGTGATTCCACAGCCGCAAGTTTTACAGAATCCAGCGCTGACTGACAAAGAACCTAAGCCCATGTTAAAATCTACATTCATGACAACCAGAAATGAAGTTAAGAAAACAACAAACCAGACAACTTCCAACAGTTCTGAGGTGTCAGCCACTCCCTTCATCACTGAAGACCATTGGTCTGAAACCTGTTGGTGACCAAGGGAGCTTCCACATTGGTCAAGAGCTAAAGGGCATCTCCAATACAGAATTCTCCGATCTGCTGGCCCCAGAATGCTTCAGACCACAGATCTTAACGTCTCTCATCTCAAGACAGAGAGAAACACACTAATTTTCTGATGACACTCCTAATGTCTGTGGTATAAACTGTTCCTTTTTTAGTGTGGGACAGTCCTGTCCTTTCAGATCTGTCTTTTTTGGGCATCCATTCAATTGTTTGGCAGCTGGGGCAAAAAATCCTAGAAGTCTGTATCCAAGCTCTGGTCATTCATCAGCTGTTTGTACCACACCTAGAATTACAGCACACCTTTGCTGTTACCTGAAACCATAGTAGGAAGGGAAGTTTTAAACAGCAATGTGACTTTTGGAGCTATCACTGTTTCTACCTCACTACATGGTCTCAGGAGACCACCTACACGTAAGTAGAAGCAGTCTGCTTCTGGGACTTTTTTGTTCCAAAGCTTGGACCCCATCAGTGGGACATCTTCTTTCTCCAAGAGGCAAATCTGATTTGAGGTCATCCAGTCCTCTCCATAGTGAACCTACACATTGTTTTGCAAAACAGTAATTCCAGCTTGCTTATGCTGCTCTACTTTCTATAATTTACCTGGGACAAAGGGTTATCTCTCTGATCTTTTCATGGGTGATGTAACGGTATGTTGAAGGAAGATCACTGTTACACTAAATTCCTCCCAGGTGCCTTATAATTATAAGGCAACAGTCACAGGGCTATAGCAATAAAAGAAGAGAGGTTAGCTTTAGTTAGTTGAGCCAAAAAAACAACTTAAAAAAAAAAAGAAAAGAAAAAAAACGAATGGCAGTTGTATAAAAAGCAGGAATAAACACTGTACACCCTTGTTATGGAAAGAACTGGCATGATCTCATCTCAAAAGGGATTTAGGTGCTTAATTGCCTCTGCAACCAATTCAAACACTTAAATTCCTGAGTCTGTGAAGGTAAGTGCAGATTTAATAATAAAGTGTTCTTTTACCTACAAGAAAGACTGTTTTAAAAGTCAACTGTAATTAAATGCTGACAGGTCTCCGAGCTAAAACCTTGTGTACCAGTAGCATGGACACAGTGTCCCGTTGTTAACACTACATGTGACACTCTGCAGGGACCAGTTTTCCTTTTCTTCTGTGGCATTACTCAAGCATGGAACAATCTGAGAGTCTAACCCCACTTTCCTCAGGGTTCACAGGACCGCAGAGTTTCCTCCTACAAGATATTTTCCCACCAGTCTACAACCCAGGGCACACGTGCTCAGCCCACAGCCAAATCCCAAATGCACTGGAGGATGTCTGTTTACCTTGACACTAGAGAACTAGTTTATGTTTTTCCTCTCTTCCTGTCATACATCCACAAGCTGGAAGTACCCAACCAAAATATTAAGTCACGTGTACAGCTGAAGCATCCATTGGTTCTGGATTGGTCAGAAAGAAATGCGACAGCTGTGGTCTCCCTCTGTTACCTTTGATGCATTCCTGCTCTTTCTTTGTACTTCTGGAATGAGTCACCTTTCAGCTTTACAACAGCATACGATGGAGGATTGCAAGAGTCTCAGATACTGCCAGCCATACCAGGAGCTGTACAGGTGCCTATGACAAATAAAAGAGATAATTTATCTTGTGCCCAGAGGCCTCTGAAAGGGCCCATGGCCAAACTGCAGCAAAAAACGGACTGTTAGTTGCCAGGTGAAACAGTCAACAGCCTGGCTGAGCCAGGCTTCACCTTAAAACTCTTCTCAATTAGCTGCATAGGCCCTGGGGCTCTGCTGAAGGTGGATTCCCATCAGGATACCAGACTAGCTTATTAGCACAGAGCAACAAGAAGATCTCTTTCCTCTCTGTGGCCAAGGCAAGCAACTGTGGGACTTGAAGACAGTTAGATCACTATTGTATCACAAGCACTGGGCTTCTGCTCCTACCTATCCTTGCTTATACAGCAAATGCCACACACACCCACCCACCCTTTTTCTTAACAAGTAGGAAAGGGAGGAAGGAGTCTCAAGGAGATGGATGAAATCAGGTGGTTTGTGCTGCTATAATTTCAAGAGTGACCAGGGAGACCAAGGCTATTTTGGCCATCATCAAAGCATCAGATTAGCCGGTTTATTCCTAAGCCACCCTCACTGGAGAAGGAAGGAAATAAAAGCAAAAGACAAGTCCTAACGCCGCAGTAGCCAATTGGAACAACACAAACCCACTGCAACACATGTGCACACACGCAAAACAGTTTAACCTGTGGCCAAATCTAGGAAATCCAGAAACTGAGCACCAAGGACAACTCTCAGAAGGATCAGCACGTCAGTATGGGAATGATTTTCAGGAGTTAGTCTCCTTCCACCTAGAGCACACTCTGACAGCCCTTCCTCACATAGTCCAGCTCTCTACGGCTACAGAGAGCAAGAGCATCCTGTCACCCACCTCTAGCATCCTCACCGAACAAGATTTGGCTGTAAAGACCGGTTTGCTGAATCTCTCAAACGCTTGCTTAAGGACTGAGCACCCATCAAAACTAAGAGCTATCTGCTGGCTGAGGAGTTACTGCCGGGCTTCCCAATCTCACTGTCTTAGTCAAGCTCCCTCTCCTAAAGCCGAGCTTCCCTACTCCTGCCTGCTACGCACAACACCTGGGCAGGCTGCCTGGCAAGATCCAGGTACCTTACTTTCTCTCCCGTTTCCTGTTCTATGTATGAAGCCTTACAGCATACAGAGCAGGGGAAAAAAGGGGGATGTGAGCATTAACCATTATTGCAGAGTGCCCTCTTTGAACCAAAAAGATAGCACACATCACTGTAGGTCACCAGAGAATAAGAATGGAAAGCATATGGCAACACTACCATGGAAACTAGCAGCAAACAGTCTGGCATTCAAAAAAACACAAGATTTATGTCTTAGGTTAGGACTGACCAAACAGGAACATGCAGATCCAGCCTCCTTAGCTCGGAGCAATACAGCTCCATAGCTCGATAACCTATCCACATATTCGTAGCGCAAACAGGAGGGCAGGGCAGTTGCAAAGGGCCCAGGGCAGAACTGACAGCCTCCACAAGTTGGTGCAGCTGATGTTCATGCAATACACTGGGCATTTCTGAGGCTTTCAACTCGGGGGGGCCTGGGGTAAACAGCTTAGCTTGCTTTCCATTTTTCCTTTTCGCCTTGGGATACCTCAAGCTCAGTTTGGTAAACCCCAGAGCTCTAAACAACCCCAGAAAGACTCTTTACCTCAGTCATGTCTTGTTGCAATGGCCTGGGTATACAGCCGTGCTTTTGCTGCTATGCTGTGTACCCTAAGTACCTCAGCTGCGAATTGATAAGGTAAAAATGTCTCTACGTAACAGCTTTTTTCTCACTAGATTGCCGGTAGAGCGGAGGGGTATACCTGACTCTCAGGCTAATTGTGCATGTGTCGATGGCACTGTAGAAAAGCCAGTGTAGCTCGCTGCCTCAGCAGGAGAAAGGCGGCACAGAGAGCAGACGTGGACAACGACACCCACTGGTGCTCAGTCGTCTGGGACAGACACGAGCTGGCCAGATTTTTATACAGAAAATATTCAGAGAATCTTTCTACATAAGAAAACCAAACCCCAGACCCCATGTACTAAGAGATTACAGGAAAGGCAACCATGAAACAGCAAAAACTGAAACCATAATTAGCTGTTAGCATTACTGAGTAGTAACTATGTTGTGTGGTTACAGAGCAATAATCCATGTTTCGAATCACTGACTGACTACAAACTGGCTAGATGCTGCAGGCACATTTTTTCGTAAATGCTACAATACCTAGAAGCTCCTTCTAAAGCCCATGCAGAAGGTGGCAATATCTGTCAGGGGCTTAACTGGCACCGCTGGGCAGGAAGCATTTCTGAAAGCCCTGACGACTTCACGTTATGTGCTCACACAGAAGCCATGCTCCACTGCAAATCCAAGCAACACTGAGAAAACAGACTGACAGTTTACACAGAGAGGTGTCAAGCGAGTTAGGTGATATCCCCTGATGACGAAGTGGCACAGGATTAAGCCCAATCACACAATCCTCGAGTAAGAGTAAAGAATGATCCCAGAGTATGCTAGGTTAGGTGGAGTTAAAGACAGAAATGAGAGGAAGCATGTTAATGCAGGCTGCATTTTTCTTCTAAGACAGATAAGAAGAGTGCTAGAGGGCTCTCAGCAGGGAAAGAATACAGTTGGCTTCGAAAAGTTGTGAAATTGTTGCCTATTTCCAACCAGCTGCCTCAGTGATGGGAAAGGATGAGTAATTGTTCCTGGACTGGGAGAAAAAATAATCAGCTTTCCCAAATCATTATGGAAAATAAACCCAACAATAAGTCATATAAAAACATGAGCTGCCCAACAAACCTCAAATGACATGGTAAACTTGATGAGAATCTAGCGGAAGAAGGAAACCCTTTTTGCTACTGTCTAGCTGGTACCCAAACATCTAGTAGAGTTGATGGGGAGTTACCTGAGTCATGATTACACCGTTTTACCTGTGGCAAGTAAAAGGAAGAAAAATCTTTTGCGAGGAAGGGCTCGGTAAGTCTCTTGGCAGACTCCCCACTTGAGACCACCACATATAACCCCTTCGATCCCAGAAGGCCAAATTCCATTAAGATGTCAAGCAAAGCCAACAAGTCACGTAAAGTGAAGAAAGTGCTAAAGGTTTCAGGAGGATGGAGCTGCAGAAGATTACAAAGGTTACCGGGTGCCTTCGCAACAAAGACGACAAGGAAAATTTGAACTTCTTAACAGATAAAACTCTGCGCAAAAAGTAAATTCTGTGCTACAAGTGTATGAGAAACTAGTTCACTCGAGCCAATCTATGATCAGGCCAAAATACTACTAGTGACTGTTTCAATGGAGCCTGTTCTATCAAAAGGAATGTGCAGTTCAGCAAAGCTACTTTTAAGTTCTTAAACAGCCTTTTAATGACTCTCTACTGGCTCTGAACTTGTTCTTTCAGCCACTCAAAAGACATTTATCTAACTCACACAGTGTTCAGCTTTAAACAAACAAATAGATGAGCACCGATAAACAATTTAATTAGAATATTGCTGCAAATCCCTGGAGATGGGAGTTGTGGAACATTATGCCAGGGGCAATGACCACACTGCTGTAGTAAGCAATTTGTAACAGTAGTTAGGACAAGAGAAGAAATCAGAAATGGGGCTGGGGTGGAGATTTTCACTAGGCTTTAGAAAGACTCCCTGCTCCACATGAATTATAATCAAATCCATTAATTACAAGGAAGTCATAACGTCCTTTTCCTTTCCTTAGGTAACATCTAAACATACTGAATTCCTTTGTGACAGAAGAAAAGCAAAGAGCTCTAGTGTGAAATAGATCTCTAAATACTATAGCAATGCATATTTCAGAAACAAAGGCATTTTCTCTCCACATTATTTACATTTCTGGTATATTTTTCATCTGAATATCCCAACAATACTGTTTTTACATTCCTAAAGTAATTTTTTTCAAAAGCAGTAAGACTCAGCCAAGTTGTGCCCCTCGTGATGTCACTTCTGCTAGAGAAGAATCTGCTAGAGGGTGGGGGAAATAAACTTTTTTAAAAAGTAGAAGTTTAGACACATGCTCTCTTCAAGAAGCTGTGCTGTATGTTAAACATCTCATTTCTCCATCTCCCATCAGTGGCTTTTAAAAACTGAATATACTTACTGTCAAACCCAGCAGAATTAAAATACCGGGGAG